>SJYX01010937.1:263557-287725 GCA_006410675.1 Oreotragus oreotragus
CAGCCTACCAGGCTCCTCTGTCCATGGGATTTTCCAGGCAAGAGTACTGGAGTGGGGTGCCATTGCCTTCTCCTACACACACACACATACACACACACACACACACACACACATATATATATTCAATGGACTATTATTCATACACAAAAAAGAATAAAATAATGTCATTTTCTGCAACATAGATGTATCTAGAGACTGTCATGCTAAGTGAAATAAGTCAGAGAAAGACAAATATTATGCAACATCACTTATATGTGGAATCTAAAAAAAAAAAAAGTGATACAAAGGAACTTATGTATGAAACAGAAATAGACTCACGGACACAGAAAGAAAACTTATGGCTACCAAAGGGGAAAGTGAATAGGGAGGAGGGATAAATTAGAAGGTTATAATTAACAAATATGTTACTACTATATAAAAAGTGGATAACCAACAAGGACCTACTGTTGGAGAAGGCAATGGCACCCCACTCCAGTACTCTTGCCTGGAAAATCCCATGGATGGAGGAGCCTNGGGGAAAGTGAATAGGGAGGAGGGATAAATTAGAAGGTTATAATTAACAAATATGTTACTACTATATAAAAAGTGGATAACCAACAAGGACCTACTGTTGGAGAAGGCAATGGCACCCCACTCCAGTACTCTTGCCTGGAAAATCCCATGGATGGAGGAGCCTGGTAGGCTGCAGTCCATGGGATCACGAAGAGATGGACAAGATTGAGAGACTTCAATTTCACTTTTCACTTTCATGCATTGAAGAAGGAAATGGCATCCCACTCCAGTGTTCTTGCCTAGACACTTCTTCCCCTGGAGAAGGAAATGGTAATCCACTCAGTATTCTTGCCTGAAAAATTCCACGGAAAGAGGAGGCTGAAGGGCTACAGTTCATGGAGTCACAAAGAGTCAGACACTACTGAGCAACTAACACTTTCACACTTTCGCTTTTCAGCCTCAATTCAAGCTTCAGACACATATGAAGTCAAGCTTATAAGGATGAATCATGAGTGCACTTTGTCCCACCCAGAACATAGCCAGCAAACCAACTTTTTTCTAGTCCTATTTTCTTCACTGAGGCTATAGACTTTTGACAACTCTGGCTTCATTCTCTTTTTTCGTATGTTCTTTATCTTCCTCTCTCATTTTTTTAACCTTGAACTTATTTTAATTTTAAAATAATATGTACATACTATTTTGACACTTTGTGTATTTAAAATATTTAATAAAATTTCAAAGTCAGAGGTCTTTGCCCACGCCCACTTTATGGATTCACTCAAACAATATGTCTAAATTACTGAGATTAGCAAATATGAACACAGCATAGTGTGTTGTCAACATGATGGCATGGTTTTCTCACCTCTCTTCATTTTTAGTGCCTGGGACTTCTCTTCATATTTTGTAAAACCCAATCATACTTATAAAGTCATCTCTGTTATATCACACCCACAATTTCTATTGGGGGCTTTTAAAATCAAGCCTTTTTTTAAGGCAAATTCTACAGCCTCAGAAATGAAAGTTCCTTAGCACAATTCCCATACAGATTGGAGGGAGAAAGGAAAGTGATGGTGATGCAGACAAGTGTGAGACTANCATGGAACAACAGACTGGTTCCAAATAGGAAAAGGAGTACGTCAAGGCTGTATATTGTCACCCTGCTTATTTAACTTATATGCAGAGAACATCATGAGAAACGCTGGACTGGAAGAAACACAAGCTGGAATCAAGATTGCCGGGAGAAATGTCAATAACCTCAGATATGCAGATGATACCACCCTTATGGCAGAAAGTGAAGTGAAGAGGAACTAAAAAGCCTCTTGATGGAAGTGAAAGTGGAGAGTGAAAAAGTTGGCCTAAAGCTCCATTCACAAAATGAAGATCATGGCATCCGGTCCCATGACTTCATGGGAAATAGATGGGGAAACAGTGGAAACAGTGTCAGACTTTATTTTTTGGGACTCCAAAATCACCTCAGATGGTGATTGCAGCCAAGAAATTAAAAGACGCTTACTCCTTGGAAGAAAAGTTATGACCAAACTAGATAGCATATTCAAAAGCAGAGACATTACTTTGCCGACTAAGGTCCGCCTAGTCAAGGCTATGGTTTTTCCTGTGGTCATGTATGGATGTGAGAGTTGGACTCTGAAGAAGGCTGAGTGCTGAAGAATTGATGTTTTTGAACTGTGGTGTTGCAGAGGACTCTTGAAAGTCCCTTGGACTGCAAGGAGATCCAATCAGTCCATTCTGAAGGAGATCAGCCCTAGGATTTCTTTTGAAGGAATGATGCTAAAGCTGAAGCTCCTGTATTTTGGCCACCTCACGTGATGAGCTGACTCTTTGGAAGACTCTGATGCTGGGAGGGATTGGGCGTAGGAGGAGGAGGGGATAACAGAGGATGAGATGGCTGGATGGCATCACGGACTCAATGGGTGTGAGTCTGAGTGAACTCTGGGAGTTGGTGATGGACAGGGAGGCCTGGCGTGCTGCGATTCATGGGGTCGCAAAGAGTCGTACAGGACTGAGCAAATGAAGTGACTAACCGAACTGAACTGATCATGTTTAGATAGCAACTAGTTTTGAGTGTAGAATGTGATACAGGTTCCTGAGTTGAGTCGGCCATAAGACCTGGTGGGTAAAGATGCTTGCTGTGTGGAATCTCTGACATGTTCTAATAAGAAAGCCAAAGCAGAGACCTTTTGGATTCTGGAGCAGTGTTATGTACTTTACAGTGTGAACTATTTGACATTTGAAGAATGACTCCTGGTGTGTAAGTGGGCCTCAGTGAAAACTGAATGCTTGGACATGACACACCAAATAACTATGAGACTTGAGTCTCCCACTGACTCTTTTTTTTTTTCTTTTTGAGGAGTAGAGTACAATAGCAATCCATTGTACTATTGATTCATGACTTGGCCTGAGAAAACCCAAAAAGTACAAGTTATGTACATAATGACCTAGACTACAATGGCACTCATGTATTTGCACTGGTGACTCACCATCTCTTCATATCTATAGCTTCCTGGAAGGTTCCTATGACCCACATATGGACAAAAAAAATGAGGGCTTGATTCACAGCTAGTCATAAATCTAGTGATGCTGCACTATAGCCCCTGTCAGAAGTGATCTCAAAACACATGGTGAAGGAAGAATCTTCCCCAAGAGCAGAGTAGAACTTTAGAAACTAACATAACTACTAAATTGTAGCACATATTTAGTCCCCATTATTTTGGAATGTCATCATTAACTTAGTTCAATGGTATCATTGAAAGCTAAGTTTACAGATTTTGTTAAAGTTCAGAGTTTTGATATCACAGTAATATAATGTTATAATGATTGATTTCAATACCAGAGATTACCTAACAGCTGTTACTTGAAGTAACTATGAATCCAAGATAAAAGGCCAAAGAAAACAAAAAAAGGCAAATTCAAAAAGATACTATTCAATGCTCATATTAACATTAACTACAATAGTCAAGATATAGAAACAACATAAGTCCATCAATAGGTGCATCTAATGGGCTTGCATCTAGATAAAAAATATGTGGTATGTGCAGTTCAGTTCAGTTGCTCTGTCATGTCAGAATTTCTGCAACCCCATGGACTGTAGCACGGCAGGCTTCTCTGTCCATCACCAACTCCTAGAGCCTACTCAAACTCATGTCCATCGTGTCCGTGATGCCATCTAACCATCCCATCCTCTGTCGTCCCCTTCTCCTGTCTTCAATCTTTCCCAGCATCAAGGTCTTTTCCAATGAGTCACTTCATCACATCAGGTGGCTAAAGTAATGGAGTTTCAGCTTCAGCATCAGTCCTTCCAATGAATATTCAAGACTGATTTCCTTTAGGATGGACTAGTTGAATTTCCTTGCAGGCCAAGGGACTCTCAAGAGTCTTCTCCAACACCACAGTTCAAAAGCATCAATTTTTCAGTGCTCAGCTTTCTTTATTAGTCCAACTCTCACATCCATACATGACTCATGGAAAAACCATAGCTTTGACTAGATGGACCTTTGTTGGTAAAGTAATGTCTCTGCTTTTTAATATGCTGTCTAGGTTGGTCATAACTTTTCATCCAAAGAGCAAGTGTCTTTTATTTTCATGACTGCAATCACCGTCCGCAGTGATTTTGGAGCCCACAAAAAGAAAGTCTGTCACTGTTTTCCCATCTATTTGCCATGACGTGATGGGATGGGATGCCAGGAGCTTAGTTTTCTGAACGTTGAGTTTCAAACCAGCTTTTTCACTCTTCTCTTTCACTTTCATCAAGAGATTCTTTAGCTCTTCTTCTCTTTTTGCCATAGAGTGGTGCCATCTGCATATCTGAAGTTATTTATATTTCTCCCAGAATTCTTGATTCCAGCTTGCACTTCATCCAGTTCAGCATTTCTCTGCATATAAGTTAAATAAGCAGGGTTACAATATACAACCTTGAGGTACTCCTTTCCTATTAGGAGCCAGTCTGTTGTTCCATGCCCAGTTCTAACTATTGTTTCTTGACCTGCATACAGATTTCTCAGGAGGCAGGTCAGGTGATCTGGTATTCCCTCTTGAAGAATTTTCCAGTTTGTTGTGATCCACACAGTCAAAGGCTTTGGCATAGTCAGTAAAGCAGAAGTAGATTTTTTTTTTTTGAACTCTCCTGCTTTTTCAATGATCCAACGAATGTTGGCAATTTGATCTTTGGTTCCTCTGCATTTTCTAAATCCAGCTTGAACATCTGGAAGTTCATGGATCATGCACTGTTGAAACATGGCTTGGAGAATTTTGAGCATTACTTTACTAGTGTGTGCTGCTGCTGCTGCTGCTAAGTCACCTCAGTCGTGTCCGACTGTGTGACCCCATAGATGGCAGCCCACCAAGCTCCGCTGTCCCTGGGATTCTCCAGGCAAGAACACTGGAGTGGGTTGCCATTTCCTTCTCCAATGCATGAAAGTGAAAGTGAAGTCGCTCAGTCATGCCCAACTCTTAGCAACCCCATGGACTGCAGCCTACCAGGCTCCTCCATCCATGGGATTTTCCAGGCAAGAACACTGGAGTGGGTTGCCATTTCCTTCTCCAATGCATGAAAGTGAAAGTGAAGTCGCTCAGTCATGCCCAACTCTTAACAACCCCATGGACTGCAGCCTACCAGGCTCCTTCATCCATGGGATTTTCCAGGCAAGAGCACTGGAGTGGGGTGCCAGAGATGAGTGCAATTGTGTGGTAGCTTGAGCATTCTTTGGCATCGCCTTTTTTAGGGATTGGAATGAAAACTGACCTTTTCCAGTCTTGTGGCCACTACTGAATTTTCCAAGTTTGCTGGCATATTGGGTAGAGCACTATCACAGTATCATCTTTTAGGATTTGAAATAGCTCAACTGTACTTCCATCAACTCCACTAGCTTTGTTCATAGTGATGCTTCCTAAGGCCCACTTGACTTCACATTCCAGGATGTCTGGTCTAAGTAAATGAGCACACCATCATGGTTATCTGAGTCATGATCTTTTTGCATAGTTCTTCTCTATAGGCCTTCTCTATAGGCCTTCTTAATATCTTCTGCTTCTATTAGGTCAATACCATTTCTGTCCTTTATTGTGCTCATCTGTGATTGAAATGTTCTGGTATCTCTAATTTTATTGAAGAAATCTCCAGTCTTCCCCATTCTATTGTTTTCCTCTATTTCTTTCTATTGATCACTGAGGAATTCTTTCTTGTCTCTCCTTGCTGTTCTTCAGAACTCTACATTCAAGTGGGTATATCTTTCCTTTTCACCTTTGCCTTTCACTTCTCTTCTTTTCTCAGCTATTTATAAAGCCTCCTCAGACAACCATTTTGCCTTTTTGTGTTTCTTTTTCTTGGAGATAGTATTGAACACTGCCTCTTGTACAGTGTCATGAACTTCCATCCATAGTTCTTCAGGCACTCTGTCTATCAGATTAATCCCTTGAATCTATTTGTCTCTTCCACTTTATGATTGTAAGAGATTTGGTTTAGGTCATACCTGAATGGTCAAGTGTTTTTCCCTACTTTCTTCAGTTTAAGTCTGAATTTGGCAATAATGAGTTCATGATCTGAGCCATAGTCAGCTCCTGGTCTTGTTTTTGCTGACGGTAAAACAAGCTAAAGACTGTAAAACAGACAAAGAATATAATAAAAAAGAATATAGTCAATCTGATTTCAGTATTGGCCATCTGGTGATGTCCATGTGTATAGTCTTCTCATGTGTTGTTGGAAGAGGGTGTTATTTCTCACCAGTGCATTCTCTTGGCAAAACTCTGTTAGCCTTTGATGTGCTTCATTTTGTACTCCAAGGTCAAATTTGCCTGTTACTACAGGTATTTCTTGACTTTCTACTTTTGCATTCCAGTCCCCTATAATGAAGAGGACATCTTTTTTGAGTGTTATTTCTAGAAGGTCTTATCGGTCTGCATAAAACCATTCAACTTCAGCTTCATCAGCATTACTGGTCAGGACATAGATTTGGGTTACTGTGATACTGAATGGTTTGTCTTGGAGACGAACAGAGATCATTCTGTCGTTTTTGAGATTGCATCCAAGTACTGCATTTTGAACTCTTTTGTTGACTATGATGGCTACTCCATTTCTTCTACAGTTTCTTACCCACATTTAGTAGATATAATGATCATCTGAATTAAATTTGCCCATTCCAGTCCATTTTAGTTCACTGATTCCTGAAAGGTCAATCTTTCTTACCATCTCCTGTTTAACCATTTCTAATTTGCCTTGATTCATGGACCTAACATTCCAGGATCCTATGACATATTGCTCTTTACAGCATCAGACTTTACTTCTATCATTCATCACATCCACTCAGTTTCTTACCCACATTTAGTAGATATAATGATCATCTGAATTAAATTTGCCCATTCCAGTCCATTTTAGTTCACTGATTCCTGAAAGGTCAATCTTTCTTACCATCTCCTGTTTAACCATTTCTAATTTGCCTTGATTCATGGACCTAACATTCCAGGATCCTATGACATATTGCTCTTTACAGCATCAGACTTTACTTCTATCATTCATCACATCCACAACTGGGTGTTGTTTTTGCTTTGGCTCCATCTCTTTATTCTTTCTGGAGTTATTTATTTCTCTGTTCTTCTCCCATAGCATATTGGGCACCTACTAAACCTGGAGAGTTCATCATCCAGTGTCATACCTTTTTGCCTTTTCATACTGTTCATCGGGTTCTCAAGGTGAGAATACTGAAGTAGTTTGCCATTCCCTTCTCCAGTGGAACATGTTTTGTCAGAATTCTCCACCATGACCTGTTCATCTTGGGAGGCCCTACCCAGTATGGCTCATAGTTTCATTGATCTGGTTGGTATTGATATGTGTGTGTGTGTGTATGTGTGTGCTCTTAGTTGTTTAGTTGTTTCTGACTCTTTGAGACATAGACTGTATCCCACTAGTTTCCTTTGTCCATAGCATTATCCAGAGAAGAATAATGGAGTGGGTAGCCATTCTCTTCCACAGGGGATCTTTGGGACTCAGGGATTGAACTTGGTCTCCCACATTTCAAGTAGATTCTTTACTGTCTGAGCCACCAGGGACACCCTATGTTTATGTATATATTGTATACATAGATGTGGTACCTATTACACATATAGGTACCACATCTTTTTCTGTTATATTTTGTTGTATATTTGATTATATACTCAGCTATATAAAAGAATAAGTTTTTCCATTTGTAGCAACATGAATGGGCCTAAAATGTGTGGTATCATTCTTAGTGAAATAAGCCAGAGAAAAACATATACTTCATGTTATCACTTACATGTGGAATCTAAAAAATATAAAATGAATGAACATAGCAAAGCAGAAACAGACTGATAGACACAAAGAACAAACTAATTGTTACAAGTGGGGAACAGGAAGGAGGGAGGAGCAAGACAGAGGTAGTAGATTAAGAGATACAAGCTGCTGCTGCTGCTGCTGCTAAGTCACTTCAGTCGTGTCCGACTCTGTGTGACCCCATAGACGGCAGCCCACCAGGCTCCCCCATCCCTGGGATTCTCTAGGCAAGAATACTGGAGTGGGTTGCCATTTCCTTCTCCAATGCATGAAAGAGAAAAGTGAAAGTGAAGTTGCTCAGTCTGTCCGACCGTTAGCGACCCCATGGACTGCAGCCCACCAGGCTACTCCATCCATTGGATTTTCCAGGCAAGAGTACTGGGGTGAGGTGCCATTGCCTTCCCCGAGAGATACAAGCTACTGTGTACAAAATAAACAAGTTACAAGGATATATTAGCTTATGCTGCCAATATTTTATATTTAGGAGTATAATCTATAAAAACACTGAATCACTAAGTTGTACACTTGAACCTTATACAATATTGGAAATCAACTATATTAAAAAAAATTGATAGACAAAATGGAGTGCCATTTTCTTACAGTTAAAGTTTCAACTTATTAAATTTTCTTAAACCAAGCTTTGAATAGGTAGTTTATGAATGCAGACCCAAGGATTGTTTCCTTCTCTTTATTTACTTATTTACTTTGGGACCATACTATTAGGAGGCATGTGTTAATCTTGAAATTTCACCCTGGCACTTCACTAGCTGTGTGACTTTGGGCAATTCATTATAGCCTTTCTGAGCCTAAGTTTTCCATATTTCTCAAGTGAGCATTAAATGACTACCTATGTCAGAGTGTTGCTGTGACTGTGAAATCATGTATGTATTAACAAAATTACTTATAAAGAGAGAAGTGTTATCCACCCTAAGTCATAGTGTTTCTTCTACTCCTAGGAAAAAATAAGGGTCTCCATTGCATGGAGTGAAAATTACATATTGAAAAGTCACTTTCCTATGCCTGTTTCTCTGTCTACATTATTCATCTCATTCCCTTTTGGAAAGCAATGTCTTCTAACTGTGCGTGGCTTTACACCTCAGTAGCAACTGTGAAGAAAATGAACTTAAGCCGCTGCATGTGTTGAGAAATAAATGGAACATGACGAGGAAAATGCCATTTTTGCCTTGATCCTAGTGAAATCCAAGATGAGACAGTGATGCCTGTAGCTGAGGCCAAAAGAAGAGTTAACATGGAAGACAGCCCCAGGAACTGGAAACTTCGCTGGAACTACTCAAAGTCCACACTCTAGAAATTTGCAGAAGTACTTAAGAAGATGAAAAGACATTCAAAATCCAAGGCATATAAAATAATTAATGTTTATCTATAGTTAAATAACATTGGATCCAAAGGCTGTTCACTCTGTGAGTGTTTATATTGTATATTTAATGGAATGCTGCTCTGGGCTGTGCTTACTCACTTGCCATGTCCCACTCTTTGCAATCTTATCGACTGTAGCCCGACAGGTTCCTCTGTCCATGGGGATTCTCCAGGCAAGAATACTGGAGTGGATTTCTATGCCCTCCTCCAGCTGATCTTCCCAACCCAGGGATCAAACTCAGGTCTCCTGCATTGCAGGTGGATTTTTTACTGTCTGAGCTACCAGGGAAGCCCAAGAAAACTGGAGTGGGTATCCTATCCCTTCTCTAGGGGATCTTCCCAACAGAGAGGTTTCTTGCATTGCAAGCAGATTCTTTAACAACAGAGCTATCAGGGAAGCCCTTTTTAATAATAGACATCTAGGGTATTTAGGATATGAAGAGAAAGCAGGATAAAATACAGAACAATCACACTGGTAAAAATACAAATGCAAACAAAGGAAAACATTGATAATCAAAAATAATAGGGAAAAATTGTATATTATTTTTGCCACTAATTTGGAAGTTAACACACCAAATTCATCAGCCTCTCATTTACTTTCACAAAAACCATCTCTCCCACCTAAATATTTTTTCATTCTTCATTAACCCATTAAAAATGGAATTCTTCTATGTGCCATGTACAAAGCTAGAAGCTTATGCAAATATCACTAACAATCCTCACATTTGTTATTTTCAACAGGTACAATATTTCTATCCTACCTGTAAAATTGACATGTAACTAGCATGTAAATCATGATACTTGAATCATAAGTGGGATATGCACTTTTTAAACTCAAAACTCAAATTTCCTTTCTATGGTTCTTTGTCATACACTTAATTTGTTATAGTGACTTGAACTGAAAAAGTTTAAATATTTTAATAATATCTTAAAAGGCTTTGCATCTCTATTTTATAACCTGAATTGAGAGGGGGGTGGTAACAGTCAATTCTGTCTTCTCATTTGGGCCCTCAAAGAGCATTTTATTGATATGCACTTTTTAAACTCAAAACTCAAATTTCCTTTCTATGGTTCTTTGTCATACACTTAATTTGTTATAGTGACTTGAACTGAAAAAGTTTAAATATTTTAATAATATCTTAAAAGGCTTTGCATCTCTATTTTATAACCTGAATTGAGAGGGGGGTGGTAACAGTCAATTCTGTCTTCTCATTTGGGCCCTCAAAGAGCATTTTATTGGATTACACATAGCTCTTCCTGTCAAGTTAAAGATAGCTTTTGTCAATTCTTTTGACTCATGTTTTTTTCCCCTAAATCACACTTCCTTCCTTCCTTTCTTTACCTTTTTTTTTTTTTTTTCTTTCTGACCACCTACATAGCTTGTAGGATCTCAGTTCCCCAACCAGGCACTGAACCCAGGCCACAACAATGAAAGCCTGGAATCCTAACCATTAGGCCACCTGGGAATTCCCTAAACGATATGATCTTATCAGAAATCTCCATTAGAATTATCTTGAATTCTTTAAAATACACATTCTTAGGTCACCACAGACTAGATCAGAAACTTTTGGGTTGAGCCAGAGAAGCTACATTTTTAAGAAGCAGACCTAGGGAATTCCCTGGTGGTCCAGTGGTTAGGACTCTGAACTCTCACTACCAGGTGCCCTGTTCACCCTCTGGTTAGGGAACTGAGATCCACAAGCTATGTGTCCTGGACCCAAAACAGAAGCGGGGCTATATTTTCTGACATCTCCTCAAGTTTGAGAACCACTCTTCTAGACGATTCTCTACACAAAACCCATTCACAGTGGTTGTTGGCAGGATGATTGACCTTCTCAGAGTCTTCAGAATTCACTTAACAACTTCTGAAGTTCCAACACTAGCCAAGCTCTGTCACCAAGCACATCACATTAAGTGGTATTGCATCAAAACCCATCTATCCTGAGCATGTTCCATGATATCTCCCAGTTAACCTAAGTCCCCACTCTGATCCTGAGTTTTGGCTTCCAAGGACACTGGGAGCTCTAACAAACTTCTTGCATGAATATTAAGTCACTTTATTTGTGTCCAACTCTGTGTGAACTTATTATGGACTGTAACTTTCCAGACTCCTCTGTCCATAGGATTCTCTAGGCAAGAATACTGGGGTGGGTTGCCATGCCCTCCTCCAGGGGACCTTTATGGACCAAGGAAGAAACCTGTGTCTCTTACCTCTCCTGCATTGTTGGGTAGGTTCTTTACCACTAGCACCACCTGGGAAGCCCAATATACTTCTTCCTGTGCTGGGTTGTCCTTAGTCTCTCAGTTGTGTCCAACTCTTTGCAACTTCATGGACTGTAGCCCACCAGGCTCTTCTGTCCATGGGGATTCTCCAGGCAAGAATACTGGAGCGGGTTGCAATGCTCTTCTCCAGGGGATCGTCCCAACCCAGGGACTGAACCCAGGTCTCCAGCATTGCAGGTAGATTCTTTACCATCTGAGCCACCAGGGGGAGCCCATGAATACTGGAGTGGGTAGTCTATCCCTTCTCCAGGTGATCTTCCCAACCCAGGAATTGAACTGGTATCTTCTGCATTGCAGGTGGATTCTTTACCATCTGAGCTACCAGGGAAGCCTAATACACTTCTTACTGACTTAATTAGAATTGTGGTTTTTGCTTCTTTAACTCAATACCTAGTCCTGTGCTAAGTGCCTGATGCCAAATCTAGATTTTTCTCTGGTTGGTCTCATGCTACTTCTCTAAGAGAAATCTCTTACACCAGAATGAATAAAATCATCTCTTTATCTTGATTCACTGACTGAACTTACACATGGGGAATATGTATCTCTTTATGTGTTTCATGATGACTTAATATCATGCAGGAGTCACCACTAAATTTGGTTGTCATAATGACTCTGCTAATAGACTGATCAGGTGAAATCAGTGATCGAGTTGAACTTTGTCATTAGAAGTTTAAGAATTGTATCTATGAATGAATGCATGGTAAGAGCACATAAGATGGCTTTCTCTTGCTCTCAGTAATTCCTTGCCTGCTCCAGGCCTGGCTTCCCCTTACCTTATGTGAATGATTATTTCTCATCCTAAACTGAAAGTTTAATCAGAAACTACTTACATGATCACTGCCTCCCTTCTCCCCCCACGGCTAATGATTGTTCTAGTCTTGGGACCAGAAGTACTCCAGTATGTTGGGTCATCAGAGAAAACAGAAGCTCTTGCAATAGCTGCTAACTCAAAGAGTGATGGGGGGGTGGGGTGGAGGAGGTTTTCCAACTGTTCCCCTGGCAATCAAGGAGCCCTTCTGACATCATGTCCCTCGTAACGGATGGCCTCCTCCTCCTCTGTGTGGCTAAGATTTCTTCTGTGTCCTGTCTGCTATTTGCTCTATGTGCTAGGGTGTTGTTCCAGGATCTCTGCCTTTGACTTGTAAATTCTTCATCCAGTAAATTTCTGATGTCTCTGCCACTGTTTCTGTGTTCTTTCTTCTGTCTCATGCCTGGGCAGTTGCAAGGATTGCAGGACCGTGGAGTGGAGCTGAGCAAAGACAACTCCATGGGTGGGGAGCTGTCTCTTATACACATCTTAGGGGATCTTCCCAACAGAGAGGTTTCTTGCATTGCAAGCAGATTCTTTAACAACAGAGCTATCAGGGAAGCCCTTTTTAATAATAGACATCTAGGGTATTTAGGATATGAAGAGAAAGCAGGTGCTGTCTCTTATACACATCTGTCTCATGCCTGGGCAGTTGCAAGGATTGCAGGACCGTGGAGTGGAGCTGAGCAAAGACAACTCCATGGGTGGGGAGGGGGGGGAAGGCTTGAATACCTCTCTGAAGTGCATAGAATGAGTCCAAGAAAATAATTTGCACTAGTTAAGCAAAATATAGGGATTCTAGGGCTGCTCAGATGGTAAAGAATCTGCCTGTAATGAAGAAAACTTTGGTTCAATCCCTGGGTGAGGAAATTCTGTGGAGGAGGGTATAGCAATCCATTCTAGTAGTCTTGCCTGGGAAATCCTATAGACAGAGGAATCTGGCAGACTACAGTCCATGGGGTTGTAAAGAGTGGAAAACGGTTGAGCAACTTACACTTTCACTTTTTCTTTTTCTAAGCAAAAGGTAATGAAACTTCTTCTTAAAATACCTATTATTTCATGTGATATAAAACAATCTTAATAACTGACCTTTTGGAACCAAACATTTTAATACTGCATGTGTAAAATACAGTACTGCATGTGTAAAATATTAGCTGAAACATGTCTCTCCTTTTTACATACTTCGAATGGTAAAAAGTGTTTTGGGCAACAGGAAATGTGAAAGTAAGTGCAACCACCCAGGATATCCTTCTTGAATCAAAAATTATTCTACTGCTTAGTAGATCTCAGGAGAAGTTCAGCAGTTGTAAAAGCTCCTTTTGTTTCTTCATCGTGGGGTGGGGGTCGGGGGGGGGTTGGTTTTCCTCATCTCTTTTTGTTTCAATCTTTATTTTGCTCCCAACAGAAATAGCAAGACTAGTAAATTATGTCTTGGAGAATCAAAGTGGACAAGTCTGACTCTAGGCTCGCTTCTGAAACTTGGGAAAACAGTGTTTAACCATTAATCCCCAATTTCAGTATGGTACTTTGATCCAAGTGGAACAAGCAGAAACTTTATGGTTAAAGTTGGGTTTGAATCTTGACTCAAATGTTTGCCAACTTTCAGATTTAGAAAAAGAATTAAGCTTTGGGTTTCAGTCTTCTTTTGACATGGTGATTTCTCAGTCTAAACAAATCTTGCCCTTTATTACCTGCCTCTTTGTAGAGGACAGGGGTTCTTATGCTTTAAGAATCATCTAAGCTGGGCACATACTTTCTATTTTTTTCTGATACCCATAGTTACATACCGGTAGTTTTATTAGGTTAATGCTTCCCAAAATAATGTGGTGAAGTAATTTTTACTTTCTTTGTTTAAATCTCAGTCTATCATGGAACAAAACTTTTGTGAAATAAAATAAGAATGAACAATCATAACTATCAGAATGACCTCAAAAGTGATTAGGCTTTTTGATATCATGGCAAAATTGTTAGAAAAGTTTCTTTGTGCTTAATCTCAGTGTCTGCGCTTTACAGATCAGTTGACAATTTATGGTCTGGGGAACATATATTTAATGAGAAACAAATTAGATTACATGGCATTTCTTGCCTGTGTTTCATCCCTCTCATGGCTTTCTGAGATGTCTCTCTTCGATCTCTTCCCTTTTTCTATGAACATCTTTAGAGCAAGTTATCTTTTTCATCCTTCCATTGATGTGATTAACTCACAGTGAGTCATATAGTAAATGCTTACAACAATATGTTTTTGGGTGAATTGTTTTATAAATATAGAAGAAATTTCTGATCAAAATGTCTGATTCTGAGGCTTGAAGGATATAATGTTTGTGAAGTTACTGGCATCATAGCAGGGGTTCAATAAATGGTAGCTTGCTTCTCCCTAGGAGCCCTCTGAATTATTTTCCCAACTCTGCTCTGATCACCAGTTTTATGAGCCAAGTCTCCCCAGTGTTTCTCTGAACGTCACACAATTTTTGGAAATGCTATCTGGTGCAACAATCCAACTGAGGATTTAGAGCCTGCTTAGGGGAATAGCATTCCTAGGGATTCTTTATGTTGAATTTTGCCTCAGTTCAAGATGCCTCATGCGATACAATATGGCTTTTGTCACTCTGAGATGGACGAATAAATGAGCTAGAAGCCCTTAAGCCTCTTTTGGAGCAAACTAACTAACTTGACACTTAGGATCTAAAAATAAGGCTGTGCTCCTTCCCTGGGAGTGTCCTTTTTTTCATAGCTTGGGATGTATCTTATAAGGCAGTGTATATATGGGACCTAATTGATTCATGTAAACTGAATACTTACTCTGCAAGGTGAAGGAATGTGTATGCAAGGTTGTAATTGCAGAAGTCCTTGTCAACTAACAGGACTGGTCATCTCCATCAATAAAAATAGACTGGTATATTTTGCCATGTATATTATTTAAAAAATAATGACTATAGACAGAAACATTTATCAATATTATTTCTAAATTCATCCAGAGGAAAATTCTTTTGTTCTATCTAGATTGGTTTCATAATCAAGGCTGAGTAACAGGATGTTTTGGGAGACTTCTCTGTTCAGTGGAGGCTCCCTGTTTCATGATCTTTAACCAATCACAATGTAGACATCATAAGAGCATGGGCTATTTTGGAAAATAGTAAACTAGTTAATTGATAATTTCAATATATGTTGTAAAAAAGCAATCATCAGACGATAAGGAATGTTGTGCCGTTGTTGCATTGTCTGTGCTGACAGAGCCTGTTAAGACAATGTCAGAACAGAAGGACATGATCCTACTTTGAGTCCAATAGGCTCAAATTCTCTGGCTAATTATGGGATGTATGTTAGATTTTATGAAAAGTCAGTACAGCATGTCAATACATGATGAGCTTTGTTTCCATTGTTAAAGTAGAGGAAATGAGCCCCTTTAATAAGAACCAACTTGGGTTAAAGTACTTAACACCCTCCTTGAGATCAAGAATCAGGAAAGTCAGTGCATGCCTTGATTCTTGCTATAGCCTGGCTTTGTGATGTCAGAGGTTGAAGCTGACTCTATTTTTGATCTCTGCCTGAGAGAATAAACTCAGAGTGTCCGCTTTCCCTGGGGCGAACAGAGATGTCAGAGATAAAGCCTTGTCATGGCTCACAGCAATGGGCAGCCAAAGACATTAATTCATTCTGTACAGACCATTTGTTCAGAGGTCTTTACTTTATATACAAGCAGTAGGAATGTTGTGGCAGAAATACTGACTGGCTCAGAAAACAAAAATTCACATTTTTGAGAGCAGAAAAAGGATTTTATAAAGCTGTAAGAAAATACTTTCTCACTCTTTGGAGTATGTCAGATTAGTGCTTGTGTTCTCAAGAAAAACACAAGCCATGGGAACCATAAAAGAGATTTTATCCCAAATTGATACGCTATGTAAGACACTTGTTCTTTTTGTTTATAAATCCTCAACTCAAATTAGTTTTTGAAAATTAGTGTAAGAAATAAAAATAAACAGTTGGTTAAAAAGTAGTAAAATTGAATTGCATTTTCTGATGAACATTGATTAGATAGTAATTTTCTCATTTTGTTTAAATATCTTGTGATCTGTCATTAAGTAAAAAAATAATATATTACAAATAAAGTTGAACTAATTCATCTTTTTTTAAATTAAGTTTCACCTTTCTTTATATATCTATATACATATACACACATAATATAGTGTTCCATATATATGTTGGAGATATATATCAATATATTGTTTCTTAAAAGGTTCTAATTGATATTGTAGTTGATGATGATGAAGATGATACTATTGTCATAATCCACTGTGGAACATTTTATAAAATGAAAAAAATATTAAAATTGAAATTTTAAAATACCCAAAGGGCTTCCCTTGTGGCTCAGCTGGTAAAGAATCTGTCTGCCAATGTGGGAGACCTGGGTTCAGTCCCTGGGGTGGGTAGATCCCCTGGAGAAAGGAAAGGCTGCCCACTCCAGGATTCTAGCCTGCAGATTCCCATGGGCTGTATAGTCCATGGGGTTGCAAAGAGTCAGACATGAATGAATGACTTTCACTTTCAATGAATACTCTAAAGTTTTATATATATGTTTCCATTTGTATGAATAAGGCATTGGTTCAGTTCAGTCTCTCAGTCATGTCTGACTCTTTGTGACCCCATGGACTGCAGCACACCAGGCCTCCCTGTCCATCATCAACTCCCAGAGCATACTCAAACTATGTCCAGTGTGTTGGTGATGCCATTTAACCATCTCATCCTCTGTTGTCCCCTTCTCCTCCCACCTTCAATCTTTTCCAGCATCAGGGTTTTTTCAAATGAGTCAGCTCTTTGCATCAGGTGGCCAAAGTATTGGAGTTTCAGCTTCAACATCAGTCATATACTGTTATATCTATGAAGATTAATGTTGAAAGTAATAATATATTTTATTACTAGTAGCAATATTTTTGATATACTTCTAATTGCACTTCTAGTGGTGATAAAGGCTTATTAAAAATGCAATATATAATATGATACAACACCATTATAATTGTTTCCCACAGATTTTTACTATTGATGAAAAGAGAGAGTTACATGTTAATTGAATTCTAGTTATGCTTTCATTGCACTGGAATTCAGGTTTTCTTGTATAAATATAGGAGAAAAATGGTTTGTCCTGAACCCAAAATAAGGCTTCTACTGTTTGTCCTCAATTTCCAGCCAAAACATGTTTGCTACCTTCCTTCAATCTCTTTAGTTCTGAATTTCTGTTGCAGAAGATATTGTTTGTCATTTATATGAATATTTAGAACTTACGAAAATAAGGTTATAGAACAAATGCATAGATCAGGTCTCAATTATTAATATATTTCTATAATATATAGAATAATTATATGATTACATTAAAGTTTGCCAGATGAGTGCAAAGAAAAGGTACAGAGGGGAGAGGGGCTATCACAGTGTTATTCAAACACTGGGTCCACAAATGCATTTGTTCACAAATGGTTTATTATTATGGCAAGAAAAATACAGAAAATGAGAATAAATATTTATAACATACTATTGAAAATTGACAGTACTTTATCTACGGAAACTAATAATAGCACATTAATGGTTTGTATTTTTTATGTCTTTATTGTGTTAGTTACTCAGTCTTAGTTTCAACTGCATGAATCACTGGAGCCTGCCAGGATCCCCTGTCCATGGAATTCTCCAGGGAAGAATACTGGAGTGACTGGCCATTTCCTTCTCCAGAGGTTCTTCCCAACTTAGGGATCAAACCCAGGCTTCTTGCATTGCAGGCATACTCTTTACCATCTGAGCCACTAGAGAATCCCTTCGGATATTTTTAAATTTCAATTTTAATATTTTTTTATCTTATAAAAATATTGTTCCACAATGGATTATGACAACACAATCACCTTCATCATCATCAACAGCTGCAATATCTTTTATCATAGATCATTTGATAAGCACTAGTTCATTGTGATTTGCAGTCATATTACTGAATTTATGAGCCATAGGATCTAAATCAATGATAGAATAAACAAAGGAGTGAATCGATGGAATGAGGGAAAACAGGGTTTAGTGGACCAGAGGTTCTCAGAAGAGCATGTCTTGAATATTCATGATTGTAGTCAGAAAGCAGAAAGCATGAGATAGTGATTTTGAAGGAGGAGGAGCTAAGACCATGACTGTCACTGACTCAGGTGGAATGACCAAAAAATTCTTTAGTGATAATGAGATGAAGGAAATGAGAGGCCATTATTTGAGACAAAACTTTCATGGAAAATGTACAAGTTACCAAGGATGACTGCATTACCCAGCAGTGATATAAAGGCTTTTATCCAGATGGCCATGGAGGGGAGATGGCAATTCCATAGGGAGACAGAAAGCAAGAGAAAAAAAGAAATGTGCAGATATTGTTTGTAACAAAAGACCCTTCAACTGCATAGTTTGACTGTCAGATGAAAGAGAGTTTGTGTAAGATAAATGGCCTATGAAGGGGAAGATAAATGAGACATGAATAAATATATATAACAATAAAAATTTGAAAATTTCCTATAGAAATTGACATTATCTCATCTCCTACCTCATTTAGCTCTGGAGTTCTCACTGTGGCCTGAAGAATAAATCCAGTTTCCACAAACATTTATTTTGTCTCAGTTTTCAAAATTGAGAGCCAACGTGAGAACTACTAGAATCACATTGATTATATTCTTTCCAGCCAAAGGTGGAAAAGTTCTATACAATCAGGAAAAAAAAGACTGGGAACTGACTGAGGCTCAGATCATGAACTCCTTATTGCCAAATTTAGACTTAAATTGAAGAATGTAGGGAAAACCACTTGACCATTCAGGTATGACCTATATTAAATCCCTTATGATTATGTAGTAGAAGTGACAAATAGATTCAAGGGATTAGATCTGATAGACAGAGTGCCTGAAGATCTATGGATAGAGGTTCATGACATTGTACAGGAGGTAGGGATCAACACCATCCTCAAGAAAAATAAATGCAAAAAGAAAAAAATGGTTTTCTGTGGAGGCCTTACAAACAACTATGATAAGAAGAGAAGTGAAAGGCAAAAGAAAAAGGGAAAGATATATTCACATGAATGCAGGGTTCTAAAGAATAGCAAGGAGAGATAAGAGAGCCTACCTCAGTGATCAGTGCAAAGAGATAGAGGAAAACAGTAGAATGGGAAAGACTATTGATCTCTTCAAGAAAATTAGAGATTCCAAGGGAACATTTCATGCAAAAATGGGCTCCATAAAGGGCAGGGATGGTATGAACCTAACAGAAGCAGAAGATATTAAGAAAAGGTGGCAAGAATACACAGAAGAACTGTACAAAAAGATCTTCATGACCCAAACATCCTGAAATGTCTAGTGTGATCACTCAACTAGAGCCAGAGATCCTCAAATGTGAAGTCAAGTGGGTCTTAGAAAGCATCACCACAAACAAAGCTAGTGAAGGTGACAGAATTTCAGTTGAGCTATTTCAAATCCTAAAAGATGATGCTGTGAAAATGCTGCACACAGTATGCCAGCAAATTTTGAAAGCTCAGCAGTGTCTCCAGGACTGGAAAAAGGCAGTTTTCATTCCAATCTCAAAAAAGACAATATCAAAGAATGTTGAAACTACCACACAACTGCACTCATCTCACATGCTAGCAAATTAATGCTCAAAATTCTTCAAACCAGGCCTCAACAGTACATGAACCAAGAACTTCCAGATGTTCAAGCTGATTTTAGAAAAGGCAGAGGAAGCAGAGATCAAATTGCCAACATCCACTGGATCACTGAAAAAGCAAGAGAGTTCCAGAAAAACATCTACATCTGCTTTATTGACTATGCCAACGTCTTTGCCTATGTGGATCACAACAAACTGTGGACAGTTCTACAAGAGATGGGAATACCAGAGCACCTGACCTGCCTCCTGATAAATCTGTATACAGGCCAAGAAGCAACAGTTAGAGCTGGACATGGAATAACAGACTGGTACTAAATTGGGAAAGGAGTACGTCAAGGCTGTATATTTTCACCCTACTTATTATCTTCTATGCAGAATACATCATGCAAAATGCCAGGCTGGAGAGAGCACAAGCTGGAATCAAGATTGCCAGGAGAAATATCAATAACCTCAGAAACGCAGATGACACCAATGTTATGACAGAAAGAGAAGAACTAAAGAGTCTCTCGATGAAAGTGAAAGAGGAGAGCAAAAAAAGTTGTCTTAAAATTCAAGATTTAGAAAACTAAGATCATGGCATTTGATCACAGCATATGTACGGCTTCTTCTGTTGTGGAGCATGGACTCGAGGGCATGCAGGCTTTAGTAGTTGTGGCCTGTGGGTTCAGTAGTTGGAGCCCAAGCCCACTTACTCTCCTGTTTAAAAGTTTTATATCTTACTATGGTGTGGTCTCTTTCTCTCTCTTATTTGTAATCCTTGATTCATTCTAGAGATTTTTCTTTTTAAGTCAGATATGTCTAAAGTAGCTTACTATGGTTGAGAAGTAATTAGACATCTGAATCTTGAACTTTCCTGAGGAAGTAGGTCACCAAATGGGCTTCAAAATTAGGCAATCTCTCTGTTTAAGTACTTTGAGAAACTTTGAGTATTGCAGATTATTATTTATTAATTTACCCTTGAGGTGAAATGCAAAATGATTTCACTTATATTTACCTTGAATGATTTAGTTAATAAATTTGGTAATACTTACTTCATTCTGGCATTAGCAGCCTGGCATCTGGGAGTTTATAGATAATCCGTCTTTTCTAAGCAACTCAGTGTTACATTTGCTTCTTATATAATAAGTGGACATTTTGAGATTTGAAAGCTTAGTTGAGAGAGGCACTAATAGATGTCTTTAAGAAATAACGTTTGAAATTTATTTGCATTTCTTTTGATGACATTTCAGTTCATGCTCCCAGAGCAAATTGTATTATGACTTATTTTAAGCATGCAGGTGAATTCATGCACTACATTTTTTGCTATTTTTTTAATCATGTTGTTGACCATTGCGATGTTTTTCTATTTGACTTTTGTTATTTTTAGTCGACTATCTGTAAGTACACACTTGGTAGAAACGACTTGGATAGAGTGAAATGCTGTAACTCTTATGCAGTTTTACTGTTTGGTGGTTCTCACTAGTTAGCCCCACCACCACATTTCACAAAGTGAAGACACAATTGTCTGTTACTACTGTGTTGGGTGGTCAAGATACGCTATGGGTATATAGTGAAAAGAAACGAGAAACACTGCTAAATCATACTACCATTCACAGGACAGAGGCTTGCAATGAAGAAGAACTCTGAGGTTTAGAAACACTAGACTAGTTGAACAAAACACCATCTTGATGATTTTTCACAAAGACCAAATAACTGTGGTCTTTCTCTATCATTTCAATGAATGGGTACTATGTGATGAGATATTTCTGAGTCTTCAATATTTCACCTGCAAGTTTCAAGTTCTCTGATGTTGGCACAGCAACTAAATCCTTCTGAACATAATCTTCCTTTTTATAAAACTGACTCAACACGACCTTCATCCTATGGTTGCCAGAAGGCTTAAATTAGATGTATATATAAAACATTTAGCAGTGTTTTTCAGATGTATTAGACTCGCAAGCGTTTTCCTCCATCTCCCATAATGTTATAATACATTTTAGCTATTTCAAAAAAGATTACTTCTTATTTTATTTCAGTCATAAGAAGATATACCTATATATATTTTAATCAAGAAAATAAGAGAGGGAGTATTTAGTAATGGGTTGATGGCTCTATTTCTGTTGTTGTTCTTTAAACTTTTCATCATCTACTTCATCAGGAAATATTTTAACACCTTATGCATGATCTATCAGTGAGAAATCTTGAGCAAGTAGCATTAGATCAGAAAGTAAATCTACATACTTCTTTTAGTTACCTTGAGAAAACAAATAATAAAACGTTTTAATTTTTTGAAGTTAAATATTTTCTTGAATAAAAAGAGACAGGCATGTGTGTGTGCATGCTAAGTCGCTTCAGTTGTATCCAACTCTTTGTGACCTTATGGACTGTTGCCCACAGGCTCCTATTTTCATGAGATTCTCCAGACAAGAGTATTGAAGTGGGTTGCCATGCCCTACTCTAGGGGATCTTCCCGACTCAGGGATGGAGTCTGCAATCTTACATCTCCTGCATTGGCAGGTAGGTTCTTTACCACTAGCGCTACCTAGTGGCATATCTTCCGGGAATCCTGGAGACTGGCATATCTGTATATATAAATTCTGAGTCGGATACGACTGAAGCGACTTAGCAGCAGCAGCAGCCAGATGGGAGACCACTCACTGTTGCTCAAAAGTGTAAAAAAAGGGTATACATTTAAATGGAAAAGGAAATGGGAAACCACTCCAGTATTCTTGCCTGGAGAATCCCAGGGACAGAGAAGCCTGGTGGGCTTCCGTCTACGGGGTCGCACAGGGTCGGATATGACTGATGCGATTTAGCAGCAGCAGCGCATAAATAGATTTCAGGATACTCTTGGAAGTTTCTTTAAAAATAGCACACACAGTTTGCTCTTTTAGCTATATATTTCTACTTATTTTTCTCCCTGAAATAAAGAATAAAACGTCCAGGCTAGAATTGCCTACAAATATGATATTGAAAACTTGTATCGCTTGGAAATTTGTGACTGCAGATTTATGGAAATGCAGTCAAATGAGTGAATGCCTATATTCCAGGTATTCATACATAATGCAATCTTGAATCCTGATTTTTTGGCAAGAAAGAGATCAAAAGTTTTCATGCAAGTCAAACATTTCAATATGCATACACTTTCCTCCATTTCTTTCCTTTCCCCAGGCAAGCACAAAACTTTCAAATAAAATTGCCTGTTTAGTAGTTTTCATTTCTTTCTAGAATCTTTCAGAAAATGTTAAAAATTTCTCTGACAAGGTTAGCTCCTTTTCAGCAAACATAATAAATCCAGGATTTAAGTAGTCATGTACTTTTACAATGCATATAAAACAGACTTGTCTTGAATTTATGAATTTTCTATTTCATGTAATACTGGATATATATATATATATATATTACTTTTTGATCGCAATGTGTGATCCAAATTTATAATTAATACTTGAATAAGACATGAGTGTTCTTTTGACAAAGTTAAAATAATGGTAACAATGTAAGGCAACTCAAGTATGTAGACTTTCCACTGAGGTGTAGGAAGAAAACTACAGCCTTTCTAGTTATAGTTTTATTTTAGAATAAAGAAATTTATTTTAAAATGAATAAAATAAAGTCAAGTTTCTGAATGTAGGACACAAGAACTTACTGGATCCCATACATAGTAGTGAGGTGTTGGTTGGGATACTCATCATGTCTGAGGACTCTCAAGAAATCCTAAACATTACAGAGTTCCATAGAGTCACTTTCACTTTTCATTTCAGAGTAATGCTGTAAACTATAATCTCACTTTGCCGGTTTAAGTAAAACTTTCTATAGCATAGCACAGTTATAACATAAACATTCATCCCAAATGGACATGTTTTTAAAACATTCTCTAGTAGAAACTAGTTCAAAGAGAGTACTGACATACAAGAAACGAACAGTAAGGAAATGGCAGAACTACCTTTTATCCTATTACTAGTAGGAGATCCTTTGAAACACCATATGAGAGAAAGACGGTGATGACCTAATTACACATGAAAATAAATTAGTTAAAAATTAATATTGTCATCTTATTGAAATATAAATATATGCCACTGTTATAACAATGAACCATCTCCTAAACGTGTGTGTGTGTGTATCAGTGTGTATGTAATGTAAATTGCAACTTCTTCAGGTATCATTTTAACTTCAGGCTAACAATTATAGAAAACTAAATCAATTTAGAACCAGACTTTTAAAAATATTTATTTATTTTTTAAATTTTACTTTATTTCACTTTACAATACTCTATTGG
>SJYX01010939.1:0-114285 GCA_006410675.1 Oreotragus oreotragus
CTTGCTTTTTCCATGATCCAGTGGATGTTGTCAATTTGATCTCTGGTTCCTCTGCCTTTTCTAAAACCAACTTGAACATCAGGGAGTTCTCAATTGACGTATTGCTGAAGTCTGGCTTAGAGAATTTTGAGCATTACTTTACTAGCATGTGCTGTTGCTGCTGCTGCTAAGTCGCTTCAGTCGTGTCCAACTGTGTGCGACCCATGGGAGTTTCCAGGCAAGAGTACTGGAGTGGGATGCCATTGCCTTCTCCGACTAGCATGTGAGATGAGTGCAACTGTGCAGTAGTTTGCGCATTCTTTGGCATTCCTTTCTTTGGGATTGGAATGAAAACTGACCTTTTCTTGTCCTGAGGCCACTGCTGAGTTTTCCAAATTTGCTAGTATACTGAGTGCAGCACTTTAAAAACATCATCTTTTAGGATTTCAAATAGCTCAACTGGAATTCCATCACCTCCACTAGCTTTATTCGCAGTGATGCTTCCTAAGGCTCATTTGACTGCACATTCCAGTATGTCTCGCTCTAGGTGAGTGATCATATCATTGTGGTTATCTGGGTCATGAAGATCTTTTCTGTATAGTTCTTCCGTGTATTCTTGCTACTTCTTAATATCTTCTACTTCTGTTAGGTGTTTTAGGATTTCAAATAGCTCAACTGGAATTCCATCACCTCCACTAGCTTTATTCGCAGTGATGCTTCCTAAGACTCATTTGACTGCACATTCCAGTATGTCTCGCTCTAGGTGAGTGATCATATCATTGTGGTTATCTGGGTCATGAAGATCTTTTCTGTATAGTTCTTCCGTGTATTCTTGCTACTTCTTAATATCTTCTACTTCTGTTAGGTGCAGACCATTTCTGTCTTTTATTGAGCCCATCTTTGCATGAAATGTTCCCTTGGTATCTCTAATTTTCTTGAAGAGATCTCTAGTCTTTCCCATTCTATTGTTTTCCTCTATTTCTTTGCATTGATCACTGAGAAAGGCTTTCTTATCTCTCCTTACTATAAGGAGAAGGAATTCTTTTTCCTCCTTAAATTTTCAGGTTACTGCAATTATTTATTTATTAAAATATAAAACTTGTAATATTTTATCTTCCGGTGAATGTATAGATAGTTTTCTTGCTTGCATATGAGAGAATACTTTTTGTCCCATATCTGACTTATTGAGTTGGAGATTTCTTGCCTCTATATAATATATGATTTTTAAATGTGTTCAGTGTAACATACTTAAAGTGCACAGCATGGTTCATCAAAAAGTTACAGAAAGTTATCACTCATGCTACATATATCCCATTCCAGAGCCCCTGCTCTGTTAAATCTTTGATTAATTGTGATTTTTTAAAAATCTTTAGCTTTTGTTATTGAAATAGAGATATGCTGATGGACTGGTTGGTCAGTGTTTAAAATTGTAGCGATTTTTAATATTAAAATAAAACCCTGGTTTACAGTACAGTACAATGAAAAGGACACTGGATTGGGATTAGGGAGACTTGCAGTTTAGTCTCAGCTGTGTCAAGATTCCCTGTGTACTTGGGGCACATCCCATGCTCTCTTTGCTCATCAAATCCCCTAATTTAAAAGGGATTGAAATGAGATGCTCACTGAGATGCTTCCAAGGTCTGACTATCCAGATATCTAGCAATACTCTCATACGTGTATTAGGCTATTGACTTTTTGATAGCCGGGAGTTTAGAACTAAACAAGAAAAACAAAGTTTAACAGTAAGTAAATATACTTCCTTTTAAAGTTATTCAAGTTCTATTCTACTGAAGAACTGGCCAGAGAAAAATCTAAGTGAAGAATTTAATCATGAAAAATAGTTTTTAGTCATTTTCAGTTCAGTTCATTGTTTAGTTCATTAATTTGACAATGTGTGAAAATGTGTACCATAAGTCTTTTCTTGACCTTACAATTAATTTCATTTCTTTGATTCTATTTTAAGGAAGTAGTTTCATGCAAATCATTTCTTTGACATTATTCTAAAGCAGTCATCTCAAGCACAAAGGCAAGCATCACATTATTAATAAGGAAAAGCAGAAATAACATAAATGTCCAATAATAGGTGTATTTTTAAATAAATGATGAGACCTTCATGTAATATGTTATTATGCAGCTATTAAAATTAGATTTGGGAATGTTATTCAATTCCATGAAGAAGAAATGTATTGTAATATTAATATCTAAAAGCAGAATGTAAAATTGTTATGCACAATGTTGTTTCAATTATGTAAAGGAAATATAAATGAAAGGAAATGTACCAAGATAGGATCATGATTGCTTCTGCCTGGTGAGATTGTTTTTCTAAACATGTTCTTCAAACTTTCATTTTTCTACAAAAACATGCAATGCTTTTATAATCATAAAAAGAGACAAAGATGATGTATGTTCAATTGTTTCAAAATGATTGGAATAAGGTACTTGACAATGATAGTGAAAAAGGCCATGTTTTCTTTTTGATGTATTATTTATAGGGAAAGCAATTCCTATTAGTCCCTGTTTTCAAAAAGCACAATGTAAACTCTCCACACAGTTGCCAATACAATGTTGGCATAATATTGGTAAAAAGCACATATGATAAACCCAGAGATTTCTCTGCTGATTAAGTGACCCTTTGAAATTACTATGTGAAGAGTTCACTTGCTAACAAAAATAACATTTTGTTCATGTCCACTAATTTCACACAATGAGAGTGTAATTTAAATATATGTATTTTTGAAAATTTCAGTTTTGTTTGAAGAGGTATTATGTAAATATTTTCAGTATTCAATTTAAAGTTCAACACAATGGAATGGCACCTATTTAACAATCAGGCTATTCCACAGGGGGACAAAGACAACTTTCACAAGTTTTAATTGGCAGGGACTCTTTGCGGCAGAAAGGTTACCTTCATTTGAATACTCTTTGTATTTCTGTGGTCCTAGCTGCCTTAATAGCTCACAAATTAGCTGGTGAATCATCTGGCCCCATTTGATAGATGCATCTCTCAGATGCAGATCAATCTATTTTGAAGTAAACAAAGGGGCAAGGTCCTTTCTCAGCTGATGCAGAGGAGAGGAGTCTGGAAATGAATGCTCTAAGGGCCCTTCATCACTTCATAGCAAATAGATGGGGAAACAGTGGAAACAGTCACAGGCTTTATTTTTGTGGGCTCCAAAATCACTGCAGATGGTGACTGCAGCCATGAAATTAAAAGACGCTTTACTCCTTGGGAGAAAAGTTATGACCAACCTAGACAGCATATTAAAAAGCAGAGACATTATTTTGCCAACAAAGGTCCGTCTAGTCAAGGCTATGGTTTTTCCAGTAGTCATGTATGGATGTGAGAGTTGGACTATAAAGAAAGCTGAGCACCGAAGAATTGATGCTTTTGAACTGTGGTGTTGGAGAAAACTCTTGAGAGTCCCTTGGACTGCAAGGAGATCCAACCAGTCCATCCTAAAAGAGATCAGTCCTGAATGTTCATTGGAAAGACTGACGTTGAGGCTGAAACTCCAATACTTTGGCCACCTGATGTGAACAGCTGACTCATTTGAAAAGACCATGATGCTGGGAAAAAAGGATTCTACAAATAAAAAATGTTTCTCTTGTGCCCAAATGGGGCATTTTTGCTGGCAATGTCCTGCTAAACGGAGACAACAAGCCATGCCAATCAACCTCAGGTAGCTCAGGACTGGACCTGAGTTCCACCACCGCAACAATATTAATCCCTGATGTGCCGGTTACTCCGATTCCAACAGGAGTGGCTGGCCCCCTGCCTGAGGGCATTGTAAGACTTGTGCTCACTTTCTTTTCAAGGAATTTCGGTAGTGCCTGGTGTAGTAGATTCTGATTATACTGGGGAAATTAAAGTTTGGATCTCGTCGCCTACTAAAACTGTGCAAATTAATAAAGGTCAAAGAATAGCACAGCTTTTTCTTTTACCTTATTATCAGACAGGAAAAACCTTGACTTCTCAAGCTAGGGGCCCTAGAAGATTTGGATCTAGTGATCTAGCTTTTTGGGTGCAGGAAATTACCGCTTCTAGGCTTTTAAAAGATCTTTTAATTCAAGGAAATAAAATGTCATGATTGTTAGACACTAGAACAGATGTCTCTTGCATTTCTGGGAAAGACTGGCCCAGCTCCTGGCCAACACATACTACTGAATATTAGTTGGTGGGATTAGAGAAAGTGATATGTGGGGTGGGGGTGCTGCAGAGGAAAAGATAAGGGAGAGTTTAGAACCTTGGGGAGTAGTGAGTTCCCCATTGCTGGAGGTATTCAAGCAAAATTAGATGGTTGCTTGTAATCTAAAAAGCTATAGACCAGATTTAGGTTACTGAGGAACTTCCCTGATGGCTCAGACGGTAAAGCGTCTGTCTACAATGGAGAAGCTTATAAAGATGTTGTGCAACACCTCTTTACTTGCTTCTCATATTTAGGTCTGCCAAAAGTTTTGAAAACTGATAATGCCCCTTTGAAGCTGCGGAGAGACTGTTTACTAACTTTAAATGATTTCCAGAAATTATTAGGAGATATTAATTGGATATGCCCACATTTAAAACTGACTACTGCAGATGTAAAGCCTTTGTTTGACTGCTTAAAAAGCGATCCTAATCCCAGTTCTAAGAGAAAGTTGACTAGTGAGACAGAGTTAGCTCTTGTTAAAGTGGATGAGGCTTTAAATGATCAGTTAATTAGGATTAATATTACCAAAAGATGAGATTGTGATCCACACAAAGGCTTTGGCATAGTCAATAAAGCAGAAATAGATGTTTTTCTGGAACTCTCTTGCTTTTTACATGATCCAGCGGATGTTGGCAATTTGATCTCTGGTTCCTCTGCCTGTTCTAAAACCAGCTTGAACATCAAGGAGTTCACGGTTCACATATTGCTGAAGCCTGGCTTGGAGAATTTTGAGCATTACTTTACTAGCGTGTGAAATGAGTGCAATTGTGCGGTAGTTTGAGCATTCTTTGGCATTGCCTTTCTTTGGAATTGGAATGAAAACTGACCTTTTCCAGTCCTGTGGCCACTGCTGAGTTTTCCAAATTTGCTGGCATATTGAATGCAGCACTTTCACAGCATCATCTTCCAGGATTTGAAACAGCGCAACTGGAATTCCATCATCTCCACTAGCTTTGTTCTTAGTGATGCTAAGGCCCACTTGACTTCACATTCCAAGATGTCTGGCTCTAAATTAGTGATCACATCATCATGATTATCTGGGTCATGAAGCTCTTTTTTGCACAGTTATTCCGTGTATTCTTGCCACCTCTTCTTAGTATNAGCATGTGAGATGAGTGCAATTGTGCAGTAGTTTGAGCATTCTTTGGCATTGCCTTTCTTTGGAATTGGAATGAAAACTGACCTTTTCCAGTCCTGTGGCCACTGCTGAGTTTTCCAAATATGCTGGCATATTGAGTGCAGCACTTTCACAGCATCATCTTTCAGGATTTGAAACAGCTCAACTGGAATTCCATCACCTCCACTAGCTTTGTTCGTAATGATGCTTTATAAAGCCCGCTTGACTTCACATTCCAAGATGTCTGGCTCTAGATTAGTGATCACATCCTCATGATTATCTGGGTCGTGAAGATCTTTTTTGTACACTTCTGTGCATTCTTGCTACCTCTTCTTAATATCTTCTGCTTCTGTTAGGTCCATACCATTTCTGTCCTTTATCAAGCCCATCTTTGCATGAAAAGTTCCCTTGGTATCTCTAATTTTCTTGAAGAGATCTCTAGTCTTTCCCATTCTGTTCTTTTCCTCTATTTCTTTGCATTGATTGCTGAAGAAGGCTTTCTTATCTCTTCTTGCTATTTTTTGGAACTCTGCATTCAGATGCTTATATCTTTCCTTTTCTCCTTTGCTTTTCACCTCTCTTCTTTTCACAGTTATTTGTAAGGCCTCCCCAGACAGCCATTTTGCTTTTTTGCATTTCTTTTCCATGGGGATGGTCTTGATCCCTGTCTCCTGTACCGATTTCCTACCTCCCGCATCCTCTTCTCCCCTGCCCCAGGAAGCTCTTCTGCAGCAGTTCCCGACTTCTCCCAACCTGGATGACACCATCTTCCTTCTTGCCCTCACTTGCTCTGCTCCAGGCCTCCTGACTCTTCCTCAACACACAAGGTACATCTGTCCTAAGAGCCTTTGCACTGGCTCTTCTGTGTGTTGGAATGCACTTTCCCAGATAGCCACTGGGTCCTCTTTCCCTTCGTTTTGACCAACCTTGGCAGAAGTCACCTGGCCAACCTATGTTCAAAGCTCTATACCCATCTCTGACACTCTCCTCTGCTTCCCTTTGTTTTCTCTCTAGTACATAACTAGCTTAACTAACTGACCTGTCTTTAGGTTAGATCCCAAGAAAGCCGCCATCAGTGCCTAGTTTGCTCACTGTTAAATTCGTAGCTCGAAAATCCCATGGACGTAGGAGCCTGGTGGGCTGCAGTCCATGGGGTTGCTAAGAGTCGGACACGACTGAGTGACTTCACTTTCACTTTTCACTTTCATGCATTGGAGAAGGAAATGGCAACCCACTCCAGTGTTCTTGCCTGGAGAATCTCAGGGATGGGGGAGCCTGGTGGGCTGCCGTCTATGGGGTCGCACAGAGTCGGACATGACTGAAGCGACTTAGTAGCAACAGCAGCAGCGAATTCGTAGCTCCTGGCATGATACCTGGCACAGAATATCTGCTCGCTGAATGTTAGTAGGATTCTGTTTTCCTGGAACATTTCAGGAAACTCTGGGAGCCATAGGATTGTACACACACACACAGTGAAAGGGACCCATAGCTGTCGTTGCATTTTAAGGAGGTTTATGAGACCAGTCTCGGATCATGTCACCAAGGGGCGTTGTGGCCAGATGTGTTGTGGTTCTTTCAGTTCCTGTTGGAAACAGAGGTTCCCTTGTGGTTTTTGCCTTGAGTATTCCAAGGCTAATGGAGAAATGGGAGGCAGTGAGGAAGAGGACTTTGTTCTCATTGAATAGACTGGCTATGAGACTCTTTTGTTGCCCCAAATGTGGACCAGGTCTGGAGCTAACAGCTCTCTCCATGCATCAAGGTATACTGTGTACTTTATGTGCATGAATCTATTTACCCAGTAGATGCTAAGCTGTTGTCATCTCTGTGTTCTCAATGAGGAAATGAGAGGCTCGGAGGGGGGGGCATTTCTGGGGTCACGCGACTAGAAAGTGGCCAAGCAGTAAGCGGTTGGGCCTCAAAACTTGGGCTGCTTCCATCTGTCAAGTGGCTGCTCACATTTAGCGGGAGCAGCCCTGGACTGCGGGTCCAGGCAAGGAAAGGAATCCTGCAGCCTCTCCAGGGGCTGCCCTTCCCCAGGGATCTCCTGGCCCTGTTTCTTGAGAAGCTGCCAAGCAAAGAGTCAGACTTGGGCTATGAGAGTTCAGGGGCATCAGGGCAAGGCCAATGTGGGCCCTGCCTTTGGTCTGACACAAACCTATAGCTCGAGAGATAAGAAAACAGTCAGCAGACACCTCTGCTGACTGAGTCCTGTGAACATACAGTAAATTTTTCCACATTCATGTGACAGGTGTGGGGCTTTAATTGGGCAGCTTCTGGAACTCTGTGTCACCTGCATAGGTGGGGGCCCTTGGAGAGCAGGCATGCTGACTGCAAGTATAGCAATGGCTCTGTTCGTCAGTACACTCTTGCTTCAAAGCCTCCTGTGGCTTTCTACTGCTGATAGCAGTAAGTCCCATCTCCTCAGCCTGGTGTCCCACAGGTAGGTCTCAGCCTTCGTCCAGATTCATCTTCTGGTGTTTTCACACATGCTCCTGGACCTTCTGCCCAGTCGGACTGTTGACTGGACACCAAACAATCCTGGTTCTTCCAACCTCTACACTTTGCTTATGCATTTCTGCCTAGGATGCTGGCTGTCTTGTCAAAATTCCGCCTGACTTTCAGGGCTGCTCTCAAAAGGCTCACCCTCCTTGAAGCCTGGCTCAAGTTGCACCACAGCACAGCACCGGGGTTAAGCAGTTTTACGATTCACAATGGAAACAAATAGGAAATTGTTAAAATATTGATTATAATTTCCTGGCGACTTCACTGATTTAAAAAATCGGAACCTTTAAGAAAAAAGCCTTCATTAGCAAGCGAGCAGTTAATTAAAGGGCTGGAGAATGGCTTGCATCGATTTCACCATGAAACCAAAAAGCTGTGGCTACACATCAATTTTTCTCCTGAAGCTCCTTGCTTACCACAAATGCCACTTTCAGAATGCCATAGGTGGTATCATCAAAGGGTAGATAAGGATGGGAAATGGTTTTGGAAACAGATAGATAAATAATTTAGGTAATTAACATAAATCCAGATGACTGCCAGTTTTCCTCTTGCACCAAACATACAACTGAAAGACACTGTCAAAGCTCTTATATAGAAAAAAGTATGCAGATGGCTTGCTAATTATTACTCTTTATGCGATGACATTTTTTTTTCCCAACAGCACAGGCACGACTCAGGCCCCACATGGGAAGAGGCTCCATCCACTATTCTAGGACCCTTCAGAACATTTGCAATTTTGTGATTAGAAATACACACACCCACCAAAATCCAGGCCTGTGGCTGTCCTAGCAACCAGCTAAGCTACTGCCATACCATCGCTACAATGGTTCAGAAGGTTAATATGACCTAACACCAGGGGACCAGCCAGAGCCCAGCATCAAGCAGGCATACTGTCCAGGCAGACATTGGGGAAAAAAAAAAAAAAAAAACAGACAATGTGCCTGCTGTTCTTGGTTTGGAAAACACAATCATCTTAACATTAAAAGCAGCCCAAACTGTTGGCGCACTCACTCTGCACCAGGGCCTATGCTTCACATCATGAGCTCATGAAGCCTCATGAGAACTAATTTCAGAGTGCTGCAGACTGAGGTTCAGAGACGTTCAGCAACTTGTCTTGAGATCACACAGCTGCTCACTGGTGAAACCAAGATTTGAATGTCCTAGGGGGTCTGCTACAGCGGCCTCCAAAAAATTCCATGAAGACAAAACTCACCAGGGAGATGGGAAATAAAAGGCACTTCATATGTTACCAGCTCTGTGCCTGTAGCTTTGCTAGTTGGCTGGCTTGCATTGCGTCATGAAAAAGGACTGTCACATTTTCAGCAATTTTGTGAACTTGTTGATAGGTCTTGGTAGCTTGTAATTGACCATGATGAGAGTAGCTACACTCCCAGAAATGGGCACAAGTACAGGCTGACTATAAACTTGAGAAACAATCCATTGCATACAAACATTAGAGCCAGACTGCCTTGTTCAAATCCTGGGATCACCACTTGCCATATGGCCTGGGGCAAAATGGAGGCCTTAGTCTGCCAAAGGGAGATAATCACAGTGCCTGTCTCATTGGCTGGTTGCAATCATTCAAATAAAAATAAATCCATATAAAGCACCTGCCACAGTAGAAGTGAGGGGCTACTGTTTGTAAAAATAAGTATACTTCAACTACTCATAATTACTGTTATTTTTATTATTACTTCACCTAGAGTACAGCTGCTGCTGCTGCTAAGTCACTTCAGTCGTGTTCGACTCTGTGTGACCCCATAGACGGCAGCCCACCAGGCTCCCCCATCCCTGGGATTCTCCAGGCAAGAATACTGGAGTGGGTTGCCATTTCCTTCTCCAATGCATGAAAGAGAAAAGTGAAAGTGAAGTCGCTCAGTCTGTCCGACTGTTAGCGACCCCATGGACTGCAGCCCACCAGGCTACTCCGTCCATTGGATTTTCCAGGCAAGAGTACTGGGGTGGGGTGCCATTGCCTTCCCCGCTAGAGTACAGCAGCATGTCCTAAATATTCTCTCTGCCTCTGGTCTTGTGCCCTCCAGTGCATTCTCCTCACAGATGCAAGGGTAAATTTCTAGAACATAGATCTTACCTTTTTCCTCACTTGCTCAAAATATTTCTATGGCTCCTATTATCCTCAGGGAAAAGTTGCTGCTCCAAAATATCAAGATCTCTTAGTCTGTTTGGGCTGCCAGAACAAAGTACCCTGGACCTGGGGCTGAAACACCAGAAATACATTGCCCCTCAGTTCTGGAGAGTAGATGTCTGAGATCAAGGAGTGAGCAGGCTTGGTTCCTTCTGAAGGCTGTGAGGGAAGGATCTGTTCCAGGTTTTTTCCTTGGCTTGTAGACAGCCATCATCTTCCTATGTCTCTTGACATTTTCTTCTTTCATTGCACACCCTGTGTCCAAATTTCCCCCTTTTTATAAGGACATGGGCAGTATTGAATTAGGGTCCCACTCTACACTAGTAGCATCTCACCTTAACTAATCACATCTGCAATAATCCTTGTCCCAATAAGGGCCCATTCTGAAGTACTGACAGAACATCAACACATGAATTTTTGTGGGACACAATTCAACCCATCACCATCCACCCTCTGACCCCTCAAAAGTTCATGTGCTTTTCTCACATGAAAAATACATTCAAAATCTCCAAAAGTCTTATCTCAATTTAGCATCAACTTTCAATCTAAAATCTCATCCACATATCATCTAAATCAGGTATGGGTGAGACTTGAGGTATCATTCATCCTGGGCCAAAATTCCTCTTCATTTGTGAACTTGTGAAACCAAGTAACAAGTTATCTGCTTTCAAGATGGATGTGATGGTTATGTTTATGTGTTGACTTGACTGGGTTAAGGTAGGCCCAGAGAGCTGAGTGTGTCTCTGAGGCATTTGGGGAGGATGTTTGCATTTGAATCAGTAGACTAAGTAGAGAGACAGACCCTCATCAATGAGGGTGGGCATCATGCAACCCATGAAGGGCCCAGATGAATCAAGTGAAGGAAAGGCAGACCCCACTCTTCTCTTAAGCTCAGATGGCCATCTTTTCCTGCCCTAGAACTTCAGAGCGCCTTGTTTTCCCACTTTCAGACTCTGGGACTTAGTCCAGTGGCTCCCTTGGTTCTCTGGATTTGGATTGAATTGTACTGTGGGCTTCCCTAGGTCTCCAGCTTGCAGATGGCAGATCGTGGGACTTCTTGGCATCCCTACCATGTGAGCCAATTTCTATCATAAATCTCCTCTTCTTTCATCCATCTATAATCTGTCATCTCCTACTGGCTGTGTTTCTCTGGAGAACCCTAATACAGCAGGACAGGCAGAGGATAGCCATTTCCATTCCACAAGGGAGAGATTGACAGGAAAATGGGGACCACCTGGTCCCAGGAAAGTCCGAAACTTAGCAGGGCAAATTCCATCTGATTTTAGGTTTTTGAATAATCCTCTGGTTCAATGGTTTGCCCTCCAGGTTTGTCCCTCAGCCCCCACAAAAACAACTCAGGCAGTGGACATAGCCAACAAGTGGCTGTTCCAAAACACGTTGTTCTTTCACACCTCCGTGCTGTGCACTCTGTGTTCCCCAAGGGCTGCAGAGGGCCCTCCTTTCACGACTCACTTGGGCCACTCCTCTCAGCCATCAGGCCTCAGCCAGAGCTTTTGTTCTCAAGTGTGTGGCCTTCATGGACCCCCACCCCCCACCCCTGCCCGGAGGCCAGGAGGAGGAGCTATCTGTTTACAAAAAGCACCTTGGCAAGTGAGCTGCTCTTTGACGAGGATGGAGGGGTGGGGGTGGGTTAGGGGGGACCAGTGAAGGATGAGGAGATGGGATGGAGGGTGGAGGTGGGGAGAAGTGGGGTCCTCACCACTTTGCCCTGTAACTGCAGATATGCCACACTAGACTGGGGACCCCAGGAATTCAACTTGTTATGTATCAAGTCTCAGCCCAGGGCCAGGTGCAGAGCTGTTGTGCCATTCATAAATGCTTTTGCTGAGCACTTCCTGTGCAGAGTGTTGGACTTAGGCTGAGCATGCTTGGGAGAACAAGAATGGACCATCTCACACTCATCATTAGAGCCAACTGAAGTACTGCTTTGCAGAGCCGTGGGGCCCTTGGCTGCAGGCGCTGACACCTGACACGTTGTAACTCATGGGATCCAGAGATTACACGACACAGTGTAAAGGCAAGCAACCAGAAGCCAGTCGACTTTCAATCCAGGCCTTGCCACTTCATAGCTGTGTGACTTTCCCCTCTCTGTGACTCTGTTTCCTCTTCTATAAAATGGAGCTTGTGGGGTGCCTACCTCACAGGACATGTGTGGACTTAGTGACTTCATATCTTTCAGATGTCAGCTGTCACTCAGCTATAGCCAGTTTCGAGCTGCTGCTTCTGCTGATGCAAAATGCTTGCCAAGGGCTAAGCACGCTCATCCACCCAGGGACAGGACTGGGAAAGGCAAATCTCAAGGGCCCCTCCAGATGACCAGAGAGCACTAACAGGCAACAGGGACAAATAAATGTGTGGATGTGGGGAGGGGGATGGTAACACCGGATGTTTGTTGGTGGCAGCTCCATCAAATGGTAAGAGGCCTGGCTTGGGAGGCAAGACCCTGGGTTCCCAGCTCAGGCCTGTGCCTGACCTGGTGTAGGACCTGGAGCAAGCTCCCTTCTCTCCCTGGGCTTTACTTCCTGCTCTCCACAGGCACAGACCTCCCAACTGAGGCATTTTCCAGAAAGGCCCCCTACTTGCCTTGGTAGTTGAGAGACCCGTCCTGGGTTGCAGGAGGCCACCGATTGCGTTGGAGCTCAAGCTATGCCTCCACCATCCTGCCTCCCAGCCACACAGTGTGCCTGCCAGCAGGGAAGTGCTACTGCCTTAAGGAATGAGTCTAGATGTCACCTGGTGCAATTCAAGTAATGCAATCAAAGGGCAAGGCAGTGCCTTGCTGATCTACCCTGTGAGCTGGGATACTCGTCTCCCCAGCCCTTTCTCCTGAGTGCAGGGGCAGAAGAGGCCAAGAAGATGCTTTGTTACCCAAGTGCATTCTCTCTGGGTACCTCATCTCTGCCCCAGGACCTAAGAGCCTCAGGACCTAAGATTTGGTGCAGTCTTCTTGCGCCTGCCTTATTGCCCAAGGCTTTTCTAAGGTGGCACTATATGGGGAATTACGGTACTGGGCACTAGCCAGGAGGAAGAGAGTGTGTGCTTTACATGGGACTGAAATGTCCCTGCTGTTCAGAGAAAGGAGATTCAGAGAAGATGGCAAAATTGGTGCCTTTTGCAGCAGCCAAATTTCCATCTCGTTGTTGTGTGCTGGCAACGTGATGCCCAGAGCCAGATCACACAGGCTGGTGTCACATTGCCTCAGCGGCAAAACAAACAGCGTTAGTAATCAAGTCCTCTGGATGTGGTGGCAAATGCATGGCTGGCTCAGGAGGGCCATAGTGGTTGCTTTAGAGTTTTGGGGTGGTCAGCAAGCCAGATGTGGTGCCACGCTGAGCTTCAAGCAGGGCTCAGCTTCTTTCCTGTCCTTCCCTGTCCCCAGCCCTGTCCCACAGAAACCATCCTTCCCAATACGTGTCATTGTCCATCCCTGAGTCCTGTCCCTGTTTGGCTCCTCATTCCTAAAGACCAAACGTGGCAGTGTACCACATCACGGGTGCCACTCCACTGTGCTCAGTGAAGCTGGTGGAATCAGAGCAGAAGCCTCAAGAAAGCTATGGAGTATAAGTTCTGTAGGGTGGCCATGAGGGACTGTTTCTGTGCAGTGGGATGAACAGCAAGCCAAACATTTCCTGCCCACTCTCCCAGCCAACAATATGCCAACCCCTCTTGCTGTCTGCTTGTTCCTGATAATGAAATGGCCATTTTTCCTGTGTAACGTTACTGATTTTATTAGTGATTATTGACTTTCAATTGTGGTTTCCTGGGACTGTGGGATGGAGCAAATCAAAGGCATCTCCATCTCCATCCATTCACTTGAGGCTGTGGGCTCGGACATGAGCACACACTGACAGTCCTTCCACTCACTGTCTTCTCAATAATCCTCCATCTCTCTTCCTCGAAAGTCCCACCTACAGATGGGAGCAGATAGGGCTTTAAGCAGCGGCACTGATGATTTTTTTTCCATGGTTCCGACTGAGAGACCCACTCTGCCCCCATTTTCCCCTGGAGGAAATGCTGGATGGTATCTTTGGCAAACTCTAATAGCAGAGACACCTAAGTGCAGACTCCTAAAGTCTGGAGGCAAAGTCATACCTTCTGTGACAGAGGTTTTCTTCCCTTTATAAAACAGCTCTTAGAGTGCTACTGTGCCTTGGTAGAGAGTGTTTAACTGTGGAACCCCAAGTAACTGTGTCTACAGTTGTCCATCATGAACTAGGTATTATTAAATCCAATAAATCATAAGATCAGGTAAGTACAGCCTTTGTATGGTGAAAACAGTATAATTGGACTTTGGATCCAAGAAGGTCCAGAGATTCAAGTAAATGACACAAACAGATGGTCTAGACTCTTGTGTCATCTACATCTGTTGTGTTGACCACACCATTCCATCAGCTCATCCCTATAGCTTCATGGAGTTTCCCAGTGACACGCTGATGGAGGTTAAAATGATTTGGGCCTGGCTCTCAACTGGCTTGGCACAATGTATTGGTAAAAGCTCAAAAACAAGTGGACTACAGCTCCATTCCCACTATATTCAGTGATAACATAAAGAAGGGAGATAAAGGGAAATACTCTTAGTGGGTGGAGTTGCAAGTGACAGAGTTGGTTATCAACCTGATGTGGTGGGAGAAGTGGTCTATAGACCACTGAATGGGAGTGATTGCCATAGCTTATGGTCATGTGTCAAATTTTGCCCACCTTCCAAATTCATGTGTTGAAGTCCTAAGCCTGGTACCTCAGATTATGAACTTATTTGGAAATAGAGTCATCACAGATGTAATTAGTTAAGATGAGGTCGTACTGGAGTAGGGTGGGCCTTAATCCAATGTGACTGGCATCTGTATAAGAAGGGGAAGTCTGGACATAGAAACACACATAGTGAAGAGATGCGGGGAGAGGTGACCATCTATAAACCAAGGAAACAGGCCTGGGATTGATCCTTTTTTCAGAGCTCTCAGGAAGAACCAACCCTGCTCACTCCTTGATTTTGGACTTTAGATCTCCAGAATCTGGAGACAATACATCTTTGCCCTTTAAGCCACTTTGTTATGACAGTCCAGGCAAATTAACACACTAGTTGGCTAGGGGCCCAGAGGGAACATGCTTGGAAAATCATGTTCATGGCCAAGACGATGCAGGAATGGGCATGGGATTCACCAGGATGACCATGAGGCCAAGCATCACTTGTAGCACTGGGTCTGATAGAATAGCCCATTAAAGGCTTATCAAAGATGCTAGCTTGGGAATAACACAATTGGCTCGAGGGGCTGTCCTCCAGGATACAGTAAGGACATGGATCCAATGGCTGATATACAGTCTCCAATAGCTAGGACCCACAGATCTGGAAGCTAAGGGCTGGACCTACAGAGGAGTGGGCCTTCTCACCGTCACTTCCGGTGACCCCTTTGTGAAATCTGTGCTTCCTGGCCCTGAAGCAGGAAGCTTCCTGGCCTTCAGGCAAATTAAAAGTTCTGGTTTGCTGGGATGGATTTTTTGCCCCAGGGGTCACAGTAGCAATTCCATTGAACTTAAAGCTGCAGTGACCATCTGGTCAGTTTGTGTTTCTCATTCCTGCAAGCCAGCAGGAAAAGAAACAAGGGGTTCGGGCTCACTATAACAGTGATGGGGACTAGTATGTTTCAGTTCAGTTCAGTTCCATCGCTCAGTTGTGTCCGACTCTTTGCGACTCCATGAATCGCAGCACGCCAGGCCTCCCTATCAATCACCATCTCCTGGAGTTCACTCAGACTCACGTCCATCGAGTCCATGATGCCATCCAGCCATCTCATCCTCTGTCGTCCCCTTCTCCTCCTGCCCTCAATTCTATGAGGGCATTTTCTTGGTGCTTCCGTGTTCAATAATAAATGCGCACAGGCAATTGCAGGAACCGTGGCTCAGGGAAAGGCAGCCATAGGCTTAAACTCCTCAGCGGTACAGGTGTGAGTAGCCTTCCCAGGCAAAAAATACAGAGCAGCCGGAGGAACAGAGGGTGGAGGAGAGTGCAAGGGCTAGCAGTCATGGCCCTAGCATCAGCTGTTGCACTGGGGACTGTCACTTTTCCACGAACCTTCTTGGATTAAAGTCTCTGCAGAGGTTGCAGCTGGTCAGCACCCTGAAGGGGCCTCTGGGTAGATAGAGTGGTCTTGGACGTCAAATGTCTTGAGGAAGAATTGAAAGCATTTTCTCAGAAATGAAGGCCCCATATGGTCCCATGGGAGGGGACATGATGGAAGGCCCCTCACTTCTGTTCTTTTGGATCATTCTCCCCGCCACATCCTCATACATAAGGCTTTGTCTTAGTTTTGACTTTCCCGGGAGTGCAGGCTGAGGGAGTAAGCACAGGCCAGCCCTCACGGTGCTTCCAGACTGGCTGGAGAGGAAAAAGGACATTATTAGCTGGTGTAATGTCTCTCATTCAGTACGGCAGGAATGCGGGAGATCATAGCAGCCTTCGGTCATCTGGGGGAAGAAGGCCTAGGAGGGCTTCTCTAAATTGTGACACATGTCTCGTCAGGAGAAAGCAGGGTGGGCTGTTGTTCTTGAGGGGAGTGTTTTTTCAGGGCTGAGGGAGTGGGGGTGTGTCCAGGACTGTTGGATGTTTCAGTCTTAGAAGCAGAGCTGGCTGTGGGGAAGGGGGGCAGCTGGAGCTGTGAATTCTTTCTAGAAGAAGTGAGGCCCTGCAGGAGATGAGGCACAATGGGGTTCAGGACCCAGGGGGATAGGTCTCTATCCACAAAGGAAGCAGCAGCCCTTTTCCTTCTGAGGTTGAAGAGAAAGAAGGAGGGGAGGTTGCAGAGGGTGGGTATGCCAACTTAGAAGTGGCAAGGACCTGAAAGCTTCAAGTTGACTGACTTGGCCCTTCTCTGTGAAACCCAAGTTGAGTTGGCCTGCTCTCAGCAAAGTCGAAGCTGAGCCTGTGGCTGGTGGAGTCGGGTGGGGCTAGGGCCAGAAGAGGCTGGTGGTGGGCTCTGGGCAGCTGCTATGGAGGATTCCAGGGAATCAAATAGATGGAAGGAGCGGTCCTGCCCCTAGAGATAAGGCCATGTAACTCTGCTGAACAAAGAGGGCTCGTCCTCTGTGCCCTGAGTTGCTCTGAGTTCACCTTTCCCTCCTTTTGATCCCATTTCATTCTCTTTCTACCACCCCTTCCGCTCTCTCAAATGCTCCCGTTCCCCATCCCCTCGGCCTTTGCCTGAGTTGTCCCTCATGCAAGCAACAACTGGTCTCAGATCCCACCCCACCAAGCCACAATGCACATTCTTCAAATTGCAGTGTAGAGCCCCACCTCTAAGAAGCTGTCTCTGTGATTAATACTGACCATTCTTGAACCTCTGAGCAGAAGCCTTGCATCCTATGCACTCCTGTAATTCCAACTGCTCTTTGAATTTAGCCAGGGCCTAGCTCTGGGCTCCTGTTAGAGTGTTAACTCTGAAGGGCAGGGGCAAATCTCTTGCCCCCAACCTCCCAACTACACAGGAAAGAAGTATCCAGACTTCCTTGAGGGGTTAAAGATTTTCAGAGGTGAGCCTGATCCAGGAGGACAAGATTGTTCCAGGGGTTCTTAAGCCAAGTCCAGACAGCCCTAGGAAGTCCAGTAGGGATTTCAGGTCATTCCTGAGATCCTTGGATTTGGATGCAGGATATTTTGTATACATATGAGTGCATGTGTGTGCTTCTGTGTCTTTTTCTGCGGTGGGGGGAGTTCCATAACTTTTCTCAGCTGTTCAAAAATTTCTGTCACTCCCAAACAGCCCAGAATCACTGCTGTAAACTTTTCCTGGAGGACATAGCCTGTGGGGAGCCTGCACCGCACTACACAACTCATCGGCTGTTACAGTGTTGAATCCAGTCAAGTGTTTGCTGCTCCCAAGTTCCTGGGCCACTGCCAAGGGTATTGTGGCCATAGATATTTGCACTCAGCCAGAAGCCACTCATAACATTCCCAAATATCCCCATGAATGGATGACAACTAATAGAGACCTAACCAGGTTTATGAGTCTAATAGAAATTTAAAAAATACTAACCTTTTGGAGTTGGAGAAGGCCATTTAAAGGCCACCAAGTCCAATGTTATTAGCAATGTGCCCTCTGGAACACAAGTTGTACCAGATGTTAACAGAATGGCTGTTCTAAGAGAAAAGGTTTCTGAGATCAAAAAAGTGCTGGAGATTCTGCTTTAAACAACATTGAATGGCACTCTTTCCAGTAGGCCTCTCAGAGTCGTCATCAGATAATGGAAGCTGTGAATTGCAGGAGGGAGGTAGAGTGCTGCTCAACTGTAAAGTGCTGTGAGATGCATTTGCAGAGTATCTGGCAGAATAGCAGTCTTCTGTTGACCAGGTTTGTGTCAGAAACCATTTCTTGAGATTTGGGGAGATCCATTCACTCCCTATTTAATTGGAGAACTCTGCTGGCCATGTGAGCTTCTTTGGAGATGTGTGGAGGGTGGGGGCAAATGGAGGTGTTTATCTCACCACCCCTAGTGTAGGGAGGACTTCGGTACCAGATGCCACCCTAAGCACTTGATAGTTTTTTATGGTAGCCAGCAGGGCTCAGGGCTTTACCAAGGGATTGGCTCATGAGATTCTGGGGGCTGGCTAGCCCCCAATTTGCAGGACAGGCCACCAGGCTAGAAAGGTGGGCAGAGTTGACGATGTAGTCTCGAGGTAGAGTTCCAGCTGATTAGGGCAGTCGGTGACAGAGGCAGGACAGCCAGCTCCACAGGGTGCAGCTATCACTCGAAGCAGCCTGCTGACCGAGAGTCACGTGTCTCTGGCTCTCAAATCAGGCTTTGGGGCTGAAGCTCAAGGCCCAGCTATGGTCCCAGCCCAAGAGGGCTGTTATGCACCCCTCCCCAAGATTTTTCCACCAACAAGAGATGTTCCTACAAAAGCAGCAGAAACTTGGCAACAGTCTGGGCCCAGCCCCCAAGGGTTTTATTTGCCTGGGTATTTGTTTGGAAGTCTCTGGGTGGTGTTTTGCAGGGGCCTGTGTACTCAGGCCTGTGGGTGGGGACATGCGGACCTCCTGCCTGGCTGGGCTGCAGAGTGTCAACACCCCTTGCAAGAGCTGTCCCAAAGACCTGGATCCTGAATCTCAAGCCAGGACTGTGGGTTGCACAGATCCCAAATGGACATGTTTCTGGGAACTGCCCCAAACTGCCCTCTGTGCGGGCTGGTGGGCTGGGGCTGGGAGGGCAGAGGAGGGGGTGTCCCCTGGATTGGGCCTGTCCCAGTAACCTCAGAAGAGACCAGCCCCCTCTCTGGCCTCAGCCATCCCATCTGTATGATGCAATGGGAAGACAAGAATGATCATCTGGGTGCTCTTCATCTTAAAACTGGTCTTAACAGTGGAATTTGAAGCCCTCTCTTTCCCAGGTATGGAGAGAGGTGTTCCAGAGAGTTCTATGGAGGACTCTTTCTGGAGTTGGGTCTCAGGAACTGGCTGTATATGGCTAGTGGCTAAGCACAGCTTGTTTGCACACTTGTGTAAAACAAACAAACCCGCAAGGTCAGTCACGTCATTCCAGGCATGAGGGATGGCAGTGCTGAGACAGATCAGATAGGAGGAATCAAGACCTTCAGGAGGCCCAGCCTCTAAGATTCCTCCATCCTGGCCTCCCTCCCTCCCCTCCAGGCACAGGTCAACTCGAACAGCTGAACAAGGACACCAGACATGTCCTCTTGGATTCTCTGGGGAGGGGGCTGAACAGCATCATTGTTCCCATGTCACCCCTCACACGGAACACACCCTCCCCCATTATGCTGAAAGAAAAACGCCAGGATTCCAGGAAGCAGTGCAAGTGGGTGTTGACCTTGGAGCCCCAGAGCCATGGAAGCAGCTTGCCCTCAAAGCCGTGTTCACTCACTCTTTCCTTCTGGGCCCCAGGGTGGCTGATCCCTGACTCTGATCACAGGGACTGCAAGAGGCACCCTGGCAGGCAGCCCTGACCCATGTCAAATATAGAAGGAAGAGCTGGCTCAGCCAAGGTGCTCCAGGGAGGCATCCTCTGCAAGAAGAAGAGCCTGGAAGCCTTAGATCTTGTTCTTGCCTTGGCCTCCTGGCCTTCCATAAGAGGACTCCCTCAGGTATGCAGAGTTCCTGACAGGTTGACAGACATGTTCTAGCCCATTCCATTCATCCATTCATCCGTTGATTCTTAACATCTGCTACGTAATTTATCAAGACCTGGTTGTGTGCTGGGCATCAGAGGTGAAGGACTGACAAGACCCACCTCATCATGACCCTCCTGATGCTTTCCATCCTGCAGGGGAGACAGACGAGGAACAAAGAATTCCAAGAGGGGTACATGTTTCAAATGCTACAGAGGTCTACAGCAGTTCTGAAAGGAGTTGTAAAGCACCATGGTCAACACCGTGTGGTTAGAATAAGGCAAGCTGGAGCATTGGATTCCTCGTGTCCTGTGTCATTCATCCACTGACCTCGACCAATGACAAGCACTGGCTTCCTCTTAAACCAGGTGATGAAGCCGAGACCTTGGTGAGGCCACAAGAAGGCCAGGCCATGGGTAATCAGGACCACTTACCAACCTTCACTTGGTGTCCATGCTGGCTGGCCCTGGGACTCCTGACACTTGAGAATGGGACAGGGTTACAGAGACTTGAAGGGGCCCTGTTGGACTGGGGCTGGGGATAGAGTGACCTGCCTCAGTAGGGGGTATCATGGATGTGCATGTATTTAGCCTGTAAGGGGAAGCAACCATGCTGGGTCCCCCCTGTGTACAAGAAACTTTCATGTTACAAGTAAGGAAGCCAAGACTTAGAATGGGTAGGCATGTGACTAGCCCAGTGTCACTTGGCTAATAATGACCAAGCTGGGAGCTGGCCCCACTTCATTGGGCCCCATGGTCTATTTTGTGTGCATTGTGCCATACTGCTTCAGAGGGTTTTGAAGGGAAGAGGACCTGGTGTTGACTGTCCCCAGCATAAGGGAGTTCAGAGGGCATCAAAGTGTCAGAAAGGGGCAGGAGGGTGAGGCTGTGTGTCTCCACAGCCACCTCCTTGTGCCTCTCTGCCCTGTTACAGAGGTGTTAGTCTGTGCCTGTGACTTTCTACAGAGTGGGGGCTTGGCTCACGCCCACTGAGCCAGTTTTCTCAGAAATTCCCAGAAAAGTCTGGAACTCTGGGACAGACCTCTCCCACTAAAGTACTGTTCCCTTTGCTGCTGCACTAATTTCACTCTCCCATCAGCTTGCCCTACTGATAAGTTCTACCAGGAGCAGGAAGCCCTGTCCCCAGCCCTATGACCAGACCCATCAGCCTTCCTCCCCCCTCGGGGTGGGGCTAACAGGTAGGCCCCAGACCCTGGCACTCAGGCCTACCTTTGATGTGTTAAATCCTACGGTTTCAGGCCAGAAAGCCAGCCAAACCCAGACATGATGGCTCGTTGTCACTACCCAGACAATCTCAGTATCTCCATCACGAGGAGTCCCATCCATTCCAGGGATAAATCTGTCACAAGAGGAATCTGAGGAATTCTTTAGGCTCTCAGATGCCATCTTTTTTATTTTGGGGTTGAGGAAAGAAGGGGTGGCAAGTACGAAACTGTATCTTCAGCCCCAACCCTGGCATCAACGAGAGAAGGATGGTTGGGGAGCTCATGCTGGGAGCCCAAGGGAGTGATGGCCCCTCTCCCAGCCTCATCCTCTCCTTACTCACTGAGGCCACCAGGTCCCCATAGCCATTTCTGGTTTAGTCAGACCCCTCTGGATCCCGGGCCCTTCGGGTCCCTCACTGCCCTGGGCAGGGCTTCTCTGGGGGCCCCCTACTGGGGACTGGGACCAACCTGCTCAGGGCTCCAGGTGTGCCAGGACCTGCCCCCTGGGCCAACCTGGTCTGTTCTGACTGCCTGCTGCCCTGGAATGGGAGCCACATCAGCCTTGTGCCCCTCTGAGTCCCCCTCCAGTCCCACCACATCTACAGGAGCCACCGTCCACATTGTGGACTGTGTGGGTCCCAGGGCTCACTCGGGGACACCCTCGATATGCAGGGGTGGTGACCAGAAGCCACAGGTACAAAGGGCACAGCAGAGCAGAAGCTGGTCGACCTCCTTCAGTCTGGGGCTGAAAGATGCCCCCACCTCCCAGGCCACCACCCTCTGGAGTCCCCATTGCAGCCCTGGGAGGCAGTTTCTTGCTGTTGCCACTGTGCAGATAAGAAAAGAGTTACCCACGACCACACAGTATCCAGTGGAGGTGGCACTGGAAGCTAGTATTCCAACCCAGGTTTGCTTGACCCCAGTTCCTTAAACTTCTGTCTTCTCGCTGTGCTCTGAGACCCCTGGAAACTGAGACCCTATCTGAATGCCTGGCCCACCCAGTGCACAGCGCTGTGCCAGGCACATGGCAGACATCTGGATAGATCTCCTGGCTACAGGAGCCATCAGCCTGCTAGACTGGAAGCACTGCCCTGTCCAGGCCTGTCCTGACCTGTGGGGTCTGCAGCGGGGCAGCCTGTTTTTGCAAAGGGGCTTCTCTTGCCTTCCCAGGCAGCAGGGGCTGGTTCAAGGGTGGTGAGAACAGGCTCAGAGGCCCTGGGCTCTCTGAGGAAAGGAAGAAGGCCATGTGGGCTCCCAGCACTCGTTCAAGTGCACATTAGATCCCAAGGGAACCCCAGAACCCATGAAACCACAAGGCCCCAATGACTAAATTTTGGGAGCAGGACAGGGCTGGTAGGGAGGAGTGAGGGGGGATGTCTTCAATGTCTTCGGAGGAATTTCACTTCTGGAGATAAGCATAAGTTACAATCCATTTGCAGATAATACATGCCTTGAAAGACAGATTGGTGGCTTGCATGGTCATTGTACCCCAACTTTAATTAAACCTTTTAAAACGAAAACCTGCCTGGCATTATTCTGCTAATTGACCTGACCTGGTGAAAGAAGGCCCTGTCTGGGACTGCAGTGATTGTTTGTAAATACAATTTATTTCTGTGGTCTTGCCCAGCTCCCTATTATGTATTCAAGAAGTGTGTGGGCTCAGAGCCAGTCGTCACAAAGCAAAAAGTAATAAAACCTCCAAAGACTCCTTCCCCCGCCTCCCCATTTCTGGTCAGACTCCGTCTCAGTTCCCTGTCCAGCGGTGGGGATTTAGAAGTCCTAGTATCCACTGAAGGAGCAGTTGGAAGGCTGACCAAGTTCACAGGGCTGGAGGTGGGCGGGGAGGCTAGTGGCTGGCGTGAGCAGTATGGCATGCGGCTCATTCATTGAGATTCCCTTTGGAGAAACAAGTGCTCATGGCCAGGGCAGCCCTGTAGGCTCGTCTCCTTGGTGGCTGTGGTGCCCTGAGCTGCAGTGGCATTTCCAGAACCTCAGATCTGGCTGCCCTGTCCATTGGCTGCCCACATATCTGGCAAGAAAGTCAGTGCCTAGAGCCTTGGCCCCTTGGCAGCAGGACAGGGCTTGTGGGATGGCCTTCCTTGGGGCATGAATCAGGCTCCAGTCAGGTGCTATGGGGCCTTTGGGACGTGATTAGGTTTAGAGGAGGTTGTGAACGTGCAGCTTCCCTGATAGGATGAGTGTCCTTATAGAAAAAGAGAAATCAGCGCGCTCCCCACCGTGTGAGGACACAGTGGGAAGGCGTTTATCTATAAGCCACAAGATGCATGCACACAGCATGTACATGTCAACCCCTACCTTCCAACTTGGGTACCCCAGACCTCTCTGCTCCTGGGCATCCAGTCAAAAGACTCCACTCTGGGAATGGAAGCCAAGTCCAAGCAGACCTGCAGTGTCCCATTCATTCTGCAGGCTGACACTCTGAGTGGCCTTTTCAGAAAGACATGGAAAATCCTGTCCTAGGTCTCCTGGATGAGACAGCAGTCCCAAAGGGAGGGCATCTAAGTCCATGCTTTCATATTCACTTGCACCTCCCCACTCCCAATGCCACTGGCCTGGAGTGCCCAGAAAGGGGCACTGGGAAGGGTCCAAGGAGCAGCAACTGGAACTCTGGGGTGAGGGGAGGGCAGGCAGGATTTACTCTGGCCCAAGGGTGTGTGTGTGTATGTGTGCATGTATGTCAGAATATGTGTACACATGTACACTAGCATGTGAGTGTGAGTATATATGATTATGTGTCTATGTGTGTGTATAAATGTACACACATGTGAGAGTGCGTGTGAACTGTAGGCAGCAGCCCTTGCTGGGCACCCTTGAAAATGCTGAGTCACCGAAACCTGCCCTCCAGTTCAGGCTAATGTAAGCACCTCTAGAGGACTGATGAACTGGTTCTGGGACCTCAAAATCCATTAGAGGGGTTGGAGGGCATTGTTGGCAGAACAATGGCTCCCCTAAAGATGTCAGCATTCTAATTCCCAAAACTAGGGAGTTTGTCACCTTCCGTGACAAGAGGGATTCTGCAGATGGGATGAAATCAAGGATCTTGAAATGGGGAGATTTCCCAGCTTATCTAGGTGGGCCCCAGAGGTAATCATAAGGGTCCTTAGAAGAGGATCTGAGTGAGAAGTAGGACATGGGACAAGGGAAGCAAGAGGCTGGAGTGACATGAGGAAGGGCCAGGAGTTGTGGAAGGACATAAGGAAGGACCGACCAGGTGATGTGGCTATCTCTAGAGGCTGGAAGAGGCAGGAAACAGACACCCCTTGAGCCTCCAATAGGAACAGAGCTTGCTGACACACTGATTTTAGCTTGATCATACCCATTTCAGCCTCCTGACCTTTGGAATAGTAAGAGCATAAATGTGTGCTGTTTTAAGCCACCAAGCTGGTGGCAACTTGTTCCAGCAGCCACAGGGAATTCATACAGGAAGGAGTGGGCTCTTTGGGCCTAACTTTGAGCCAGGCCCTGCACACAGGGGTTCATAGCAGTGCTCTCATTTGACTTGCAGAATGGTCCCTGTGGGCTTCCCACTCCAATACCTATGTGACAGAGGGGGATCATGGGAGAGCAGCTTGTCCATGTTCACCCAGCAAAGGTGTGGCAGCACAAAGCCCGATCTGGGCCTGCTGGGCCTGGGCCCTCTGCTCTCTGAGATGTAGGGGAAGGGGACCACCAAGGCCGGAGGGTAGATTCCCGGGTCATCTGGTGCTGGGGCAGGAAGGTGCTGCTCTGGATCTGGTGGGACTCAACTTCTGTCACCAACTCCTCCAAACACCTGGGGCTGGCCAGGCATCAGGGACCACTGGCAGCCCCCTGCCCTGGCAGTGACTCTTTGTCTAGCACCATATCTGGGTGTTGATCTCAAGCTTTGGTCAGAACGTTTCAGGAAACTGTGAGGCAGCCACCGCCATGGCCAGGCAGCCTCATTCTGTCTCGACCAAGGGAATCCTTGAACGCCTTTGCTCAGGCCTGGCAGATCAAACACTGAACCTCAGAGAGGGAAAGGGCCTTTGCCAAAGTTCACCCAATTGGGTCAGTGTCAGATCATCGCACAGCCTGAGGCTCCTGACTGCCAGCCGCTCACACTTGTTGGCTGAGATCATTGGCTGTGATTTATGGGTCAAAGAGGCCCAATTCAATAGCAGGCCCAAGCGACACCCAGTTAGCCTGTTAGTGTGGTGGCCAGCAAGGCAAAGTGAACTTCTTCACCGGCCCTTATGAGAGCTGTTTGAATAATGCAAGAAGGTGTTAGCATTGATCTGGGAGGCTCGCTTCCTAGCTGCTGGGGTTAGCAGTGAGGACTGTCTGGCTTGCTCACTTTATGGATCATGTTACCTTCTCCTTTGCGTGACACCCCCATGGGGAGAACAGCCAGAGCACAGGAGGGCTGCACAAGCTTCCATCTCACCAGACTCGAATCTGGGGGGTGGGTGGGGGGAGGAGCAGCAGGCCAGGGAAAGACCCTCCCATATCAGGGTCCTGCACTTTCCTTTGGCTGCCAGCACCCTCCTTTTGGGCAATGCCAGAGACAGACTGATAGCAACAGCTGTGTCAGGAAAACAGAAAGATAGGTGCGGGCTCCAACTCACTGGGGACCCTGAAGGCTCTCCTGCAGTTTCTAACTGGTGTTGCAGAAAGTAGGTCTGTACCCTCAGTCCCCCACTCTTAGTTCTACCTTCAGGGGCAACCCCAGGTCTGTGGATCTCAGATGGTCAGAGCCGAGGTCCTGCTCCCAGGGGAAATGCAGAAGCTAGTGGAGGAGAAACAGGAAGCTGAGGTCCCCCCAGGGCACACATCTCCCAGAATCATGAGTGAGGGTCTCAAGGCTTTCAGTAATCACCCCCAAATGTGTGAAATGGATCTTATCCCATTTCACGAAAGATGAAAGTTAGACTGTTGCCAGAGATGGGACCCCACTGAGAGGAGATGGACCAATGGTAAGCCACGTGCTGGACAGGCCCGCAAGGGGCCCCTTGTCCCCTGCACCACAGGTCAGGGTTTCTCATTGACATGCATCCTCATTTAGGCACTGCTGTATCTTCATTTCTGATTGATCTTCAATGTATTTTCCTGATTCCAAAGTGGTTAATGGTCTGTAAACACATTCTTTAATATACCTGGTGGCTATTTAGTCAGTGCAATCTTTTTTTATTATTCCAATACAGTGTTTCTCAAAGTGTGGTTGACAAACCAGTGCTAATAGTATTACCTAGAGCTCCTTAGAAATACAAGTTCTCAGGCCATGCTCCAGCCCCAGATAGACTGAAGCAGAGATTCTAGGATTAGGGGCCAGCTGGGACTGGCTACATCACTGGTGGTGTGTGCTTAGTCACTGAGTTGTGTCTGACTCTTCAACCCCATGGACTGTAGCCCTCCAGGCTCCTCTGTTTATGAAATTCTCCAGGCAAGAATACTGGAGTGGGTTGCCATTCTCTTCTCTAGGCTTATCTTCCTGACCCAGGGGTTGAACCCGGGTCTCCCACATTGCATGCAGATTCTTCACCATCTGGGCCACCAGGAAAGCCTCAGTGTGAAATGTAAATGCCAGATCCCTACTTCAAAAATTGTAAGAATTTCAGGAAAGTGTCAGTAGAGCATTCAACCAAGCAGAGATCACATGCCCATGAACCTGCCTTCTGTCCATGGTGTTTTCCCAAGCCTTTCAAGTCATCTGATGCTCGCTCATGAGTGAGGACTACTTCTGTTGAGATTTTTTCATTTGAATAGTACTTATGAGTTAAGGAAAATTTAGAAAATACAGAAAGATACAAAGAAGAAAATTTAACAGAACCGGAGATGATCTCATATCCCAGAGACAATCAACTGTTAACTTTGCATCATATTTCCTTCCTGTTTTTTTTTAAAGCACAGGTTTTGGATTTTTATATTCACATGTGATCCCACTGAATATACCCTTTTCTCTTCACTAACATACTATTGGAAGCATTTTCTGTGTCATCACCTCTTTGATGTAAATATCACTTATAATGGCTATGTACCTGTGTTGGCCATCTTTTATTCTCGTATCCTCTCCCCCCACCTTTTTGTTCTGTTGTAGTGGTCTGAATTCACCTCAGTTGCACCAGACAACCCCTACTTTCTGTCCCAGAGCTATTTTACCATAGCAGTCTGATTAACCACTTTCAGCATGTGTGCAAATCTGGACATGTGAGTCAACACTCACTAAGGCATTCTTTGATAAACAGATAGTCTTTTCTTCCATGTCTTGGGCAGACAATTAGACACATACTATTGGGTCTTTTGAATGTCCCCAGCTAGTCAGAGACCCAGTTGCCCACAGCAGTGACCAACGCAATAACATACCTCCCTTCATTCTTTCCCGTAACCCTTCCTATTTCCCGGGACCACTTCTCTAAAGAAACTTGTGTCAGACTCTCCTTCTGAGGGGACTACATGCCTTGATAATATTCTTCCAATCAAGTGGGTAGAGCTTTGCTGTCTGACCCACTCTCAGTTGTAAGCACTTGATCGGTTCCCAGTTTTTCTTGGTTTTATACTAAAGTGGATCTTTCTGGGTGTGAAGCTTTCCTGTATACAAGTCAGTTTCCCAGGACAGAATCCGAGAGATAGAATTCATGGGTCAAAATGTTGAGCATTGTTGAGGCTCTCAATCCTGCACTGTGTAAAGAACAAGTCAGCTTTCGACTGGTTGAGCCAGCTTCACTTCACTGATAGAAAGCCTCTTAGGAAGCTCTCCTGGCCTGAAGGTATAGGAAGTATGGCCTGGACACAGTTCTCACACCATCCACTGAGCATATGTGACAGGGTCAAGTCAGAGGCAGGGGGTGGGAACACAGGAGTCTTAGTTTCCTGTGCCTGCCAGAAAAATGTACCACAGGCTGAATGGCTTAAACGGCAGAAATGTATTGCCTCATACTTCTAGAAGCTGGAAGTCTGAGATGAAGATGTTGGCACTGCTGATCCTTTCTGAAGCTTATGACAGAGAATCTGTTTCTTGCTTTTCTCCTAGCTTCTTGGGTTTGCTCACAATCTTTGGCGTTCCTTGTCTTGTAGAAATATCACTCCAATGCCTGCCTTCATGCTCACATAACATTCTTCTGTATGTATGATGTCTCCAAATTTCCCCACTATATAAGAACACCAGTTGTGGTGGCTGAGGGTCCCAGACCGCTTCAGGATGATGTTGTCTTAACTAATTACATCTGCAAGGACCCTATTTCCAAGTAAGGTCACATTCTATCTATCTAATCTATCAATAGATCATCTTAAGAAATTGGCTCACATGATTTCTGGGAGCTGGCAAGTCAATTTGCAGGACAGGCTTGCAAGCCAGACACTTCGGTGACAGTTGATGCTGTAGTCTTGGGCTGAAGGCTGGAAACTCTGCACCTCCATGGAATCAGAGGGAACCAGGCAAGACTCCTCCTTCCAACCATAGCCCCAGAAGCACTTGGGAAGTTATAGGCTGAGAGAGCCATGGTCCCTGTCTGGTAGCAGATGTGGAGTGGAGCTTGTCCTGAGCCAAGGCCCTCCAGCTACCAGGTCAGCACAGGTCCTTGCCAGTGCAGGAGCCCCTCAAGATCAGAGGAACCACAGATTAGAGCCCAGCCCGCTGATTTCTGCTGTCTCAGAGAGGATGCTGAGGCCCAGAGAAGACAAAGGTCTTGCCCAGAGTTCATAGAACAAGGAAGCTGCAGTCAGGCCTGGGACCAGGTACTCTGGAGTCCCATGCCCTCTCCATAGCCCAAACTTGGCCAAAGCCAGAGGGATGTGCAGAGTGACCTCCAGTCTCCCGAGGCAGAGACATACAACAAGGTAAAAATCCCAGTGACAGCTGACCTCAGTGAATGAGTACGCTCACACCACAGCTCTGCATTTAAGGAGATGGAACTCACTCTGGAGGTTACATCTTGGAGCCAGCAGATGTGGATTGGGTCCATGTGGCCAATGGATCTTGTCATTCTATCAGAGCCTGTGAACTCGCTGTCTCTTCCCTTCAACAGACAGCAGACAAGAACAAGAGGGGTGAGAGCTCTTGTCTAAAGCCACACAACTAACTTGTGGCAGAGCCCCCTCCAGCTCTTAGAAACATTGCTTGTCAGTGGACAGAGGAGCCTCTGACTTGGCATCCTTGGTTGGCAGGGGAGGGGGCGGAGCCAGCTGGAGGCTGAAGGCCACAACCAGAAGTCTGGGCTCCACTGCCTGCTCAGAGACCAAGAAGACAGCTGCAAGCCAAGTGGGCAGGAAGGCCCTGTTATCAGCATTCAGGTTGCCTGTCATTGGAGGAAGTGTGTTTTCTGCCCTCAATTCAGGGGAATTTGGGAGCCCTGAAGCCAGTCACTTAGTGCAGGGTCTTCCTGCTCCCCCGGGTCAGAGTTGGTGTGCCGCTGATTTCAGGGGGTCGGGGAAAGGATGGGCAAGTCCACATGAGCTCCAAGTACATGAGAGAAGGTGAGCTCTGAATCTGGCAGAGTATCTTGTTTGATTCATGAAGCAGAGTGAGAGAACTTACACACGGCTGTCCTGGCAAGCTTGGAAAGTAAGAAACAAAAATCTCTCAGCCACAACATTTTCTAGCGCAACTTTAGGCAGAAGAGTTATGTAATTGTCACTTAGTCATGCTATTAAATATACAAACTGCCAGGTTCATAACAGGGTGGAGGAGGGTGCAGGGGGATTGGCTGGGGCGACAGCCCCACCCCCCATCTCCTCAGGAACTGGGTGCCTGGTAGCAGCCATAACCACTTCTAGGCTAAGGAGCCTGAAATTGGGAGACAAGAGAAGCCAGCTCCCCTTTCGTCCAGCCTTGTGTGTCCCTGACAATGGCTGGAAACAGGAAGCCTTGCCTAGATCCCCTAGATGACCATGGCAGTCCCAAATTTGGGAAGACAGATGGCCAGGGAAGCCGGTTTTCCTGAGGCTTATTGAAGGGGCCAGCTCCAGAGGTACCCTGGAAGAGGGCTGGGCTTCAGGCTGCCCCCCACCTCCAGTCTCCAAGGAGCCTCACCCCAATATCACCACCATAGACAGCCTCAACCTGGCTTCTGGGCCATGATCCTGCTTATAGTTGAAGGGCAAGTAAGGGGTGACGACACTGGAAACCTCAGCGCTTAAAGAAAAATGGCATTCCTTATGCTATGCAGCCCTGATCCAGATTCAGTTGCTGATCTAAGAACTGACACATACCACACACACACACACACACACACACACATACACACACATACCACAGAGCACGAGAGAGCACTGTTGTACTGAAGAAAAAAAAAAGAAAATGAAAAAAAAACTGCTCAGGGAGTGGCAAGGATAAAATCTTCTCAGACCATTCTGGCTATTAAGAAAGCATGAAGCCAACTCTGACCACACATAGGGCAGCTTAATGCCCAGGAAAGGACACCAGATTGACCTCAGCAGCCTGGTGCCAGTCCCTGTTCTGTCACTTGTTAGCTCAGTGACTTCGGGCTCATCACTAGCTGAGCCTCAGTGGCCGTAACACTAAAATGAAGGCGGAGGCCTGTGAAGTGCATTCTCATGGCTGCCACACATTTTCCCAGGTGTCCTCCAGCTTTCCCTTCTCTGTTATCACAGCTCACCTTCCAGGCTGACTGCAAACTCAGCTCCCAGCCTGGTCACTGCCTCTCTGTACTTGATCCCCTGTGAGCCCAGCTCCTCTGACTGGCTCATCTGGGCCTCTGCCTTCTGTTTCAGGGCAGCACAGAACAGCCTTTGGCAAGATGTGAGCTAGCCCAGCTCTACAGAAACCTCTCTTTTTCATGTGCCATCACAAAGCAAACCTCCAGCAAAGATACTTCCCCTCTTGCTTCCAAAGGCAAGGACAGACTGCTGCCTTTACTTTGATTCTGGTCCCGAAGTCCCAACATTTTCACCTTCTTCTGGCTGGATGGGCACCTCTAAGGCTTTTTCTACAGTCTCATTCCTTTTCGCATCTTTAGGCTCACACTGGTAACTGCCTCCTCCAGGCCATCTCCAGAGCTCGGAGAAAGAGTAAGAGAGGGAGACAAACACACACTTACACTGACAGAGTATGGGAGTGAGAGAGCTTTTCAGAGACAGACTGAGCCTGTGTGAGGGGCAGGCTGGTAAAAACAGGTGTGAAGAAGAATGTGATGACAGAGACAGCTGGGGGAGAGGAGGGGAAGGGGCATTTGGTTTCAGTGGGGAGAGCAGTGGCCTTCCCCATTGGCTCAGTGGTAAAGAATCCTTTTGCAATACAGGAGCTGCAGGAGACCCGGGTTCAATCCCCGGGTCAGGAAGACCCCCTGGAGAAGGGCATGGCAACCCACTCCAGTATTCTTGCCTGGAGAATCCCATGGACAGAGGAGCCTGGCGGGCTACAGTCCATGGGTTTGCAAAACAGCTGGACACCACTGAAGCGACTTAGCAAGCATGCATGGGGAGAGCCGATGGGAAGAATGATGGAGGGAAGCTACACTGTCAGCACAAGAGGAAAGGAGGAAGGAGAAAGTCCAGGAAGGCAAGGGCAGGAACGAGCTCAAGCTGGGACTAGGCATCTGGGCTTCCTTTATGAAAGAAGGCGGCTGGGTGAGTGCGCTTTTCGTTAGCATCCATCCGCTTCAAGCTTGGGCCCAAGCAGGAGGTGTCATATTTACCAGCAGGGCCAAGGTCCTAAGGTCTCTCAGTCCACAAGATTCACACATGATTTGCCTTTTACTCTGGTGCCTGCCAAGTACAGAAGGCTCTTTTGGGACCCTTCCAGTAATTGCAGTGTCCCTCCTGTGTGTCCCTCATCACTCCTCCAGGTTAGCCTCACATCCTTGTTGAGGTGTCCTTTACTTTCTCATCTTTGTCATTTTCCAACTTGAAATTTCTCTCCTGACCCTCTCCACCCCATCCACCCTTCTAGGTAGTAAATCAAATGCCATCTCTTCCATGAAGCCCTCCTAAATTCCCCTGAGGGTAATGAATTGCTTCACTCTCTCTTCTCCAGGAGCAACTTGCTTTTTTCTCATTTAACTCTTCTTTGTTCTGCTGTATGCTTCCTGTTTTCTAATTATGCAAGCATGCTTATGGAGACAATCAGGCAAAAACAAAAAAGCATCAACAAAAAAGCTAAAGGAGAAAACCATCCATAGTTTCCTTTCCAGAAACAACTACTGTTAAGATTTTGCCATATTTTTTTTTTCTGGTTTTATTCCTATACATAGTTTCTTTGCTGTATATACAGATTTGTATCCTGAAGCAGAGGACTATTCATGTTATAATTTCTGCTGTAGCCATCAACAAAATTCAGAAAACTCAAAAGGAGGGTGCTTTTGAACTGTGGTGTTGGAGAAGACTCTTGAGAATACCTTGGACTGCAAAGAGATCAAGCCAGCCAATCCTAAAGGAAATCAGTCCTGAATATTCATTGGAAGGACTGATGCTGAAGCTGAAGCTCCAACACTTTGGCCACCTCATGCGAAGAACTGATTAATTGGAAAAGACCCTGATGCTGGGAAAGACTGAAGGCTGGCGGAGAAGGAGGCAACAGAGGATGAGATGGTTGGATGGCATCACCGACTCAATGGATGTGAGTTTGAGCAAACTCTGGGAGATGGTGAAGGACAGGGAAGCCTGATGTGCTGCAGTCCATGGGGTCAAAAAGAGTTGGACATGACTGAGCAACTGAACAACAAGATGAGGAAAATCTAATGTTTTTACTCAGTCCTCACTTTTTCTGCTGTACTTTTTTCCTCCTAATGCCCCAAGATTCCTTTTATCAGAGGATGAGATGGTTGGATGGCATCACCGACTCAATGGATGTGAGTTTGAGCAAACTCTGGGAGATGGTGAAGGACAGGGAAGCCTGATGTGCTGCAGTCCATGGGGTCAAAAAGAGTTGGACATGACTGAGCAACTGAACAACAAGATGAGGAAAATCTAATGTTTTTACTCAGTCCTCACTTTTTCTGCTGTACTTTTTTCCTCCTAATGCCCCAAGATTCCTTTTATCACTTTTATTTAGAGACCTTTCTCTAGCCATTCTTTTAAGATATGTCTACTGGTGACAAAATCTGTTAGTTTTCCCACAGTAAGATGTGTATTCTGGATTTAGATTTCTAGAGTGACAGTTCTTGAAAAATGCTGTATCACTTCTTTTTGGTCTTCATGGTTTCTGATGAAAAATCAGCTGTAATTAAAAAAATTTTTTTCCCCAGTAAGGAAGGTATTAGTTTCTTTCACTCCTTTCCAGAATTGTCCTTTGTCTTTATTTTTCAGGACTTGATGTGTCTTGGCACCTATTTCTTTGAATTTATCTTGTTTGGGGTTCACTCATCTTCTTGTATCTGTTGGTTTGTGTCTTTGGACAAATTTGAAAAAATTTCCAGTCATTATTTTCTGAATACTTTTCCGACCCAGATTCTTCTTCTTCTCCTTCTGGGACTTACAATAACATGAGTCTTTAACAGTCTTTCCCTATAGTCCCACCAGCCCCCAACGGCTCTGTTCATTTTCTTCCAGTCAATTTTCTCGGTTGTTCAGATGGAGTAAATTCTATTGTCCTATCTTCAAGTTCACTAAAAATCCTCTGTCATCTCAGATCTACTATCGAGTCCATCCAGAGAGATGTTCATTTCACTTATCACATTTTTCAGATCTAAAATTGCATCTAGTTTGCATCTCTTTTTTATATCTTCTATTTCTTGGCTAAGTTTTTTATATTTTTATTTGTTTCAAGCATGTTTGTCACTGATTGCTGAAGCCTCTTCATGACAGCTGCTTTCCCATTCTAGTTAGATAATTCCAATATCTACTTTTCTCAGTGTTGATGTCTGTTGATTGTCTTTTCTCATTCAAGTTTTGATTTTCTTAGTTCTTGGTGTGGCAAGTGATTTTGATTCTATCCTAAACATTTGAGGCATTGTGTTCTGAGGCTCTGGGTTTTATTTAGACCTTCTCTTTTCTGACACTACTCACTGGGCAAAAAGGAGTGCTGCCTTGTTATTGCTTGGGGAGGAGTTTAAAAGATCAGGCTTTCCATTCAGTTTTCTTTGACCCCCAGAGGGTGAATGGTTGAGAATGGACACCTTGTCACTGCTGGGTGACATTGACAATGGGTGAGTGGGAACTCAGGTTCTCTATTAGGCCTCTGGAGACTCCTTCTTGGCTGAAAGGGGAAGGGACACATCCTTACTGCTCCCCTTGTGGCCTCCATGACACAACAAGAGGAGATTGCTTTAGTGGTGGAGGGGCATAAGACCCCACTCTTGAGGGTGGAAGTATAGGCTTTCCACTCAGACTCTGTGGATCACAGGGTGTGGGGCAGGTGAGGGTCACAGGTTTTCCATGATGTGTGGGTGAATTAGAGCAGCTATTTCTTAAAAGTTTGTTGCTTTTTTATTCTCTTCCTTTCCTGGTCCTTTGGCCAGAGAGAGCAGGCTTTTGTTGGGGCTTTTAAAAAATCTGCTCGTATTGAAGTTTCTGGTTGCTGGCTTCTTCAAGTTTAGGACAATATGAGACAGAAACACCCCCCAAACCTAGGGAACCCAACACAGTGTTGTCCCCCAGTTTCTTGCTGGTCTACTTCTTCTCTCCACCTTTCAGAGTCTTCTTATATTTGTTTTATGTATACATATATATACACACAAAATGTCCACTGGTTTTTGCAGTTTTCAGTGAGAGAGATAGGAAGAAGTATCCATTTTATCCCAACTGGAATTGATCTCTTTTGACCCTTATAACAATCTTGTAAGGCAGGTATTAATGTTATGCCCATTTTATGGATGAGACAACTGAGGTTCAAGGAGGTCACCCAAATACCAAGTACTAGAGCCAGGCTAGAACCCAGGGCTCTTAACTCCTGGTGAAGAATGTGTCCTGTGACATGAGGCACATCTCCATAAATTCTGTTTTTTTTCTTGATGCCCAGTTGCACTCGGGTAGGGCATAGTAAAAGTTCAGCTTGTCAGCAGGTAACTCAAGGACTTGGTATCAGAGACAGGGCCAGTGTGGGCAGTAGTTGTAGAGTTTCAAATCAGAGGAGGTTTGTCCCAGAAGTGGTGGTTTCCGGGGCCAATTTGGAGTAGGCAATGGCTCTACTTTCCATGCCTTCTTGGGGTAGGGAATGGGAACCTCTCCCCTGCCCTCATTCATGGACAGTGTGGCTCCATATTTCTCAGCAGAGGATCCAAGTTCACAAACAGGGACAGGGCTAGGAAGGCCATGGAAGCATCAGGTTGAGAACCAAGCCAAAGTTTGACAGGGATTTCTAAGCATCAGACGTGCGGCAACATTCCTGGGCCCTTCTCTTGCTCTTTGGGCACCAGTGGGTGTGGTGGGGGAATAAGTAGGGCTCACTTATGATGGCCACTGCCTCTTTATGTTCCCAGAAGCACTTGCCTATGTGTTTTTTCTTTGATTGGTGTATAATTGCTTTACAATGCTGTGTGAGTTTCTGCTGTACAATGAAGTAAATCAGCTATATGTATGCATATATCCCCCCTTCCTCTTGGACCTCTCTCCAACTCCCCTCATTTCACCCCTTTAGGTCATCACAGAACACCAAGCTGAGCTCCGTGTGCTATATCACAGGTTCCCACTAGCTATCTATTTTACACATGATAATGTGTATATGCCAAGCCTATGCCTTATCTCATTAGAAACTCATCTTCTGTTACTCTTGTTGGCCTCAGTTTATGGATGAGGATACTGAGGTCAGAGAGATGAGGTGACTTGCTAAAAGTTCTGCAGCTTTTAAATGCTTGTGCAGCTACTTGCCCCCTCTGCCCGCCCCCACCCCCCGCCACTACCACATGATTGAGAAGACCCTTGGGTGTGGGCTGCTCTACCTAATTCAGACAAGTCATCAGCATCTAATTCAGTGCCTGTCACAGCACTGAGGGAGAATTTTCTGTTTTCCTCCTACCCTAGCTCAGTTGTAGATGGGGTCCAGGCAGGAGCTNCTCATTAGAAACTCATCTTCTGTTACTCTTGTTGGCCTCAGTTTATGGATGAGGATACTGAGGTCAGAGAGATGAGGTGACTTGCTAAAAGTTCTGCAGCTTTTAAATGCTTGTGCAGCTACTTGCCCCCTCTGCCCGCCCCCACCCCCCGCCACTACCACATGATTGAGAAGACCCTTGGGTGTGGGCTGCTCTACCTAATTCAGACAAGTCATCAGCATCTAATTCAGTGCCTGTCACAGCACTGAGGGAGAATTTTCTGTTTTCCTCCTACCCTAGCTCAGTTGTAGATGGGGTCCAGGCAGGAGCTGGCACCCACTAGACCAACCCTCATTCATGTGCAAAAAGCCAGGACTAGGTGTGGGTGGAAGGCAAAAATGAGGGGCTAAAATCCGAGGCCATCTGACCTTGGGGCTTGTTGACACATGGCCTCCTACTGCAGAGAGACCAGGGAATGGATGACCCAAGGCTTGGTATTAGCCCAAAGGGGCACAGTGGGGGTCCCCAGGCAATGAGGGGCTCTTTATCCAGTGTTTAGGAAATGTTTCTTGTGGCTGTGCCTTTTGCAACCTCTCCTCCACACCCCACCCTGGGCCCTTCCAGTGGTACCAAGCCAGTGACTTCACACTAATTACAAGCCTTCAATTACAGAGCCCAGACAGTGGCTAAGACAGACATATCTCATATTACATCTTTTTGGACTAAGCTGAGCTTATATATGTGCTGCTAAATGGAAATATTGCCATCGGATAAGATTGATAATAAACTGCTGCTTGCTCAGAGCGGGGAGTAGCTCAGGAGACCAAGGGAAGAGGATTCATCTGGCTCCTCCACAATGAGGCTCTTGGTAGCATCTAATAAGCCCAGCAATTTGTTGTTCATGGCCACACACACACATGCATGTGCGTGCGCGCACACACACACACCAGCAGCAATTCTCTGCTGTTGTTTTTCTCCCTCAGGCAGGAGGGGAGCTATTTACAGCATTGGAGGGTGTCTGTGGAGCAATGGAGCTCACGGTGGCTTTGGTGTGACAAAGGTCTCCTTAGAAAGAAGAAAGTCCTCTACTGATGAATCAAATCAACTTAATGTTTCTTATTTCTCCTCAGAGATCAGTGAGGATTTTCATTTAACCAGGACTGTGGAGACTGAAGCATTTGTAATTCTGTTTATAAAATTATATTTAAAATTTTTGGCCTTGCAGCACAGCATACAGGATCCCCCTGACCAGGGATTGAACTTGCTCCCTCCTCCCACATTAAAAGTGCAGACTCTTAACCACTGGACCACCAGGGAAGTTCCTGAAATTCTTGACTGAACTTTCCACACCCCTTGGCCTGGTACTTCCTGTGGATACTCACCTGAGTCACCATTTGCTGAGCGCATGCTAGAGCCTGCATATTGACATAGGTTCTTCCTGACTCTTGACCACCCCCACCCCACCCCCCCAGCCAGGGTGGCTTCAAACAACAGAAAGTGTTCTTTCACGGTCTGGAGTCCAGAAGTCCAAACTCCAGATCGTTTGACTTATCAAGGTGTCAGCGGGGTCACAGTCCCTCCAGGAGGACTGGGGGAAGTATCCACCCCTCACCCCTGCCCCTGCCTCTGTGGACGCCTCACCTCATCTTTGGTGTGTGTCAAATCTCCTTCTTAGAAGTGCACTTGGGATTCCACTCATGGTTCACCCGGATAATTCAGGAGCATTTTCCCATCTCAAAATCCTAAAAATTAATCTTGGGATTTGGCCATGTAAAGAAATGACCCCAGATTCTGGGGATTTGAACCTGGTATCTTTGGGCGATCCTTTCCCACCTGCCACACAGGGACGTTTATTGCCAGTTCTTCAGGGAGATGAGGTAGGGAATGGCCCCCTGGCAGAAGCATGATGGAGCTTTGAACACTTGCTAGGTCAGGACAAAGGTGCAGGAAGACAGTGGGTCCATGTCAGGTTCTTCTCCCTACCTCCCACCAAAGAGCAGCCCAGAGCCAGACCCAGAATCAGGGTTCAGATAGGCTAGGAGGGAGGCATCGGATGGAGGATGGATGGATGGAAAGGGTGGGTAGACCAAACGAAGTGTGGATACATGGACAGTGCGGGACAGTTGGACCCACCAACAGGTCCTGAACCCCTCATCCTATCTGTCAGCATTTCCCCATCATCAGGATGGCTGCATGTCTCCCGGGAGTGCGTTTTCCCCCAGCCAAGGTCCTTCTTCCCTGGGATCCAATGTTCCTCATTTGCTCTGCTCGTTGCTTCTGATTGAGAGCTGAAATGCCTTTAGAAGTACAATCAGTCTCTTGGGTGATGCTCCCCAGCCCAGGAAGGATGGAGATCAGATGCCACATGAGTGGGTGTGCACCTCTCTCTGCTCCAGGACGTTTCATGGGAAGGCTGGAGTCCTGGCAGAGAGGCCTCTCTGCATCTCTCTTGAATTCCCCTCTAGTGTGGCTCCTCTCCTGGCTGGAGCTGAATTCAGGCTTTTCTTCCCCCAGAGAGCATGTTCCAGTCTCCATGGAGCCCTCACCACCTCTATTGAAATTCAAGCTCAATGACAACACTGTCATTGGAAGAAAGTCTCTCTCTCTTTCCCAGATGTCCCATTCTCTTTAGACTCCTCCCCAACTTGGTCAAATGAGTCTGGGACTTTGTTATTGCACTTAGCAGAATCCACTTCCCAAGTGATTTCTGAATTTTGAGAGCCTCAAGCTCCTGACAGCCGCAACGTTCGGCCACACAGAGGTAACCACTCGGATCAGCTACAACGCTTGTGTCTGAGCCTGAGCCTGAACCCTGAGTGACTTCAGAAGGCAGAGCACGTTTCTGAAGCCGCCCCTCTGTGAGCCTGAGCCTTATTTTTAAGCCAGTTCTACAGAGACGAGTGATTGTATGTGGTAGATATAATAGAAAGAATGGAGCTCTTGAGTCACAGATAGATCCTTGTCTCTCAGCTACCTCTCTGACACCTGTGTGACATCAGGCCTGCCACGGAAACTTTCTGAGCCCTTATATTCTTCATCTGAAAGTGATGGTGCAGTGGTCCCTACCTTCTAGGGTTATTGTGGGAACTGAATGGGTTAATGACCATCAGGGAATACAGGGACCTCCTCTGTTCTCTGTGGGATGTGAAGGGGGCATGGCTAGATCTTGAACCCCAGCTCTTCAAAGGGAGCTCTCCAAGGCTGGGCCCACTGGGGAGAGTGGGGAACTAGCTGAGGAGGACCAGTCCCAATGTGGATGTGAGCGTGCACAGGGAGGGAGCCTTGGAAGGAAGCACAGATGTGTTCATAGGGCAGGGCTGGTCTGGGAGCAGACGAGCTGCTCAGAAGGCTGAGAGGGAAGAGGGTGCTGAGGTGTGGGCTGTGTCCAGGGCCCACTCACTCCCTCCTCAGAGCTCAGAAGCTCTCCAAGACCACTCAGGTCTTGCCTTAGGATTCTCCCAAGAAACAGACCCCAAAGGAGATTATCTCTCTATCTATCTATTGTCTTAAGAAACTGACTCATATGATTTCTGGGGGCTGGCAAATCTGAATTTGTAGGACAGGCCAGGAGGTCAGACACTCGTGTGAGAGTTAATGTTTCAGTCCTGGGGCTGAAGGCTGGACTCTCAGGCAGGGTTTCTGTGCTGCTGTCTGGAGGCCGAATTCCTTTCTCTTCAGGATAGCTCTGTCTTTGCTCTTCAGGCAAAGATTGGATGAGGCCCAGCCACATTATGGAGGATAATCTGCTTTACTCAGAGTCAAGTGATTTCAATGTTAACAGCATCTAAGAAATACCTTCACAGAAACATCCAGTCTGGTGTTGGACCAAACACCTGGGCACTGTGACCTGGCCATGTCATCGCATGTAAGCAGCCAGCACGTGCATCCTGAGTTTGGGCGCTTGACAACATGCCCAGCTGCCCTCAGCCTTTGGTCGGGGCCAGCTCTCTGATGAGAGAAGCCAGTCCCAGGAGCCCAGGTGCTGCTTTTCAGAAGTGAGATCGTGACATCATCTTTTGTGCATGCTAAGTCACTTCAGTCGTGTCTGACTCTTTGTGATTCCTCTGTCCATGGGATTCTCCAGGCAAGAATAATGGAGTGGGTTGTCCTTTCCTTTTCCAGGGAATCTTCCCAACCCAGGGATCAAACTTGGGTCTCCAGCATATTCTGCATTGCAGGCAGATTCTTTACTGCTGAGCCACTAGGGAAGACACCTGAATGATCTTAGTGGGCCCTAAATGCAGTCACAAACTTCCTTAGAAGAGAGGGGTCTGCCACAGACATGCTGAGGAGAAGGCTGGGTGAGTATGGTGGTAGAGACCAGAAGGATGAGGCCACAAGCCAAGGAGCCTTAGCAGCCACCAGAGACAGGAAGAGGCAAGGCCCCAAGTTGACTCTGGAGCCTCAGGAGACGATGTGACCTTGCCAACATCTTGATTTCAGCTCAGCGACACTGATTTTGGACTTCTGGACTCTAGAACCATGAAAGAATGTTTCTGTCGTTTTTAGCTCCCCAGTTGATAGCTCTATAACACTAACACCGGTGGGCTGATGTGAATGCCCTTCTCTGGGAAAAGTAAGGAAGATCATGAATTGGCCATGCCAGAATGATCTGGAACAATCTGGATCAGGTTACTCAATGATGGGGAAACTGAGGTCCAGAGAGGGGAAGGGTCTCAGCGAGAGAGGCAGTGGCTAGCAGAGACCTACTCCAGTGTCCCACCTCCCGGGCTTGGCGGGGGTGTCGTCTGACCGTTCATTCTTGTTTGCTCTCCAGGGAATCTCCATCTGCCTATGGCTTCCCCACCCTTGATCTCTTTACAGCTCTCCTGGCCTCTCATCTGGGCCTCTAGCTTCTCATGGGCAGGGCCTGCTCCCTCACTCAGACTCCAGACTTTTGCCCGAGCCCCAGGTTCAGCTCCCCTGGCCAGCACTCCCTGGCTGTGGACAAGCTGTGTTTTAGCTGACTGTGCTGCCTAAAGGCAGTCTCTGACCTGGCACCAGGACACACTTAAACAACACCGATGTTAACACCAAATGTACAAAGCTGCTCCTTGTCTGCAGCCTCAAGCGGTGTGTTCTCCTTAGCTGGCCACTGTGAGAGCCAGCCCCCTGTTTTGTAGGCTGCATCCTTTCTAGGATTGCCCAGTCCAGATGCCGAGAGAGCAGGCTGGCAGGCAGGCAGGCAGGCTGGCACTCCTGGTGACCTCTCACTGTGTGGCAGCCTAGCTACCTGGCATGCAACATACCACGTGGTGGGCCCTCAGGTGACGGGGCCCCTGATCATCCTGGGCCATGCCTTGCCCGCACCCTGCTTGCTTCACAGGCACCACGGTCTGGCTGTCTGATCCTGAGCACTGCCCCCGTGGCCGCTGCCTCCCTGGGACCATGTCAGCCCGCCTTGCTATATTTATCCCTGGGGAGAGATGGAAAAAGTACCACTGTTCACTTAAAAATAAATGCCATTTCCTAAGGAAGATACCAACTGTCCTGTTCAGGATGGGTTTCCTGGCTCTCTGGATTTTATCTTATTTTTTTTTTCAAGGATCACAATTTTATTTGTAAATCCCTAGGAAAACAAAGCCCAGACTCTGAATTATGCTGATGACCTTCAACTTGTCCTCATGCAAAAATTGGCACTCACGAACCCACTTGGAAATCTGCAGATGAGGCTCCTGAATGTTCAAAACATACACTGTCGCCCAACACCCAGCCTCTTGGAATAGGCCTCTTTGGGTGACAGAGCAGCTGTCAGGGGGACCCACTCACTGCTCCAGAGATGTGACGTTGGTTTCCTGAGCTGTTGCTTTCTACCTCTTAAAGCATCAAATCATGATTAGCCTCATGCTCAACTTGGCCTGAAAATGACTCATGCAATAGCAGAAACTTTTACCTTTGGGTAGCTCTGCTGCCATCCAGGGCTTCTTTGTGGGGAATGCTGACCTGCTTCTGGGTGCTTCCACAAGAGAGACCTCAGGGTACCACCTTGCTCTCAGTCGCAGGCCAGTCCCCTGGAGAGCTGAGGACCTTGTTCACAGTCCTCCATGCCTGCCTTGGAAACTGTGGGCCTGCATCCTCTTCCTATCTGGGGCCTATCCCCCTAGAACACTACTGTCTCTCACCAGGCCTCTTAGAACCTGGAATCCAGAGTGAGCTGAGCCATCAAGGGACAAACAGCTGGGGAGCAGGACTCTCACCTCCTTCGTTCTGGGGCTCCATCTCTATAAACACACACCACGGCTTGTCTGGCTGCCAGGATTCCCTGCTGCCAATGCCCATGTCCATTGCCATGTTCTGGGCACCTGCTCTGGAGCCTCTCATTTCAGAATCTCCTATTTCTCCCTCTGATTATGTTTTGTTTGGCCCAGTCCCCCTGAGGGGCCCTGAGGCTGGAGTTGTATACTTGCTTGCCCCTTTCACCTTGGCATCACCCACGTTTGATGCTTATATTTCTTCTCTCACCTTCAGGGGTCAGGTTCACCTCCCCTAAACAATTATGGGAGCTCCAAACCCTACAAGCATACCTGCCAGGTAAGAACTCAGAGGCGATGATATGACCCCCACCCTGTACAAGAAAGAGATCAATTCCAGCCAAGGAGCCTGCCAAGCATGTCTCTGTGGAACAGTGTTGACTCTCTTATGGATTGCCAGTAGGCTCTTCTATAGGAGGAAAGATACTTTCTAGTTGTCTGAGCTAAAAGCCTTTGGTTAGGATTGGGTTAAGATGGGGTCTTGTCCCAGGGGATCTTACGCTGGGACCAGTGCCAGAGTCGTGTTCCCTTGGCACGAATTTCCTATGTTTTATTATTCTCATGTGGCTCCTGAAGGAAAGAATCATAAACTGAGTAGCTTGGAATAGCAGAAATGTCTTCTCTGGATGCCAGAGATCTGAAATCAAGGTGTTGGCATGGCTCCGTTCCTTCTGGAGGCCTTAGGAGGGAATACTTTCTGGCCTCTGCCAGCTTCTGGTGGCCACCAGCATTCCCTGGCTAGTGGCCACATCCTTCCACTCTCTGCCTCTGTCTCCACATGGCTATCTTCCCTAGTGTGTCTCTTTGATACAAATGATGACATTTAGGACCCATCCAGATAACCCATGATAATCTCTTCATCTCAAAATCCTCAAGATGACATCTTTTGCCATAGAAGACAGTATTTACAGGTTCTGGAGACTAGTACATGCACATATTTGGGGGCCACCTTTCAACCCACTACAAACCTCCAGGATCCCCTGGTAACCCCAGATTCTGACTGCTATGCTGGGAAGGCCCTGATTCCATTTCCTGTGTTGACAGTTCCCCATCTGATATGCAAACTGAGACTGTAGCATGACATCATCACAAGTGGGTGAGCATCTGCCAGGCTGCCAGGTGGATGGGCCAGAAGGAGATGGGTTGTAAGTCCATGCAGTCAAGGGGAGGATGCTTGTCTGAGGAAGGGTGAGAATTAGCAGCTGTTCATCTTTAAGTGCCAATGGACCTAGGGCTGGAAGACAACATGGGTTTCTTAATGGACCTGTAAACCCTGAAAATGTCCCAGGGGGGCTGAAAAGTGGTACAGTAGCAGAACAAACAATGATTCTATGTGCTACCCTCAAAGTGTCAAACCCAGAACTGGGGGCCGTAATAATAGTCCATACAGCACATAAGTTATGCAACTCTTCGGATAGAGGTGGCCTTGAGCTTGGCCTACTCCTGATTGCTTCCTGTTGGACTCTCCCATTGGGAAGACAAGGAAAGAAGACTCTGGTCTTGTCTTTGCCTCCCCTCCCATGCCAGCTACTCTGAACCTTCACTCATCTGCTTCTGCCTGGATCAGTAGAAGAGCCTTCTGTCAGGTTTCCTCCTCCCTCTTCATGGTCAGCAGACTGAAGAAAATGTAGCCTATTTCTTTGCTGTGAAAAGTGGTCCTCTCCCTCCTCTTATGTGCTGTGGATCCCCTTGAAAGTGATCACAGCTGTCCAGCAGATGAGGCTACTCAAACTGGGAGGAGTGGCCTGACCCAGCCATCAGATTGGACACCAGCTGGCAAGGCCATGTGAGTGGACCAGTTGGCCACCAGCTCTGCCTGTAGCCATTCAGGGGACCTGGTGGGGAGGTGCTGGGTGAAGGATGAAGTCCGGAATCCTCATGGGGGATTGCATGCTCTGCCAGCTTCAGCTAGTCAGTCTGCCTTTCCTTGATTCATTGATACCTCAATCTTAAACACTGGCCATACTGGCACTTTGAAGTCTTTTCAATGACTCCACATACACCCTCGCCCTGTACCTTCATGCGTCTTGTCCTATCAAATAGATTGCCTTCTGCTCTGCCAAGTCAGATCTTTCCCCAGTCTTTCTGGGAGCTGCCCTGTCCAGGAAGCCTTTCCTGATTGCTTTAGAACCTGTTTTAATTCATTTTGCTCCTTCTGTGGTTATTTAGTTATTGTGTGTGTGTGTGTGTGTGTGTGTGTGTGTGTGTGTGTGTGTGTGTTTGTGTTGATTCTCCAGCAAACCTGAAGGGCAGAGACCAAGTCTTGCTCTTCACTCCAGCCGCCTCCAGCCAGCTCAAAGCCTGGAAGGCAGCAGGTATTCAATAAATGATGGCAAAATGGACTTGACTGAGGGAGAGAGTGACCTTTCTCAAATCTAATCATGCCTGAATTAGACACAGCTGCAGCTCTCTTGGAATGAGGACGAGGCTTGGGGTCAGGCTCTGCCTGGTTCTCAGTCCCTGGTTCCCTCCCCTCCCTACTTCTGGGGCAGCTTGCCTCTAGTCTACAGGCTCAGTCCCAGGAACCCGAGAGCCTTCATGGGGCCTGGAGCCATCCTTAAAGCCCAGCCTAGTTCATTCCATCTCAGCCTAGGCATTGGAACACTGTTCCCTGCTGACTGATCTCCAGATCCTGGTGTGTGGCCTGCTTATGAGCCACTGCTGGCCTCAGTTTACCTGCTTGTTGCAATGGGCTCAGCTTTGGCTCCTACTCTAATGGTCCTCCTCAGGGCTGCTTCTGCCTTGCTTGGGGATTGCTATGGACTGAATTATGCCTTTAAAATTAATACGTTGAAGCCCTAACTCTCAATGAGACGGTATTTGTTTTTTTTTTTTTTTTTTGAGGTTTATTTATTTATTTATTTTTTTTTTTGAGATTTTAAGAAACTATATTTATTTATTTATTTATTTATTTTTTTTGTATTTATTTATTTTTTTACACGAACTCCCAAACATGAACCCCCCTCCCACCTCCCACCCCACATCTTCCCTTTGGGAAGTAATTAGGGGAGGATGAGGTCATGGGGGTGGGGCCCTCATGATAGGATTATGGTAAGTCTCNTATTTATTTTTTTACACGAACTCCCAAACATGAACCCCCCTCCCACCTCCCACCCCACATCTTCCCTTTGGGAAGTAATTAGGGGAGGATGAGGTCATGGGGGTGGGGCCCTCATGATAGGATTATGGTAAGTCTCCTACACACAAACCATGAAGTTGCAAACTTTCGAAGATGTGAATGCTCCCCTATATGCCAGCAGTTGTACTGTACTACTGTACTTTTCAAGGGGCTGTACTGTAAGATTAAAAATGCTTTCTTTATTTTTTGTGTTGGTTTATGTATCATTTGTGTTCTGTCCATGGTATTCTCCAGGCAAGAATGCTGGAGTGGGTTGCCATTTCCTCCTTCAGGGAATTTTCCTCCTTCAGGGGATTTCCCAGGCTTTGAACCTGCAGTTGCCTGCATCACCTCCATTGCAGGTGGATTCTTTACCAGCTCTAAGCAATCAGGAAAGCCCAAACCTATTACATAGTACAGTACTATATAGCCAACTGTGTTAGTTGGGTACCTAGGCTAACTTTGCTGGACATACAAATGAATTGGACTTACTAATGCACTCTCAGAATGGAACCCATTCATATGTAGGGGATTTACTGTAGTGCTCTTATAAGGAGAGAACTGAAAGCTTCCTCTTGGTCTCTACCATGTGAGGTCACAGGAACAAGGCTCTCACCAGAACCCAACCATACTGGCACCTTGATCTCAGACTTCCATCCTCCAGAACTGTGAGAAATGAAGTTCTGTTACTGAAACCACTCAGTCTAAGGTGTTTTGTCACAGTAGGTCAAGAAGACTAAGTTAGGAGCCCATCATCGCCTATGATAGACTGAGCAATGCCTTTTTCCCCCAACCACGTCCATGTTCTAATCCCTGAAATCTGTGAATTCTACCTGATATGGCAAAAGGGACTTTGCAGATATGATTAAGGATCCTGAGAGGGGAAGATTACCCTAAATTAACTGAGTGGGCTCAATCTAGTCACAAGGGTCCTTATACATCAAAGAAAGAGATAGAAAATAAAGAAAGACTTGAAGACAATCTGCTGCTGGCTTTGAAGGTGGAGGAAGGGGCCATGAACCAAAGGCAAAGACAGATACTCTGCTTAGAGCCACCAGGAGAAATCGGCCCTGCTGATAGCTTGATTTTAGACTTCTGAACTCCAGAACTGTAAGGGAACAAATTTGCATCATTTTAAACCACTCGTGTTGTGGACATTCATTACAGCTACTGTAGGAAGCTAATACACAGCCCCACGTCTGTCCTGGCCTCAGGCACTGGCCAGACGTAGCCATTCCTCCTGAAACAGTGGCATACCCTGTGTCCTGACCATCACCTGCCTCAGCTTGGCCCCAAGTTCTTTCCAACTGATGCAGGGAAGTCTTCCAGGCATGCCTGTGACCCTAGCTTTCCTCTGCCCCGGGACCCAGCCACCAACTCCCACATCCCACTTGGCTGACAAGCCAAGGACCTAGGCGAAGAAAGTGGCTTCCACATTGTTCCCGAGGGTTCCTCCATCAGACCTGGGGCCTCCTGCTCTCTCCTTTTAAGGGAGGCAAGGCAGAGAATCTTAGCAACTTATCCTGGATTGGTTAGTTGAGGCTCAGAGAGGGTAAGCAGCTTGTCCAAGGCCACACAGCCTATAGGTAGTAGAGCATAAACTGACCCCAACCCTTCACTCTGCTGTATTTCTGCCTCCTTCATCCTTCTCCTCCCCCTATCTGCTGTTTGCCCACATGGCCTCTTGAGCTCAGGTCTTTGGGTAGACTGAGGCCACTATTTGTCCTGTCTTGTAGGAACCGCACTGGTGCCAGATATTTTTAGGCAAACAAAAAAGGTTACAAGGCTGAAATGATTGCCCTCATTTTAAAACGCAGAGTCTTTTTAGATAATATAATCTTGTGTGGCCCCAAAGAGGCTCCTGCCTGCTCTGCTGACTAGGATGGAACAGGCCCAGGTAATTGCTTCTGTGTAAAGACCAATTTGTCCAGGGAAATGAGCATGGGTGAGGTCATGAATTAACACATTGAAAGCGGTACAGAATATACAGGAAATGGAAAAGAAATTGGAGCCCTCTGCCCGCCTTGCTTTCCCTAAGCCAGAGTCCTATCTGACCAGCTGACAATTTCTTTCCTCTCTGGACCTGACTCCAGTTAGTCTGAAAGAAGCTGAACTGACAGGATCCCTGAGGGCACAGAGCCCCAATAGGCAGAAGGAAGGAACCTGGAGGACAGCGGGGCTTCTCCTGGATGGAGCACAGGCTCCCATGTGGGCTGGGGCCACATACTCACTAGGGCTCTCTTCTCATGTGGGCCCTCAGGTCGGGAGTGGGTGCTTGTGCGGACCTGGGGACCAGAATCCAATAGGCACTCTGCAGGGAAGCTGTCCTCCCATGAAGCCTCTGGGCTCTGGGCAGCCCGTGGGCCCTGTCTGGCCTCTGGAGCCCCATTTGCCAGCCCTGTGCACTCGTTGGCTGCATCCCTGGCTCCCATGGCAGGTGGGTGCTTGGGGGCCCCAGCTGGTCAGCAGGCTTCTGCCCCTGGGCACAGGGCCAGCTTACTGGTTTGCGGTTTTCTGCTTCTGGCCTTGTGCCTGCGGCTGTGACACAGGCCAGGCTGCCTGGTCCCCAGGGTCCCCGCCTGCTATCACCCACTGGCAGGTAATTCCAGGCATGTGCCTTCAGGATGGTCTGGGAAGCAGAGAGGTGAGATGCTGGAGAATGCCAGAAACAGATACCAGCTCTTCTATCCATTTTCGAGCCCCAGTGCCCCAGCTGGGAGCCCTCTCTATGCTGGGCGGGTAGGCCCTTGCTTGTCTGTTAGAAGAGAAGCAACAAATGCCCAGCCAGGCAGAAATGCCACCTGGGGCTCTGGGGCAGAGGTTTTCCCCACCAGCCTGGGGCATTGCTGGTGACCCTCTTGGGGCCACAGAGTGACGAGGAATAGTCTTGCCCATATTCTTGGCAAGGCATAGCATCCAGAGATTGACAGGCTTGGCCAGGTGACAGGTGGCCCCATCACTCTGTCAGGACTGATGGGGGTGGGGCTGCTTGAAGGCATCTGGAAGTTGTGTCTTTTCATCTGGGAGGGAGGCCGTGGTTTCTGGACATGGTGTGTAGCCTCCATCTCCCTCTCAGCTTCTTGAGGGCACAGAGCAGGTCCGACTCCCACTTGGATCTTGGAGAGTGTGCTCTGTCACTCCACCTCACCTGGACGTGAGGGTTCAGGGCCCATGATGCCTGAGAGGCTGAGGTGGGAGATGATTCCACTTCCATTGGAATCGATTGGCTGCAATCTGGTGCTGCTGTGGCTCACCCTTCAAGGAGTGTGTGGCACACGGACCATGTGAGAGACACCTGTAACCCATCCACACCCTGGAGGCACTTCCACTTGCTGACAGGAGAGGGTCCTCTAAACAACTAAGACCTTTAAACTCCAGGAGAAGGAGGGCACTGGGTCTCTCCTTAGGCTCCAACATGGACAGGCCCGAAGTGGCTGTGTCCAGGCTCAGTGGGATAAACACTGTGATTAATTAGTGATGCCAGGCATGCCTGGCCAGCAGGAAGGGGCTGATGGCAAGTGTTTAGAGCTCTGGCCATCCTTGGTCAGGGAGGCTCCCGGGGATGTGCAGAGCATGTCAAAATTTTCTAAGGCCAGGTCACCTTGGCCTCTGGTGCCACTTCCTAAGTCATATTCATTCTGTGGTGGAGGCAAGAGGGAGACAGGTGTTTACCAGCAACCCCCTTGTTTCCAAAAATGCCAGATGGGTCCACATTTTCATTGCTATAGTAGCGGCAGCTCTGGGCCCCAAAGGTGCAGTGACACCAGACAAGAGGGCTGGCATTTTTCTGTGGGGAGGAAAACTGAGTTACCACCATGTGATGCCTCTTCCCGTATCCCCCTGTGGCCTCTCTCTTCCATAGCAACTGAGGTCAACGTTATTTCTTAGAATTGAAAGAGAATCAATATCCCTTGAGAAAAGCCATTGTTTTTTCTAATCGAAAGCTTCTCAGTGGCCGCCACTGCCAGTGAGTCTCCAGGCCTGGTGATTCTGCTGTGATCCGTCAGACTGGTGGCTGAGAAGGTCCCAAAGACCCTGCCCACCTTTCATTGACCAACCTTGCCTGGATGTGTGGCATTCAACCAAGAAAGGGTGCTGACCTGGAAGGGGTGTTCTGTGGGGGCTTCCCCAGTCATTGAGACTAAAAAGTACCTTTTTCCTCCTTTTAGACAAACTCCTGGCCTCAAGACACTCATGAGGATTGTGGGTAAACATAGTGGATTGATTTCCCAGGTTTCTCTCTGCTCCCTCTCCAAACTCACATGATGGTAAAGAAATAAAGAAAGGCCTATATCCACAAAATGTGAAGTGGGTATGAAGTCAAGTGGACCTTAGGAAGCATCACTATGAACGAAGCTACTGGAGGTGATGGAATTCCAGTTGAATTATTTCAAATCCTGAAAGATAATGCTGTGAAAGTGCTGCACTCAATATACCAGCAAACCTGGAAAATGCAGCAGTGGCCACAGGACTGGAAAAGGTCAGTTTTTATTCCAATCCCTAAGAAAGATAATGCCAAAGAATGCTCAAACTACTGAACAATTGCACTCATCTCACACGCTAGTAAAGTGATGCTCAGAATTCTCCAAGTCAGGCTTAAACAATATGTGAACTGTGAACTTCCAGATGTTCAAGCTGGTTTTAGAAAAGGCAGAGGTACAAGAGATCAAATTGCCAACATCCAGTGGATCACTGAAAAAGCAAGAGAGTTCCAGAAAAACATCTATTTCTGCTTTATTGACTATGTCAAAGCCTCTGACTCTGTGGATCACCACAAACTGTGAAAAATACTTCAAGAGATGGGAATACCAGACCACCTGACCTGCCTCATGAGAAACCTGTATGCAGGTCAGGAAGCAACAGTTAGAACTGGATATGGAACAACAGACTGGTTCCAAATAGGAAAAGGAATACGTCAAGGCTGTATATTGTTACCCTGCTTATTTAACTTATATGCAGAGTACATCATGAGAAATGCTGGGCTGGAGGAAGCACAAGCTGGAATCAAGATTTCTGGGAGAAATATCAATAACTTCAGATATGCAGATGACACCACCCTTATGGCAGAAAGTGAAGAAGAACTAAAGAGCCTCTTATGAAAGTGCTGCACTCAATATACCAGCAAACCTGGAAAATGCAGCAGTGGCCACAGGACTGGAAAAGGTCAGTTTTTATTCCAATCCCTAAGAAAGATAATGCCAAAGAATGCTCAAACTACTGAACAATTGCACTCATCTCACACGCTAGTAAAGTGATGCTCAGAATTCTCCAAGTCAGGCTTAAACAATATGTGAACTGTGAACTTCCAGATGTTCAAGCTGGTTTTAGAAAAGGCAGAGGTACAAGAGATCAAATTGCCAACATCCAGTGGATCACTGAAAAAGCAAGAGAGTTCCAGAAAAACATCTATTTCTGCTTTATTGACTATGTCAAAGCCTCTGACTCTGTGGATCACCACAAACTGTGAAAAATACTTCAAGAGATGGGAATACCAGACCACCTGACCTGCCTCATGAGAAACCTGTATGCAGGTCAGGAAGCAACAGTTAGAACTGGATATGGAACAACAGACTGGTTCCAAATAGGAAAAGGAATACGTCAAGGCTGTATATTGTTACCCTGCTTATTTAACTTATATGCAGAGTACATCATGAGAAATGCTGGGCTGGAGGAAGCACAAGCTGGAATCAAGATTTCTGGGAGAAATATCAATAACTTCAGATATGCAGATGACACCACCCTTATGGCAGAAAGTGAAGAAGAACTAAAGAGCCTCTTAATGAAAGTGAAAGAGGAGAGTGAAAAGTTGGCTTAAAGCTCAACATTCAGAAAACTAAGATCACGGCATCCAGTTGCATCACTTCATGGCAAATACATGGGGAAACAGTGGAAATAGTGGCAGGCTTTATTTTTTTGGGCTCCAAAATCACAGCAGATGGTGACTGCAGCCATGAAATTAGAAGACACTCCTTGGAAGAAAAGTTATGACCAACCTATATAGCATATTAAAGAGCAGAGACATTACATTGCCAACAAAGGTCTATCTAGTCAAGGCTATGGTTTTTCCAGTAGTCAAGTACAGATGTGAGAGTTGGAGTATACGGAAAGCTGAGCACAGAAGAACTGATGCCAACTGAAGTGGTTTGCCATTTCCTTCTCCAGTGGACCACATTTTGTCAGAACTCTCCACCATGACCTGTCTGTCTTGGATGACCCTACACGGCATGGCTCATAGTTTCTTTGAGTTAGACAAAGCTGTGGTCCATGTGTTTAGATTGAAGGGGACGACAGAGGATGAGTTGGTTGCATGGCACCATCGACTTAATGGACATGAGTTTGGGTAAACTCCAGGAGCTGGTGATGGACAGGGAGGCCTGCTGTGCTGCAGCCCTTGGGGTCACAAAGAGTCAGATATGACTGGATGACTGAACTGAACTGAATCTCCTCCCTGAACCAGGGCACCACCACCCTAATAGAAGACGGTGTTGACTGGGTGGACAGGTACCCAAGTGAGCCCATGGGGAAGAGCTGACTGAAAACAGAGGTTACTTGGAAGCCTCATAACTGGTGGTGAGAGAACCCTTGGCCTTCTCTGCTTGGCCTCCAGAATGCCAACAGCCAGCTTTATACTCTTCCAGGCAAAAGATGGGAGGACACCTCTTAGGGGGACTGGCCAGCCCAATAATGGAAACAGTGAAACCTGACTTACATAACAATGGTGCTATGGTTTTACTGGGAGTTTGGGGTAGAATCTGGATGATCCAAGAGACAAAGGCTTATTTTTTTGTGGTAGGAAATCAATTTTCTGAAATTGTGAAATCAAGAAGCAACAGTCAAAACATGTTATGTAGAAATATGAAAGTACATTCTAGAATATTAAGAGCTACAAGAGTTGAAAGTGGTTGCCTCTATGAGTAGGCATTTGGGATTGGGTGGGGGCAACGGATACCCCTTTTTTTAATATGTGTCTGGTGATCTATTTAGCTTCCTTGATGACTCAGTGGCAAAGAATCTGCCTGCAATGCAGGAGACACAGGAGAGAAGGGTTTGATCCCTGAGTCAGGAAGATGCACTGGAGGAGAAAAAGGCAAACCATTCCAGTATTCTTGCCTGAAAAATCCCATGGACAGGAATCTGTGGGGTTGCAAAGAGTCAGACACGACTGAGAACACAGAACACAGATGATCTATTTGACTTTTTATACTACTATATACAAGTCTATCTGACTTGTAAACACTATTTACAAGTATTACTTTGAGGAAAAAAAAAATCTTGACAAGAGTCGCTTAAGCCAGATGAACAATTCAAGTGCAAAGACTTAACTGATACTTGAATGTCAGGGGGCAGGCTCCTGGCAAGATGATAGAGTAGCAGAGTAACTTGTGTGAATACTGGACAGGCTTTGGCTCTGCACAGAGCAATTTGTTTTCCATAGTATTGAGTCCCTCCATCCTCTTGTGTACCTGTTACAGGGAAAGAATCTGTGGCCTAGAGAGAGGAAGGGGCTTTTTGCCATCCCATTACGAGTATGGCAAGGCCAGGATGCGGTCTGCTCAGCTGTCTTTCTGGTTTTTGCCCCCAACCCACCATACTTGTGACCACAAAAGGCATATCCCACACAGGCTGAACAGCCATCCCTCAGAGGTGGATCCTCATTTCGTGGATATGGCCACGGAGGCACAGAGGGGTTAAGTGAAGGTTAAATATAGTGTGGAGATGGGGGAAAGCACTGATGGATAAGATTTATGGAAGAGACAGCACATGAGATGAATTTTTGTAATTAAGTTTTTAATTTTGAGATAATCATAGGTTCACATGCAGTTGTAAGAGAGACCTCACAGTGTCTTTACCCAGTTTGCTGTGATAGTAACATCTCACAAAACTAGAATGCTGTATCACCACCAGTGTATCAATGCTGATACAGTTAAGACACACAACAGTCCCATCACCACAGGATCCTCTTGTTGCCTTAACATAGCCCCACTTATTCCCCTGGTCACCTCATTCTATGCTTAAGCCCTGGTAACCACTGGTTTGTTCTTCACTTCTATAATTTTTCCATGTCAAGAGTATTGCACAAATTGAATCATAAAGCAGGTAACAGATAAGGATTGACTTTTTCACTCAGCATCAGTTCAGTTCAGTTCAGTTCAGTCGCTCAGTCGTGTCCGACTCTTTGTGACCCCATGAATCGCAGCACGCCAGGCCTCCCTATCCATCACCATCTCCCGGAGTTCACTCAGACTCACGTCCATCGAGTCCATGATGCCATCCAGCCATCTCATCCTCTGTCGTCCCCTTCTCCTCCTGCCCCCAACCCCTCCCAGCATCAGAGTCTTTTCCAATGAGTCAACTCTTCGCATGAGGTGGCCAAAGTACTGGAGTTTCAGCTTTAGCATCATTCCTTCCAAGGAAATCCCAGGGTTGATCTCCTTCAGAATGGACTGGTTGGATCTCCTTGCAGTCCAAGGGACTCTCAAGAGTCTTCTCCAACACCACAGTTCAAAAGCATCAATTCTTCGGCACTCAGCTTTCTTCACAGTCCAACTTTCACATCCATACATGACCACAGGAAAAACCATAGCCTTGACTAGGCGGACCTTAGTCGGCAAAGTAATGTCTCTGCTTTTGAATATACTATCCAGGTTGGTCATAACTTTTCTTGCAAGGAGTAAGCGTCTTTTAATTTCATGGCTGCAGTCACCATCTGCAGTGATTTTCGAGCCCCAAAAAATAAAGTCTGACACTGTTTCCACTGTTTCCCCATCTATTTCCCATGAAGTGATGGGACCGGATGCCATGATCTTCGTTTTCTGAATGTTGAGCTTTAAGCCAACTTTTTCACTCTCCTCCTTCACTTTCATCAAGAGGCTTTTAAGCTCCTCCTCACTTTATGCCATAAGGGATCTGAATTTGGTCTGAAAATCAGAAAGCTGTATAAACCCTTTTAGAGAGGTTGTGTTGTCTACTTAGGGTAAATGGAAAGACATTTATAAACTTGCTGTTTTTCACTCTTTCTTTGTTAAGAAGTGGGGACATTATTGCCAGCTCTTTTCCTGACTCCTAAGCACAGGGTCACTATCCATCTCCATCTCCATGTCCAAAGCTCTCCCCAGCAGAATGGCATTGAAATTCCTTTGCTGCACCACTATCATTTTGACCCCTGGTCAATACATCAACCTTGTTTATGTTAGGAGTTACCAAATGCCCAAAACAAATGCTTACCCCAAGGGAAGCTGTTGAACTCATTCCTGAGCTATGCTGCTTCTCAGCCTTTGGGGCCCAAGTTCCTTGATAAGTTCTCCATTTCTTATCAAGTTACTGGAGGTGAAGATCTTGGCTAACTTGACTCCATCATGTGAAATGAACTGCCAAGACCTGTTCAATGTAACTCCTGCTGATTCCAAACCCAATGTGACTATGTGTGAATCCCAGGGAGGTCCATGCAGCCTAGGTGGTCTCCGGAGGGTGGCATTTAAACCCACTCCTGTCAAGCAAGGATCTTTGTGGAGACCCCTCCTTCCCACTCAAGCCCCAGCCTCTCCTTCTGGGGCTGGAACTTGGGGCTGGAACTTAAGACTGTAACTTTAGACTGGAACATTAACTGGGAATTGGCAAACCAAGTTGCACAGGAGAAAAACTGGGATCAAATATGGGGCAAAAGGGTTTGTAGTGCAAATTGCATTTCTCTGCTAATTGTAATCTGTTAATTACTTTCAAGAAAGAGGTAGAAAAAGGCGAGGTTCCCCACCCCTACATTCTGAGGAAACCCGATGCTCTGTGTGTGCACTGACTCAGCCAGGCATGCACAATTTCAAGTCGGCAAAGGCACACATCGAAACGTATCACTATATTTAGAGATAATAGAGTTTTTCTTTCTTAAGGCTTGATACAAACTTTGATTACATAGCATTTCTTTAATTTGTTGCTATTCAAAAAAAACCATGGGAACACCATGGCGAACAATGCTTTTAGCATTTTCATTTTCATTTGCATATTTTAATTTCCCTGACTACAGCTCCACACCTCGTGGGCAGTCCCTATGGGAAGGAGAGAATACTTTCAGGATAAATAATATCTTTGGGGGTGGGGTTGAATTTTGTAAGTATAGACTTTGGAGATAGCATGTAGATCTTGAGAATCTTAGAGATTCTCCCCAAGACAGGCTCCCCATGCCATGTCTGGCTAATGCATGGAGAAACTTGCTGCCAGGTTCCCAGGTAATCTTCAACTTCTCCCACTCATAGAGTTTCCAGTGGTAAGCAAGTCATCACAGAGGCTTCAGCTGACCAGATCTTGAAGGACAGGAAGGCCCTGGAAGCCACCTCGTTCTCCCTCTGTGGGGCACAGATGGGACCAGTGAGCCAGAGGTAGGCATGCAACCCGGGGCTCCTAGCTACTAATACTTTCATCTTCTCATGAAACTGGACTAGGCTGCTTCTCTCCTGGGAATAGAATCAGAACCTTGGCTCCATGCTCCAGCTCCAGGAGATCTATTCATGGCTTCTTACTTTGAACGTGAAACAAAATAAATCTAAAATCCACACAACTGGAAAATCAAGACAGTCTCAATTCCATATCCCATTGTAACGCCGTGTATCAACATGGAAAACGTGTGGGGCAAACTTTTGCCATCTCTAGATCATGTTCTCTGTAGAAACAACCAGAAAATGAGGGACAGGGAAGTGATTATGTTTTAGCTACACATTCACTGTGAATAGCATCATGCATGTGTCCACTCTGAAGATTCTGGGATGTCAGATTTACCACCTAGAGTCATGTCCACAGGGGACTCTAGGTCTCTTGGGAGAAGCGCCAAGACTGAAATTTGGGTTCCTGTTACACTAGCATTTAGGAGCTTTGAGAACCTGGCTGGAGGTTGGGAAGATTAGGCAGAGTGGAATGAAATGCTCCCTTAGTTATGAGAGGGCTGAGGGTCACATGCCTTTTCTGGGATGCTGGTAAGGACACTGGAGGTGGTATCACTGAGGTGATCTCCAAAAGTGGGGACAATCACTCCAAGTTTCTTCAGAGAGCACTGTTCCACATGCCAGGCTGTATGTCAGGTGCTGGGGTGCAAAAGCAGGAGAGAGAATAATGAGTGAGCAAGAAATTATAATAAACCCAGAGAACCAGACTTCATGATAGGGCAGTGACCATTACTACAAACAGGCCAAACTCCAAAGACTGACTTTGGAGCCAAGTAAATATTTCCCATCATTTGAAAAAAAAACTTTAAATACATTAAAAAAAAAAAAAAACAGTCCCTAAATATCAGAAGTAAAATGAAAAACAAAAAATTAAAACTGGGTAGAAGAATGATTCCAAGTGACTTTAAAACACAGTGATTGGACTAAGTATCCCTAATTGGATTTAACCTACGGGGGAAAAAAGAACAACAGAAAAATCTTAAAGTGTTTTCTGAAATCATCTGGGTAGACGTAGTGTTAGTTTTGTTACTCTGAGATTGTTGCATGTTTTGTGGGATAAGTCAACCAAGTATTCTGGTTTTATTGGAGGGATGAAGTTAAACAAAAAACCATGCAGTCCTGAGTCTGAATTGGAAATATCAATATGGATTTATAACTTATTTTCTCCCCAAAATATGCCCTTACTGTTTCTGAAATGCCCTAGATACAAATAGCAAACCCACTGGCAATATTACCTCAGGCATCCAGATCTTAATTTCTAAATACCACTTGTCACTAAAAGGAGCCAGAACTCCTTGGGGAAATAACTGATACCAGATCCAGGCCAGGAAATGTAGCAGACAATCGCAGAACATCTTGTCACACCAGAAAGCAAGGCAGCTCTCAAGAACTGCAGGGGTTATGGCAAAAGGACCCAGGAACCAATCTGCATAGTCTCCTGCTGGCCAAATGCAGGGCACTGCACATAAACAAGGAGCACATTAACCATGTTGAAGTCTATGAGAGCCTCATGACACCAGAACGTTTTTTAAAAGACCTTGGTTTCCTTGGTCCTCATCTTTGGAAGATGATATGGAACCAATTCCTGATTTGAAAAACTGGTAAATAAAGAGAAAAGCAAACATTTCTCTGGCTTTTCCTATGTAAACTGTTCTGCAGGATAACCAAATAGCTGATGAGGGAAAGTTTCTTTTTATGGAAGGAGTCAAGTTGATAAATGAAGGAGGAATGGGAGAAGTCAAGCATCCCCATGATACAACCCACAAATTGTGTTCCCAGTTCTCCAGTGTCAGCTGTATTCATCTGTGAGTACATATGTGCATTCATTTTTACAGCATACAAATGTTTCCCTTATCTGCTTGGTATGGCCACCACCACAGTGAACAGAGTGAACAATTCTTGCATCGCAAGGACTCCTCACCTAAGTCCTCCCACTTGCCCCACCCACACCCATCTTCAAGCCTCTGGTGACCACATATCTATCCTCCATTTTCAAATTTTGTCATTTCAAAAATGTTAAATAAGTGGCATTGTACCATATGTCGCCTTTACAGATGAATCTTTCTACTCACCATAATTTTCTGAAGATGCATCCAAATTATTGTATCAAAGGTTTGTTTCTTATTACCGAGTTGTATACTATGCTGTGGATGGATGTACCACAGCGTGTTTAACCATTCCCATAGGATGATACTCTACTATGGGGCTATTTCCAGGAAAGTTGCTCAAGCCTTCATGAAAATACATATTGTTCTTCTGGGATTAATACCCCAGCGTACAATCGTGCAGTTGTAGGGCACTTGCATATGTGAACTACGTATGTACGCTTTCCTCAAATGTCTTTAGCAGTTAGAGTTGCATACTGAATCTAGGGCTTTGGACTCCCCATCTAGTGCTCTTTCCCCATCTGCTGCCCCTCAGCCCACAGCAGCCCAATAGAATATTTGTGAGCTGGCCTGAAGCTTTGAGGGGTGGGGGCAGGGAGAGATCTTTGGCCACAACAGCTCACAGGAAACTGCCTGTGCCATGCAGCATATCAACTGGCTTTGCACGCACCCGGCACAGATGTGTCAGGCCTAGAGACACAGACACCCTTTATGAGGCTTGCTCAATGGCATTCTGTGAGCCCAGGGTTGCCCAGCCACCTCCTGGCCAGGGGCATGCTGGGTAACTGCCAAGCCAATGACAGAGTTCACACTCTCTGGCCTTCGCTCCCCCTTCACGTTGACTGGAAAGTCTCCATCTTCCACGGCGTCAGTGGGGACACTGCAAGCACAGTTGCCCGTTGGCAGGGCTCAGGCCACTCTTCATTGTATGCGAGCTGTGGGCATTGGGCTCTCATTCCACAAACATTTACTGAGGAGCCACTAGGTGCCCCGGAGCTCACCAGCACAGGGCGTGGGGCTGAGGGAAGCTTGGGGATCCTTCAGTATGACTTGGGGAGGGACAGAGCCCAGCCAGATGTTGGGGGAGGGAAGGAGAGCTGGCCGTGGAGGGCTGAGAAGGACCTGCAGAGTGTGACAGGAGTGGAGAAAGCCTACTGGGGCCCTGGGAACAGCTTGTGCCAAGGCCAGGAAGGCTCCATTGTAGGAAGAGGAGTGGTTGTCCAGAACAGAGAGTAGGGAAGTGGTGGCAGAGGGAGGGATAAGGCTGGAGCCTCGGTGAAGACCTGCAAGGCTGGAGGAAGGGCTCTTGAAGGAAAAGTGGCATTTCTAAGCAAAAGCAGAGTGGGAAGTGCAACATCACCAGAGTCATCAAATAGTAGGATTACTTTCTACTCCCAACCATCCTTCATGACAACACTTCGATAACATCTGTTATCAGTGTGCATTTCCAGACGAGCGATTTGAACCTGCCATGATTAATGGGCCCAACCGAGTCATAGGGTGCAGATTCCAAGAGAGCTTGTGGCAAAAGTCCTGTCGTGCTGGGTTGTGCCCAGATCTCAGACCATGCCAAGCCTCTGGCTCCTGAGCTCCTTGCCTATTGGCATGTGCACCAGGCCCCTGGAACAAGGCCCACCTGCAGGGGGAGCTATCCCAGGCAGTGTCTGCTGCCCAGGCACCTGTTGGATAGGCCATGGGCCGGGGCGTGGGCTATGGCCTGAGGGGGAGCACACAAAACCAAATAGTGCACGCTCAACATCTAAGGTGTTTCTTATTTGGTGGTGAGAGGTGGCCCAGCCATCCAATCTCTTTCAGTTCAGTTCAGTCACTCAGTCATGTCCGACTCTTTACGACCCCACGGATGGCAGCATGCCAGGCTTCCCTGGCCATCACCAACTTCCAGAGCTTACTCAAACTCATGTCCATTGAGTCGGTGATGCCATCCAACCATCTCATCCTCTGTGGTCCCTTTCTCCTCCTGCCTTCAATCTTTCCTAGCATCAGGGTCTTTTTAAATGAGTCAGTTCTTCTCATCAGGTGGCCAAAGGATTGGAGTTTCAGCTTCAGCATCAGTCCTTCCAATGAATATTCAGGATTGATTTCCTTTAGGATGGACTGGTTGGATCTCCATGCTGTCAATCTCTTTCACACCAGGACAAATGACACAAGTGACAAGTCACAGTAAATCAGGCTACCATTAGGTAGCTCATCTCATTGAGAGTTCATTATGGGCCAGACTCTGAGCCAAGCACTTTCGTGATCTCCTCCCAAATCCTGTGGAGTGGGCCCTATTACTAGTACAATTTTTCCAAACCAAGAAGCCAAGGCTCTGAAAATTGAAGTCATTTGCTCAAATTCACACTCAACTAGAAAGAAGTTGACATGGGCTTCAGACTCTGGACTGGTTGACTTCAAAGCCCATGCTCTCTCCACAGTAGCACACCTTGGAGCTTATCCTTCTCTTTTTAACTTAGAATTTTGAGATTATCATAGACTCACAGGAAGTTTTAAAGATACTACACAGAGATCCTGTGCAGCCTTCATCCAGTTTCCCCCCGTTGTTCCATTTCATGTAAGGACAGTACAATTACAGAATCAGAATATCAATATCGGTACTAGTTGTGTATAGTTCTATGTCATTGTATCACATCTATAGACTCTGGTAACTACCACGACAATGCAAATCCAGAACTACTTCACCTTACAAAAATCTTCCTTCTGCTATGTTTTCCCCATCTGTCTCTCTCTTTCTTCCACTCCTTCTCTCCCTCTTTCCCACCCTCCCACCACCCCTAACCCCTGGCAACAATTCATCTCTTCTCCATCTCCATACTTGTTTCATTTTGAAAATACTGTGTAAATGGTTTTTTCCTGCTAAGAGTGATGCCCTTGAGATCCATCCAAGTTTTTGCATGTATCATGAGTTCATTTCTGGTTATCACTGAGCAGTTTTCTGTGATGTGGAAGGACCACAGTTTGTTTATCTGTTCATCCATTGAAGGATATATGGGCTGTTTCCAGTTTGGAACTAATACAAATAAATCTGCTGTGAATATTTGTGTACAGGGCTTTGTGTGTGTGTGTGTGTGAACAATAAAGCTTCATTTCTCTAGGAGAAATGCCCCAAAGAGCAATTTCTGGGTTATGTTGTAACTGCATGTATAACTTTATAAGAAACTGTCAAACTGTTTTCCAAAGGGGTTATACAATTTTACACTCCCACCAATAATGTCTGAGTGATCCAGTTTCTCAATATCCACTCCAGCATTTAGGGTTTTCACTGTTTTTATTTTAACCGTTCTAATAGTTTGCAATTATATCTTATTTTGCTTTAATTTGTACTCCCCGATGAGTAATGATACTGAGCATCTTTTCATTTACCCTATTTGGATTATTTTCTATGAAATGTCTTTTCCTATCTTTGCTATTTTCTAATGGGAGTGGTTTCTTCCTTTCTTCCCATTGTATGTATTTGAGAGCTCTTTACATATTTTTGATACATGCCCATTGCTAGACATGTGGTTTGTAAATATTTTTTCCCAGTCTGTAACTTGTCTTTTCATCCTCTTAGCTGGATCTTTCATAAACACATTACTTAGGTTTAATGCAATTCAATTAATCAATTTTTTCTTTATTGATTGTGCTTTGGGTATCAAGACTAAGAATTCTTCATCAAGCCCTAGGTCCTGAAGATTTTCTCCTATGTTCTCTTCTGAAGGTTTTTTGTTGTTGTTCAGATGCTAAGTCATATCTGACTCTTTGCAACCCCATGGACTGTAGCACACCAGGCTCCCCTGTCCTTCACCGTCTCTTGGAGTTTGTGTGAATTCATATCCATTGAGTTGGTGATGCCATCTAACCACCTCAGACACTGCTGCTCTTTGCGTCTGCCTTCAATCTTTCCCACAATCAGGGTCTTTTCCAATGAGATGGTTCTTTGCATCAGGTGGCCAAAGGATTGGAGCTTCAACTTTAGCATTAGTCCTTCCAATGAATATTAAGGGTTTATTCTCTTTAGGATTGACTGGTTTGATCTCCTTGCAGTCCAAGGGGCTCTCAAGAGTCTTCTCCAGCACCACAATTTCAAAGGATCATTTCTTCAGTACTCAGGCTTCTTTATGATCCAACTCTCACATCCATACATGACTACTGGAAAAACTATAGCTTTGACTATATGGACCTTTGTAGGCAAAGTGATGTCTCTGCTTTTTAATATGCTGTCTAGGTTTGTTATAGCTTTCCTTCCAAGGGGCAAGCATGTTTTAATTTCACGGCTGCAGTCAGCATCCACAGTGATTTTCGAGCCTAAGAAAAGAAAATCTGTCACGGCTTCCACTTTTTCCCCTTCAGTTTGCTTTGAAGTGATAGGACCTGATGTTTTTTTAATGTTGTGTCTCAAGCCAGCTTTTTCACTCTCCTCTTCCATCCTCATCAAGAGACTCTTTAGTTCTTCTTCACTTTCTGCCCTTAAGAGTGATATTGTCTGCATATCTGAGGTTGTTGATATTTTTCCTGGCAATTTTGATTCCAGGTTGTGAGTCATCCAGTCTGGCATTTCACACGATGTACATTGCATGTAAGTTAAGCAGGGTGACAGTATACAGCCTAGACATACTCCTTCTCAATTTTGAACCAGACCATTGTTCCATGTCTGGTTCTAATTGTTGCTTCTTGACTTGCATACAGTTATTTTTGGAGACAGGTCTGGTATTCCAATCTCTTTAAGAATTTTCCACAGTTTGTTGTGAAACACACAAAAGTTTTAGCATAGTCAATGAAGCAGAAGTAGATATTTTACTGGAATTCCCTTGCTTTTTCTATGATCCAACAAATGTTGGCAATTTGATATCTGGTTCCTCTGCCTTTTCTAAACCCAGCCTTAACCTCTGAAAGTTCTCAGTTCATGTTTTGTTGAAGCCTAACATGAAGAATTACTATGTTTTCCCCATCTGTCTCTCTCTTTCTTCCACTCCTTCTCTCCCTCTTTCCCACCCTCCCACCACCCCTAACCCCTGGCAACAATTCATCTCTTCTCCATCTCCATACTTGTTTCATTTTGAAAATACTGTGTAAATGGTTTTTTCCTGCTAAGAGTGATGCCCTTGAGATCCATCCAAGTTTTTGCATGTATCATGAGTTCATTTCTGGTTATCACTGAGCAGTTTTCTGTGATGTGGAAGGACCACAGTTTGTTTATCTGTTCATCCATTGAAGGATATATGGGCTGTTTCCAGTTTGGAACTAATACAAATAAATCTGCTGTGAATATTTGTGTACAGGGCTTTGTGTGTGTGTGTGTGTGAACAATAAAGCTTCATTTCTCTAGGAGAAATGCCCCAAAGAGCAATTTCTGGGTTATGTTGTAACTGCATGTATAACTTTATAAGAAACTGTCAAACTGTTTTCCAAAGGGGTTATACAATTTTACACTCCCACCAATAATGTCTGAGTGATCCAGTTTCTCAATATCCACTCCAGCATTTAGGGTTTTCACTGTTTTTATTTTAACCGTTCTAATAGTTTGCAATTATATCTTATTTTGCTTTAATTTGTACTCCCCGATGAGTAATGATACTGAGCATCTTTTCATTTACCCTATTTGGATTATTTTCTATGAAATGTCTTTTCCTATCTTTGCTATTTTCTAATGGGAGTGGTTTCTTCCTTTCTTCCCATTGTATGTATTTGAGAGCTCTTTACATATTTTTGATACATGCCCATTGCTAGACATGTGGTTTGTAAATATTTTTTCCCAGTCTGTAACTTGTCTTTTCATCCTCTTAGCTGGATCTTTCATAAACACATTACTTAGGTTTAATGCAATTCAATTAATCAATTTTTTCTTTATTGATTGTGCTTTGGGTATCAAGACTAAGAATTCTTCATCAAGCCCTAGGTCCTGAAGATTTTCTCCTATGTTCTCTTCTGAAGGTTTTTTGTTGTTGTTCAGATGCTAAGTCATATCTGACTCTTTGCAACCCCATGGACTGTAGCACACCAGGCTCCCCTGTCCTTCACCGTCTCTTGGAGTTTGTGTGAATTCATATCCATTGAGTTGGTGATGCCATCTAACCACCTCAGACACTGCTGCTCTTTGCGTCTGCCTTCAATCTTTCCCACAATCAGGGTCTTTTCCAATGAGATGGTTCTTTGCATCAGGTGGCCAAAGGATTGGAGCTTCAACTTTAGCATTAGTCCTTCCAATGAATATTAAGGGTTTATTCTCTTTAGGATTGACTGGTTTGATCTCCTTGCAGTCCAAGGGGCTCTCAAGAGTCTTCTCCAGCACCACAATTTCAAAGGATCATTTCTTCAGTACTCAGGCTTCTTTATGATCCAACTCTCACATCCATACATGACTACTGGAAAAACTATAGCTTTGACTATATGGACCTTTGTAGGCAAAGTGATGTCTCTGCTTTTTAATATGCTGTCTAGGTTTGTTATAGCTTTCCTTCCAAGGGGCAAGCATGTTTTAATTTCACGGCTGCAGTCAGCATCCACAGTGATTTTCGAGCCTAAGAAAAGAAAATCTGTCACGGCTTCCACTTTTTCCCCTTCAGTTTGCTTTGAAGTGATAGGACCTGATGTTTTTTTAATGTTGTGTCTCAAGCCAGCTTTTTCACTCTCCTCTTCCATCCTCATCAAGAGACTCTTTAGTTCTTCTTCACTTTCTGCCCTTAAGAGTGATATTGTCTGCATATCTGAGGTTGTTGATATTTTTCCTGGCAATTTTGATTCCAGGTTGTGAGTCATCCAGTCTGGCATTTCACACGATGTACATTGCATGTAAGTTAAGCAGGGTGACAGTATACAGCCTAGACATACTCCTTCTCAATTTTGAACCAGACCATTGTTCCATGTCTGGTTCTAATTGTTGCTTCTTGACTTGCATACAGTTATTTTTGGAGACAGGTCTGGTATTCCAATCTCTTTAAGAATTTTCCACAGTTTGTTGTGAAACACACAAAAGTTTTAGCATAGTCAATGAAGCAGAAGTAGATATTTTACTGGAATTCCCTTGCTTTTTCTATGATCCAACAAATGTTGGCAATTTGATATCTGGTTCCTCTGCCTTTTCTAAACCCAGCCTTAACCTCTGAAAGTTCTCAGTTCATGTTTTGTTGAAGCCTAACATGAAGAATTTTGGGCATTACCTTCCTAGCATGTGAGATGAGTGCAATTGTGTGGTAGTTTGAACATGCTTTGGCTTTGGAATGAAAACTGACCTTTTCCACTCCTGTGACCACTGCTGAGTGTTCCAAATTTGCTGGCATATTGAGTGCAGCACTTTCACAGCATCATCTTTTAGGATTTGAACTAGCTCAACTGGAATTCCATCATCTCCACTAGCTTTGTTGGTAGTGTTACTTCCTAAGGCGTACTTGACTTCACACTCCAGGATGTCTGGCTCTAGGTGAATGACTACACCATTGTGGCATCTGGGTCATTAAGAAGTTTTTTGTATAGTTCTTCTGTGTATACTTGCCATGTCTTCTTAATATTTTCTGCTTCTGTTAGGTCCTTGCCATTTCTGTCCTTTATCATGCCCATCCTTGTATGAAATATTCCCTTGATACCTACAATGTTCTTGAAGAGATCGCTAGTCTTTCCCATTCTATTGTTTTCCTCTATTTCTTTGCATTGTTCATTTAAAGAGGTCTCCTTGTCTCTCCTTGCTATTTTCTGGAACTCTGCATTCAGTTGAGTCTATCTTTCCTTTTCTCCTTTGCCTTTTGCTTCTCTTCTTCTCTCAGCTATTTGTAAGACCTCCTCAGGCAACCACTTTGCCTTCTTGTGTTTCTTTTTCTTGGCAATGGTTTTTGTCACCGTCTCCTGTACAATGTACGAACCTCCATCCATAATTCTTCAGGTTCTCTGTCTACCAGATCGAATCCTTTGGATCTATTCATCAACTTCACTGTATAATCATAAGGTATTTGATTTAAGTCATATTGCCTAGTGGTTTTCCCTACTGTCTTCAATTTAAGCCTGAATTTTGCAATAAGTAACCCATGATCTGAGCCACAGTCAGCTCCAGGTCTTGTTTTTGCTGACTATATAGAACTTCTCCATCTTTGGCTGCAAAGAACACGATCAATCTGATTTCAGTACTGACCATCTGGTGATGTCCATATGTAGAGTCATCTCTTGTGCTGTTGGAAGAGGGTGTTTCATATGACCAGTGTGTTCTCTTGACAAAACTCTGTTAGCCTTTGCCCTGATTCATATTGTACTTCAAGGCCAAACTTGCCTGTTACTCCAGGTATCTCTTGATTTCCTGCTTTTGCATTTCAATTCCTTATGAGGAAAAGGAAATCTTTTTTTGTATTAGATCTAGAAGGTCTTGCAGGTCTTCATAGAACCGTTTAACTTCAGCTTCTTCAGCATTCATGATTGGGGCATAGATTTGGGTCACTGTCATGTTGAATGGTTTAACTTGGAAATGAACCGAGATCATTCTGTCGTTTTTGAGATTGCACCCAAGTACTGCATTTTGTACTCTTTTATTGACTATGAGGGCAACTCCATTTCCTCTAAAGGATCCTTGCCCACAGTAGTAGATATAATGGTCATAAGAGTTAAATTGATCCATTCCTGTCCATTTTAGTTCACTGATTCCTAACATGTTGATGTTCACTCTTGCCATCTCCTGCTTGACCATTTCCAATTTACCTTGATTCATGGACCAGGTTCCTAATGCAATATTCTTCTTTACAGCATCAGACTTTACTTTCACCATGACATATTCAAAGCTGAGTGTCATTTGCTTTGGCCCAGCTTCTTCATTCTTTCTGGAACTATTAGTAATTGCCCTCTGCTTTTTCCCAGTAGCATATTAAACAGAAAGCTTTTTAGTTATATGTTTTACACTGAAGTCTATTGGAGTTCCTTTTTGTATAAGGTATGGAGATTAGGTCTAGATTTCTTTCCTTTTCTTTTTGCCTATGTATGTTCCTACACCATTCCTTGAAAATATAATCCTTCCTCCATTGAACTGCTCTTGCAACTTTGTCAAAAATCTGTTGGATGTATTTGTGTGGGTCTACTTCTGGGTTCCCTGTTCTTTTCCATTGATCTATGTGTCTATTCCTCTGTTCAAGCCACACTCTCCCAATTATTGTGGTTATACAGCAGACCTTAATATTGAGCAGAGTAATTACTCCTACTTTATTTTTTTCTTTTCCAAAATTGTTTTAATTATCCTAGTTCCTTTGTTTTCCATATAAATGTAAGGATAATATTGTCCACATTTACCAAAAACTTACTTCTGGAATTTTGATAGGAATTGCTTTTAATCTGTGAATGTATTTGGGAAAAATTGACATCTTCACTATGTAGGGTCTTTTAATCTCTGAAAAGGGTATGTTTCTTCATTTATTTAGTTCTTTGATTTTTGTCATCAGCATAATGTAGTTTTCAGCACAAAAGTACTGTACTTGTGCTGTTATATTTATAGCTAAGTATTTCTTTCTTTTTTTGGAGTGATTGTAAAGGTTATTGTTTTTGTTTTGTGGGTGTGTTTAATTATGGCTTCTACATGCTTGTTGCTAGTGTATAAAAATAGGATTAATTTTTATTTGTTGGTCTTGTATCTTGCAACATTGCTGAACTCACTCATTACTCATTTTGTAGATGCCTTCGAATTTTTTTACATGAGCAATCATGTCATCTGCAAATAGAGACAGTTTTATTGCTTCCTTTCCAGTCTGTATTCCTGGTATCTCTGTTCCTTGCCTCATTAAGCTGGCTAGAACTTCAGGCCTATGTCGAACGAGATTTGACTTGTTCCTGATCTTAGAGGGAAAATAGTCATTGTTTTACCATTAAGTATCATATTAGCTGGGCTTTCCTGGTGGCTCAGATGGTAAAGAACCTGCCTGCAATGTAGGAGATGCAGGTCCCACCCTGGAGTCAGTAAAAGATCCCCTGGAGAAAGAAATGGAAACCCACTCCAGTATTCTTGCCTGGGAAATCCAAGAGGAACTTGGCACACTAAGTTCATGGGTTTGCGAAGAGTCAGACGTGACTGAGCAACTAACACTACTACTACTATAATATTAGCTGTGAGCTTTTTGTGGATGTTCCTTATAAAGTTGAGGGAGCTCCCCTCTGTCTTAATCTGCTTGGGATGAAGATACCACAGACTTGGTGATTTTAACAACAAACATTTATTTCTCACAGTCCTGGAGACTAGAAGTCCAAGACTGAGATGCCAGTGGGGTTGTAAGAGTAGTAAGAGTGGTCTCTCCTGGGTTGTAGATATCACTTTCTTTTTGTATCCTCACATAGACTTTCTTCTGTGTGTATGCAGGGGAAACAGAGACAGGGAAAGAGAGGTCAATTTCTGGTGTCTCTCTTTTTATAAGGATACCAGTCCTATTGAATTGGAGTTCCACCCTTATGACCTCATTAAACCTTCATTATCTCTTTAAAGGCCTGAACTTTAAATATAGTCTGTCACATTGCAGGTTAGGGCTTCAATGTATAAATTTTAGGGAGACATATTTCAGTCCTTAACACTCTCTACTCTTAAATTACTGAGTTTTTTTTAAAAGCAGGAATGACTGTTGGATTTTGACACATGCTTTTCTGCATTGATCAATGTGGTTTTTCTTCTTTAGCATGTTGATATAATGGATTACATAGATTGAACTAGCTTTGCAAGCCTGGAATGAACGCCACTTAGTCATGGTTTATAAATATGTTCATACAGCGCTAAATTCTATTGCTAACATATTTTCAAAGTGTTTATTTCTATATTTATAAGGGATAGTGGTATAAAGTTTCCTATTTTTTGTACTGCTTTTGTCTAGCTTTAGTATCAAGTTAAAACTGGCCTTATAAAATGAGTTTAGATTTTTTTTCCTCTTCTACTTTCTAGAAGACACTATAAAGGTGGTATTAATTCTTCTTTAAACCTCCGGTTGTTGTTTGTTGTTGTTTGGTAGAATATGCCAATTAAACCAGCTGGGTCTGGAAATTTCTCAGGGAACTTTTTTTAAGCTATGGATTCCATTTCTTTAATGGTCATGGTGGCTCAGACAGTAAAGAATCTGCCTGCAATGCAGGAGACCTGGGTTCAATCCCTGGGTGGGGAATAGTCACTGAAGGAAGGGATGGATACCCACTCCAGTATTCTTGCCTGGGAAACCCCATGGTCCGTCCATGGCATCACAAAGAGTCGAACATGCCTGAGAACTAACATACACATGACTATCATATTGTTTTTCATAAAGTGTAACTTTTGGATATTTGTGCTTTTCAAAGACTTGGTCCTTTACATCTAAGTTGTCAAATTTATGCATATAGGTTATTCATAGTATTCCCTTGTTATTCTTTTAACAAGCATGGATTCTGTAGTGATAGCTTCTGTTTCATTTATTATATTGGTATATTTTATCTTATCTTTTTCTTTATCAATATTGCTAGATGTTTATTAACCTTAATGATATTTTTAGAAGACTAGCTTTTGTTTCATTGACTTATGTCTTGTTTTCTGTTTCCAGTTTCATTGATTTCTACTATTTGGGCTTATTTTGTTCTTCTTTTTTAGGTTCTTAAAGTAAGAACTTAAGCTGCTTATTTGAGACTTTCCCTTTTCTCTAATATATGCATTTAGTGCAATAAATTTCTTTCTGTGCACTGCTTTGGCTGTGTCTCACAAATTTTGGTATGTTGTATTTTGATTTCTACTTTGATATACATTATGTATATTTTCAATTCTTTTAAATTTATTTAGATTTGCTTTATGGCCCAGAATATAGTCTATCTTGTGAATATTCTGTAGGCACTTGGAAATAATTGTGCTGTTGTTGAGTGAAGTGTTCTGTAATCATCAATTAGATCCTGTTGGATGATGGTTTTGCTGAGGTCTTCTACATCCTTGCTGATGTTCTGTCTGGTTAATTTATCAATTATTGAGAGAGGGCTGTTGATGTTTCCAGCTATAATTGTGGATGTATCTATTTTTCTTCTCAGTTTTATCAGTTTTTACTTCACATATTTTGCAGCATTGTTATTTGATGTGTAAACATTTAAGATTGCAGTGTCTTTTTGGTGGATTGACCCATTTATTATTATATAATCTTTCTCTCTGTCTTTGGTAAATTTCTTTGCTCTGAAGTCTACTTTATTTGGTAATAACATAGTCACTTCTTTCTTTTCCTATGATATTGTTTTTACATCTTTTTATTTTTAACCTGTTTTTATTGTTACATTGAAATGAGTTTCTTATAAACATCATATAGTTGGGTCCTTAGTTTCAATTCAGTTTGTCAGTATCTCTCTTTTTATAAGTCCATTTTGATTTTTCTAGAGTGTTTTTGGGAGTATCTATCAGGAAAGGGTGTCAACACTTTATCAATTTAGAAAAATGTAGAAATCCTACCTCTTTTTCTGTCCCTTTGTCTTACCTCACTTTGTAGTGTAATTGTCTTAGATATTTTATTTATATTTGTTTAGAATTCCAACAGACAATATCATAACTTTTGACTCAATCGTCTAACATGATTTAGAAAATGTAAGAAGAGATGAGATTATTATTAATACTTATATTGTTATTCTTTCTATTGGTCTTCATTCCTCATGTTCCAAGCCTTCTTATTTTATTATTTACTTCCTGTTTTGAGAACTTCCTTTAGCCATTTTTATAGGGTGAGTGTGCTGGTGAAAGATATATTCTGTTAATTTTCTTTTGTCTGTTTTTTTTGTTTGTTTGTTTGTTTTGTTTTTATCTGTTTTATTTGCTTATGTCACCTTTATTCTTTAAGGTTATTTTCTTAGAGTATGTAATTCTAGGTTGACAGTTCTTTTCTTTTAGCATTTGAAAAATGCTATGCCACCCTTCTTACCTCCGTGATTTCTGAAGAGAAATACACCGTCATTCAGATCATTGTGCCTTGCAATGGACTGAATATTTGTGTACCCCACCCCAAATTCATATGTTGAAATCCTAATCCTCAATATGATGTTATTTGGATGCAGGGCCATTGGGAGGTGATTAGATCATGAGGGTGGCACCTTCATGAATGGGATCAGTGACCTTCCAAGAAGAGACACAAGAGATCATCTCTCTCTTCACCATGTGAGATCATAGCAAGAAGACAGCCATCTACAAACTAGAAAGAGGATTTGCACCAGAACCCAACCATGCTGGCACCCTGATCTCAGACTTCCCAGCCTTCAGAACTGAGAAATAAATCTGTGTTGTTTATACCACCCAGTCTATGGTCTTCTGTCATTGCAGCCCAAGCAGAGAGAACCTGGGAAGAATGGGGTTGTTCCATCTTGGCCAGACCTGCTAAACTCAATGGACATGAGTGTGAGCAAGCTCCGGGAATTGGTGATGGACAGGGAGGCCTGGCATGCACTCCATGGCGTGGCAAAGAGTCAGACAGAATTGAGTGACTGAACTGCACTGAACTTCCTTTCTCCTATGCTAGAATGTAGGCTGAATGAGGAGCGGAAAGTTCATCTGTTTTGTTCACTCATCTCTTCCCAACACAGTGCTACGGCTAGCACATAAGAGAAATTTCACAGACATTTGCTGAACAAGAAGCAAAGGTTCCACGTAATCTGGGCTGCCAGTGTGTCCTTTTATAAAAGTTCTGCAAGTACTTTCACCCACTGTTCCAGATGGGTTGATAACTGTCGATCACTTTCAGTGAAAATTTCTCTGCAGTTTTAAGTCAATCCCCAAATCAAGATTAGTACAGTTACACAATACAAATTCTCAGAGCAGATGTTTCCTTAGGACAAATGACCCCAAGGCTATGATTTTCAAATGCACCTTACAACACTTTCATCCTCAGCTTTCTCTCCAGATAGAATCTCTGTCCCTTTTTGTGGCTCCTGGGGCTTTCTCATTTTTCTGTGAATTATGTGAATATTTAAATGATATTTATTATGATTTATGAAACTTTCCTAATGGTTTTACTCATAGTTCTTTAGAATTGCTAGTCAACCACAGTGCTGAACACAGACCTCATATTCCTTCATCGGTCACCTAAGATTTGCTTCCATCTCCATTGTGGTCCCAGCAAGGCTGCCCCACAACCTCCAGAGGGCATTCTTTTGCCCTTATTGGACTCTATTTAGGCCTGGCCTCTGAGACCCTCTCTGGCCGTTCCAAGACACTGGCTGTGGGCTCGGGGCTCCGGGCCAGGCCCCTTCTATTCAGGTCTCAAGGCTCACCTGCCTCAGCTCATCCCTGCCACCTTCTGCCTCCACTCACCCAGGTGAGCTCAGCTTTCTCCGTATCTACCTGTGCATCTGGTAGTAATTTGTCATCTTTATTCCTTCTCTTTCCTTGTGCCCCATCCAATTCCAGGGCCAACTCCATCTGCACTGGATCAGAACTGCAGGAGGTAAGACCCAGCACTGATCATTTTAAAAAGGTCCTTTGTACAATTCTTATTTTTGCATGTCACTAGTCTTCACACCAGGAGCTCATATTCTGATCATTATTTTGACTTAAAATTATATTGAGCTTCTTAACTCCATTAAAATCAGGAAAGTCTACTGCTGTATTTGGAAAGTAGGCACGTGTGTACCAAAAGCCAGCATGTGGACGGCTCCTGCCCCGCATTGCCATGAACAGCAGCGTCTGTGCTGGGCAAACTGCAAGAACACAATTTTCCCACTTGCTCTCAGATTCCGGTGGGTGCCAGGACGGGCTCTCAGCAAACCACTTCAAGAAGCTCTGAACAAAGCCCAGCAACTCCATGGCAACGGCTGGCATGACAACAAGGAGATGTGGGTCAGGGCCCTGGCACCACACATCGTGGACGGGGCTGCAGTGTGGGTGTCTGAGGGCTGCCCGAGAGGGTGGATGTCCTGCCTGTTCCAGGCCCTGATGCCGTAAATAACGGCACCACCAACCCAACAGGTGCCATTTCCTCCAAACACCACACTGGCGAGCTGTTCAGTCAATTAACAATAGAAAAGAATATTACCAAACACTTATTTAGTACATGTTAACTTTGCTTGCTGTTTATATCATTTAATAAAAGATCTTTTTATGTCATATAGTATCTTCACCCACTGTGCATTCATAGTGTGTTTATACGCAGCACTCTCATGGCATTCAGACATTCTCTTATACTGAGTTTTTTAATCTGTGATGACTATATTTATTTTAATTCCTTTAATATTTCCTCCTGGTAAATGTAAACAGATGTTTCTAATTATTTCCTTTCAATGCTCATTCATGCATTCCAGGCATGCATGTGGAAGAGTTAGGATTCATGAAGAAAAGGTGAAGTGTTTATGGCTCCAACAGGAATTACGAAAGGAAGATTTTCATTGTCAAAATGCCCATGCTTTGCTTTGGAAGTTGGTAAATAAATAAGCGCTCTTAAAGTATTTCCAAGGAAGAACACTGCCTGCAAAAAGCAAGCTCTCTCTCTCCTCTGGCAGTGTGGTCTTCTTAAATAGAATATCTGACGCTATTCATATTCAAATGCGTCCGAAGGAGTCAGAACACAGAGCTGTGGACCAGCCCTTGAAAGCAAACTTTCATGCAGCAGCCAGATGGTGATTTAAAGTAGCAAAAGGTTCCTATTTACCAAGGCACTGGTTAGAACATCAACTGTCAGATTAATTGTACATTTTCCTGATTTTGTGAGTAATGTTGGCTATGAAAATACAGGTTTTCCATACGTGACTTGCTCTTGTTGGATAGCAGCTAGACTATTTTTAGTGTGAGACAATAATTCTAAGTATCCTTTATGTTTCTCATTCTTTGGTGGGCTTTCTTGGGAATCACAAAGATAGGATTCATTCACTATGTTACACAGCCTATAGAGACATGTCTTCCTTCCCATGAGTTTGGGACTGTGCGTGCCAAATTCAGTTATAACACAGCCAAAGACGTCAATCAATTAGCTGCTGTGTTAATCAGAATTAGAGTTTATAATTTATAGCTGGCAATATAATTAACAGCTGGTAATTTAATCAGTTATGATCCACTTGCTTTACATTCACCTTTAAAGCTGTGAAACTGTCACAAAGTGTATAGGGTGTGATGTCGCAAAAGCTCCACTCTTTTTGGTTTTCTCCTATGTTCTGGCTCAAAATTTAACCCTATGACCTAAAGAAGTCATCTGCACCAAGTTAAACATAACAGTGCTGTGGCCCCAGACATCTGTAAAAGACTCTTAGATTTGCTTCTCAGTCCATTATCAAGGGTACCTTTACGGATGACTGCTGTGATGGTCTGACTGCCGTCCAGTGAGGACGGGAGCCGGATACTTAACATCTGAACTTGGTCTCTGCATGGATGACTTCCCGGAACCGCAGTGGCTGTCAGGAGGTTCCGTGGACCAGGCCTGCCTGAGCCATCCATAGACCTCACTCTTCAGAGGTGCCTTCCCTCTGGGTCTGGCCAAATGGGAGCAAGAGAGGAGGGAAGAAAGAAAATTGGCTGGCAGAGCTGAGCTTCAAAGATTCCGCCAAAGGAAAAGGGCACTAGGGCACGGGGTCGGCATGTTCCGTGGGATACAAACTGGTGGTCAGAATTAGGGTTCCTGGAATTACGTTTTTGCTCCTCAGCTACTCAGGATCAGAGCCACTGGATCTGTCCTGGTGAGATTTACCAGCACAGCCTGGGAGCCCACCTGAAGAGCCCAGGGGTGGGTGATGATTTTCCCATCCTGCCCAGACTCCGGTTTATGGTGGCACTGGTGCCAGGTGACCCTGGCCTGCCTGGCTGACAGAGGATACCCGACAGCAAGATGCACATAAAAAGAATGAGAAGCATAAAGGTCACTCTGGATTACTCTCACACTAAAAACAGCCTCACTGCTACCCTATGCCTACCTACACTATACGTACACATCCCAAAGCAGTAATAGAGCGCTGGGTGTGTGCTGTCACTCAGTCATGTCCGACTCTTTGTGACCCCATGGACTGTACGCCTCCAGGCTCTCTGGGGGTTCTCCAGGCAAGAGTACTGCAGTGGGTTGCCGTGACCTCCTCTAGGGGGTCCTTCCTGACCCAGGGATCAAACCTGCATCTTTCACATCTCCTGTCCTGGCAGGCAGGTTCTTTACCGCTAGTGCCTCCTGGGAAACCCGATAGAAAGCTATACCAATATGTACTTTTCATACATTGTGGGCTGTTTGCAAGAAAGATTATCAGTTAGTCAGTGGACAGGCATGTATTAAATCAGTTCACAGACTTACTCAGTCACTGTATTCATTCATTCATTGTTTTATATTCATTTATTTATTACATTTGCCTCAGCAAGCTCTTAAAACTAAACATTTGTTGTGGATTCAGTCTACAAGACATTTTTTATTTAGAGTCTCTTTTCAAGCTCCATCTTTTCTCTCATCAAAAATTTTCAGAGGTCTGTCTTTCCCTTTCTCCCCTTTAATCAGAGATGGCTGGACCATTGTGAACATATCCACCGAGCAACCCTAAACCCTTAAGCACAGAAACAATCATAGGAGCCAATTCCAAAAATAGCAGCTGTAGGACTCAGCCAAAGAAGGCAGGAACAATTTTCCTCCCATGGTGTCTTTTAAGTGCGTCACAGTACGCCGAGGTCAGTGCTGTTGCCGTTACACTCCCGCCGAGCTTGGGGACATGCTGGAACCAACATGGGATCCAGGACACATCCCCTGGGCCTAACAAGAAGTGTGTGTGCTGCGGAAGTTCACAACGCAAGTGCTTACCTGGAAGGAGCCCTGTGGGTGACTCAGCATGGACTCCAAGGTACAAACTCTCTCACTCCTGTGTTACTTTTTAATGTATTTATCCCACAACTATTCCTGTATGGCACTGCCCACACACGGGAGAGGGCATTCAGAAGGAAACAAGATGCTATCAGTGTCTAATATGACCAGGGCCCTTATAAAAAGGGGAGGCTGGGATGCAGACACAGCACAGGGGGAACAGCAGGGACCACGAGGGCAGAGACTGGGGATGCTTCGGCACGCCAGAGAGCACCAGACTGCCAGCAAACCAGGCGAGGCCAGGGCCAGGGCCTGGAGCACAGTCTCCCTCACAGTCCCCAGAAGGAACCAACCCTGCTGACGCCTCATTCTTGGACTTCCCGCCTCTGGAACTATGAGACAAGGGAGACAATACATTACTGTTTCTTAAGCCACTGGCCTGTGGTCCTTTGTAACGGCAGCCCAAGAGACCAACATACTGCCACAGTCCATGAAGAGTGGTGGTGATGGCAAGAGAAAATTGTGAATGCAGTTAGAATATCTACTATTAAAAAAAAAAGAAGTAGCAAATGCTGGCAAGGATGTGGAAATAAGGGACCTCTGTGGGAATGTAAAATGGTACAGTCACAACTGAGAACAGTATGAAAGTGCCTCAAAAAGTTAAAAACAGAGCTACCAAATATAATCAAGCAATCTCACTTCTGGGTATGAAATCACTATCTCAAAGAGGTATCTACACCCTGATGTTCATGGCACCATTATTTATAACAGCCAAGATATGGAAATAACTTAAGTAGCCAAGATGAATGGATAAAGAAAATTTGGTACTCACACATGCACATGAACACATGTACACACACACACACATGGATATTACTCAGCCATAAAAGAATAAAATCCTGCCATTTGCAACAACATCGTGGACCTTGACAGCACTTTGCTAAGTGAAATAATTCAAGACGGAAGAAGACAAATACTATACAGCCTCAGTTACACGTGCAATATAAAATCTCTGAACTCACAGAAACAGACAGCAGACTGATGGTTGCCAGGGGCTGACAGATGGAGCAAATGGGGAGAAGTTGGTCCAAGGCTAAAAACTTCTAGTTATAAGATGAGTAAGTTCCAGGGACCTAATATATAGCTTGGTGATCATAACAAATAACAGCTAATATCACTGTATTATATAATGAAAATTGTTATGAGAGTAGAGTTTTAATAGTCTCACCACCACAACAAGAGAATGGTAACTATGTGAGGTGAAACAAAAACATTGATAATTTGTACTTTGTCAAAATTGTGGTAAACATTTCCCCTTATATGTTTATCAAACCATCATATTGTACAACTTAAACTTACACAGTGCTATGTAGGGAGGAAAAGATAAATATTTCCTGGTTCTTTTAAATACATTTCTAAATAAAATGCTCCCCACACTAAAAGAAAAAAAGAAAAAAGCAAATGTGTTTGGGAGAAATTTAGGTGATGAGATAACAGCATCTTCACAATGGTTTGTACAGAGTGGGTGGGGAGCACGCACTAAGTAGGAGGCAGGCCAACAATGACAGGCAATCCTATCGCATCAGCTTTGATAGTGTCTCTGCTGCTACTACTGAGTCACTTCAGTCAGGTCCAACTCTGTGCGACCCCATAGATGGCAGCCCACCAGGCTCCCCCATCCCTGGGATTCTCCAGGCAAGAACACTGGAGTGGGTTGCCATTTCCTTCTCCAATGCATGAAAGTGAAAAGTGAAAGTGAAGTCGCTCAGTCATGTCTGACTCTTAGCAACCCCGTGGACTACAGCCTACCAGGCTCCTCCGTCCATGGGATTTTCCAGGCAAGAGTACTGGAGTGGAGTGCCATTGCCTTCTCCGTGGCCAAACCTAGAAGTCCCTATATTTTATTAAAGTAACAACAATCAGAAGAGCAACAAATCCATATTAAATGCTTGCTATGGGCCAGGTGTTCTGTCTTCTAAAAGCTTTCTGTATGCCGTCTCTTTCTATCCATCCAACAAGGCTGTGAAGCAAGTATTGGCATTCCTATTTGACAGATGAGAAAACTGAGTCTCAGGGTTGAAATGACTTAAGGTCACATAGCTAGTAGTTGCCCGAGAGCTATCTGACTTCTGAGCTCCATCATAAATCTCCATGATGAAAGGCTTCTTAGATCTAAGAACAAGCAAATTGCAGTGGGGATAGAGAGGAAAGTGAGATGAGTAATTCCTGGGGAAAGGGCAGCAGTCTGCAAAGGGAATGGGCACACACATTTCTTGAGTATCTACTCTCACTCAAGCACTGTATCAGTCATTTACATGTCATCGCTTCAAGGAAGGCTTCCCAGAGAAGTTGACACTACTCCTTAGGAGATAAGTGGGATTCCCATCAGCAGAAAAAGAAGTGAAAGAAATTATAGTTAGATGGAACAGCATGAGCCAAATTAGAGATGCTGGAAATCACAGGGAGAGCTCGCCGAATGAAGACCACCTTGAAGTGAAGTGAAGTGAAGTCGCTCAGTCGTGTCCGACTCTTTGCGACCCCATGGACTGTAGCCTACTAGGCTCTTCTGTCCATGGGATTTTCCAGGCAATAGTCCTGGAGTGGATTGCCATTTCCTTCTCCAGGGGATCTTCCCAACCCAGGGATCGAACCCAGGTCTCCTGCATTGTAGACAGACGCTTTACCATCTGAACCACCAGGGAAGTCTGAAGACAACCTTGGGGCCGTGGAAAGATGGAGAAGGGTAGCTGGAGAAGTGGGTGGGGTCAAGTCACAGAGGGCCTTGAGAGCCAGGCATAGGTGCTTGGGCTGAGTGCAGTTGGACAATGGGAAACAAGGACAACGTGTTCTGGTCAGATGCAAGGTCAAGATGGTCCTGTGTGCAGCTGCATACCTCTCTTTTTGCCTGTGGCTTCAGAGAAGTACGACTTTGTTTAGGTTGAAGAATGTAGTTCCTGAATACATAATATTAAAGTTCTGACTAGATCTGACAATTTCAGATTAATGAAGGAGCAGGTCCAAACACAGGGAAAGGTACAGTTCCCTAGAGAGGAGTCAGCTGGGAGGTTGCGTATCATGGTTACTTGACTCAGAACCCACCCACAAGCAGGCCTGGCCTCTGCACCACTTCAACCCCAATCAATTACATGCTGTCCCTCCAAGGGAGAGGGAGAAAGAGCCTCCAAAGCCCCCAAAGTCTCTGTCCCAGACAAAGGCTTCTTTTCAATCCAGAAAGAATAAATGAGCTGCTCTCAGTTGTGCCTAGAATCTTCTCCCTCTCTGACCATGGGCAGAGAATGCAGGGCATGAGGCTGGATGGATTCAGTCTGCCGAAAGCTCCGCCTAGTGTATGTAGCAGGGGCTCAAAATAGACTCTCTGAGTGACTAGATTGGCTAATCGCCCTAAAGACTGGCATTGTGCATCTTCCCCCACCCGGACAGCATATTTCTCTGGAATTTAAGTCCTCCCCACAGGCTGCCAGGCAGGGTTTCCAGCCCCACTCCACAGACGAGGAAGCTAAGTTGCTCAGTGGAAAGGAAGGAGGGGACTGGGTGAAACTGAGCCCCTTACTTGGGTCTTCCATGCCCTGCCAACAGGATTTCCCACCCATCTCTGACTGGCTGTCCACTGGGTGCCTCGCCTCTCTGGCCCTCAAGATTCCCAGCTTCTGCTCTTCTCTCCTCCAACTCTCCTTGAAAGAGACAACCAGTGCCCAGAGGTGCCCTCCTTGGTGCACTTACCACCTTGGGCACCCGTTCTCCCCACTGCCTCCTGAGCTGTTCGATGCCATACTTGCTGGTCTCCTGGGTGATTCCTGCCTTTGGTCCTGGAGGGAACCTCATCTGCCTCTCCTTTCTGTTCCTCAGCACAAGGAAGCTCCTCACTGCTGAGTGCTCAGAAGGCAAACCCAGTCTTCAGACAGACCCTGGCACCTGGGCAGTGGTCACAGGTGCCCAGTTATGGAACAGGTCCTGTTTTGGGGTAGTAGACAGATCTCAGTGTGAATCACAGCTCAGCATCTTACTTGGGCAATCATTGTGCCCTTTGCCTGTGGTTCTCACAAAGGACCAAAAACTAAGGCATTGACGTCCTTCCACTATGAACTCCATACCTCAGTGAAGGTGCTTGGTAGCAAGAGAGGCTAATGGGAGAAACAGCTGTAGTCAGCAAGGCCTTGTTCTACCACCATTCCAAGAAAATCAGCCCGGGGGGGACACCCCAGTGTATGTCAGGGCCACCATGAAGTAAGGTTGCTCAAAGGCGTCAATAAGCAGCCTGCTTCCTGCCCATCCTTTCCCACTTTAGGCACTGTGGATGGTGAACACAGCAGAATCTGGGAATCTGGACAGATTCCTCCCAGATCCTCCAGGGTAAAACACTGAGACTTGGAGGACTGGTAGGGGTAGGTACTGCTTGGGAGGATGGGAGGTGACAGAGAAGCAGAGCAAAGTGAGATGGGAGGTGGGGGCTGGGAGGGGCTGTGGCCCCTCAGAAATAAGGCTTGTGGGGTCCCAGACCTGGAAGGCAAGGTGAGTCCTGACACAGTCTCTCAGCGCCCCCCAGCACAGAGTCTCACCAGATGCATCTGTAAGAAGAGCCATCTTCTTCCAGAGTTGAACAGGAAGAAAATCCATCATTCTAAAAGAATGGCCGAAACTTCCTGAAGGAGCAGAAATGAAATCTGGAAGAGAAGAGATTTTAGCAGACCTGATATGTGCTTTTTAATCTGCTAGCTGATATCGCTAAACCAATTTCCAAACAAAGAGAACAAAGAGCCAGCTGGGCCTCCGGGGACACTCATATTTTCTGACTGAAAAGCACATCAGGTCGGATAAGAGTAAACAGACCCTCAGCCTCAGCATCACCCTCCATGAGCGAGGCATGGAGGAGTGGGCAGACTGGGGGTGGGAAGCCAGGAGGTGGGGGACCAGGAGAGAGGCCATTGTCAGTAATAGGTGTGCCTCACTCCTTGTCTTTAAGACTGTTTATTTTCTAAATAGCTTCTGAAAAATTTCTGCCCAGTGTTTCTGAGTTCGCTGGCACTGGCACACCCAGTGAGGAAGGGGCTGACACTGAGTGTCAGGGCAAAAGTGGCCTGGAGACCCAGATGGAGCATCTGATGACATGGAGGTGTGCCCTGGCCCCACCATCCCTTCCCCTGTCTTGACTAGCTGTGTGATTTTGGTGGGTTCCTTGACCTCAGCTTTGAACTCTCTCTGGCCTTTGTCTACTCCAAACCTTTCCTTGGGTTCCCATTGTTCTCAAGGTAAATTTCAAGTCCCTTAGAATGGCCTGCAAGGCCTTGCATCATCTAGCTCTGCACCAACCTGGCCCTCATGGGCCACTAAGCCTTGCTTGTCATTGGATTTCCAGTCTTTTGTTTTAAGATTCTTCTCTGTTGCCTACTACCTTGGTGGGATGATCAACTCCCATGGCTGTCTACCCCATTTGACTGAAAACTGATGGCCTGATGTTCCCACCACCTCCCAACCCAATGAGCTTGGGACTGCATTGACACACATGAAATTCCGATCCCTGAAGCCTGGACTCCTCAGGCCCTGTGAGTGTCCTGTGGAAGAGGCTGACTCTCAGGGCCTGCAGGATGGAGCTAGCCCCGAAGGTGCACAATGAAGCCATGTGGACACCCAGTTGCTGTTCACGCTGAGGTGGGAGCCTCTGCTGAGTCCTTACTCACCCTCATGTGGGTGGGGTCCTGAGAACTGTTGACACCTTGGTAGCCTTTCTTCCCTCTGACTTTGGTCAGCATTGGGTAGTGAGAAGCTGGTGACACTGAGATACCACATGGCAGCTCCATGGGAGAAATCTTCTCTCTCCCCTTGAGCACAGCCTTTTGAGACGTGACCCTATGTCTCCTTCCCCTCTTAGCCCGTAGGAGTTAGGTGGGTGCTGCCCCCTTTGAATGTAAACTGACTCCAGCCATTGAAACAAATCATTTCAAATTACCAACCCAAAGGAAAGGGGATTCATTTGTCAAAGGAAAATAATGACCTTACTTCGGTGTACCTTGTAAAGACAGTCATATCTCAACACAGTTGACCCCGCATCAAAAAGCCTTGGGGGTCCACCAGCTCTGCCACCACTGGGACTGTACCCATGAAGCTATGCTTGAATCCTGCCCTCAGCTGGGCAAAATCTGTCTTTGAAGCAGCATCCTGAATGTCATCTGAATTTGTTATGAAACACTTGACTAGTGTTCCATTCAGTATCTTTACTCTAAATACCAGGTTTTAAAAAAATTCTTTTCCTTCTGACCTTGGAGCTATTGGGGAAAAAGACGCTCCATTGAAGAAAAAAAAAATGCTTTCTTTTTTTCTGATAATGAAAGTTCTGGAATTCTCTTTGTGCTGTCTTTTTTCACTCTGGCTGCCAGTAAACTCCTGACATAATTTTATGTTTAGTCCTCAAATTATGTTATCACTTGGAATGATCAGGTTGCCTTCTTCCTTTCCTTCTAATTCTTTACTTTTTCTCAGTATTTGAAGTTTATCAATACAGTACATTGTCCAATCTCCCCTTAATCCTCCGTCTTCCTTTCTCCAACCTGGTTGGGGAAACTGAGCCCAAGAAAGCCAATAAGAATGAAAATCTCCTTTCTCAGTTACTCCTTTGTCTTGCTGTAGACCTACTGCCCTCCAGTTTTACAAATGGGGAAACTGAGGCTCAGAAAACAAATGACTTTCCTTGGCCACAGAATTCCCGAGATCCCCATAGGTGCCCAGCTTCTTGATCTGCCTGCATTATGGCACATGTGTGTGTGTTGATGTGTATATTTCAAGGGAAGGAGAGAATCCATGCTCTCCTCTGGTAAGCCATGTGTTGGTCTTCGCTGTGTAAGTAGGGCAAGGTTGGAGCTACAAAATAGCCAAGTCTGTGGCCTAGTGAGATGTTTATAGCAGGGGATTCTGGGATAGCATCAACCACACATTGAGGGCCCAAGCCCTCAGGCAATGGCTTGGGAGCCGCTGCCTGAGTCAGCCCTCCAGCCTGCGTGGCACTGAATAGAAGTCATTCCAGATTGCCCTCCCATCCACTTCTGAGTCCACAGCATCCCATGCTTATCTAATCAGCTGTCCACACATAGCTAACCATGGCACCCTGAGCAGGGCACTCAGCCGTGCCAACACCCGCCTATCCCAGTGCTGGGCAACAGGCCTCAGCAACATAGTCTTCTTGAGGTTCTAGGCTGGGGCTCTGGTCTTTGGAACTGAGCTCCTCCTCCCACCGTACTTGTCCTAATAGTCACTGGAGAGTATTATATCTCACAGAAGAGCCTAAGCAGAGGGAAAGATACCGCCAAAACTGGGAGTGGACTCTGCCATTGGAAAATGGAAGCTGTAATTGACTCCATTATAATTCAAAAAATAAAATGTATTTCCAGTGATTAACTGGGTCTATTTATAGACTATGAGGCCTGAACTGTGATATTTATAGAATGTCATCACATTTAGCAGTAATAGCACAATTACATGTTTATGAAGTAATGGTTTTGCAATTTTTCCTAGAATTCTCTGACATTTAGATCTGGAAATTTTACATTTTAACAAGTAAGAACAGCAGCTATTTATTTAAGGGTGAACAGCAGAAACTGTCTCCTCTGTAACTCCTTTAACTCCCAAAGCCTTCAACCCCCCCGCCCAGTTCATTTTACTTTTTGATCCAAATGAGATGATATATGGTGAATAATCTACCTATTTTAGCAGAGCTCTGTCTCCTTAAATGATGACTTTTGCTGCTTGGAATTGTCACATCCTTGAATCTTCCTCCTTGGGATTGGTGCTGAACTGTTTCTCCTTTTCCATGATGATCTAAGCAAGGTTAAAAGACCAAGACAAACGTTTCTATAATATGCAAAAGAATACTGTGGAGGTGAAATGACATCCCTTGTCACACTGCCTTCCTTTGCTCCAACTCATACTTTAAGACTTGGTGTGGCAAGTGGTGGGAGTGGAANGGTGCTGAACTGTTTCTCCTTTTCCATGATGATCTAAGCAAGGTTAAAAGACCAAGACAAACGTTTCTATAATATGCAAAAGAATACTGTGGAGGTGAAATGACATCCCTTGTCACACTGCCTTCCTTTGCTCCAACTCATACTTTAAGACTTGGTGTGGCAAGTGGTGGGAGTGGAAATTCTCTTTGGGTTATTTGATCTCAGCAGTAAATCAACATAACCAGTTGGATATCCCTGGGACACCCGCTCCAGTATTCTTGCCTGGAGAATCCCATGGACAGAGGAGCTTGGCAGACTATAGTCTAATAGTTCATGGGGTCGCAAAGAGTTGGACACTACTGAGCAGCTAACACACACACACAAGGTTCACACATGAGCGCTGGCCCCCAAATAAATAAATAAAAATATAACTCATACTCTTTTCCTGTTCCACATGGATTGGAAAATCGGTAAACAATGAAGAGCACTTGGGGGCTTAGATGGGAATTCCAAGGGTGATCCCAGCTTGGATAGTCACAAACTCCAAAACTTGAAGAACTACTCATCTGGCTCTTTGTCCTCCTTGAGGCCTGTTTTCAGCTCCACAAAATACAGAGGCATCAGCTCTTCAGAATGAAACATGAGTGCATGTATAGGAAGTCCAGAGTTGAGGAGGTAACTTCTCTTGCCTTTGGCTTCTTCAGAAATGAAATAGAAAAACGATTCTCTGCTCCATTTCCGCCCCAGGTTGTTGCATCAGCTAAGGAAAAGGTGGACATGAACATGCTTTGCAAACCAGGAAGTGCTTCATGGGTGTGTGGATTTCTTAATTTTTCAGACAGAATCCTCTTGCTTTCCTGTTTCTGCTTAGCAGACAAGCAGTGGTCCCCTAGAGCCAGTGAGCTGGCTTTGTGGTGTGGTCCATTGTCATCTGACGTTTATCAGCTTAAACAGGCTATGGGCCTGGTGGGCTAATTCTCTGGTTGCTTTCTGCCCCAGCCTCAAACCACCAGCTCGGAGAGGCCACTTCCCTGACCCACATGACAGGGGAGCAGTGGGCACCTCTGGCCCTGCCACCTGTCTGCTCTCAGGCAGACACCAGTCCAGAGCCCAAGATAGTGATCAGTCTGGACTGAGTTCTGATCCTTGCTCTGTCTCTTACCTGCTGTGTGGCTTAGACCAATTAGCCACTCAGACCTCAGCCGCATCCATCAAATAGATAAGAATTATTTTGGCACGTAGTGAGTTTTGGCTTCAGTTTAAATAATTAAAATGATTTCAACATACAATGACTAGGCACCCACTCTGCTAGCCACGGAGCCAGGTAATAATGATCACTAGCATTGGTTGCATGCCAGGCGCTCTCTGTGTCCTCACCAGTACTAGGAGGGAGGCAGTGAGACTTGCCCAAAGTCACCCGATGAATGAGGTGGCAGATTGGGACCAGAGCCTGCACACCACAGAGCCTGTCTCTATGTCCCTGCTGTCCCCTGGGGCCAGTGGAGGGGTCAACTGCCTCCGGGTTGCCACCAGCACAGCTGCCCTGACAGCTTCAAGAGGAAGTTTGTGTGGGCAGCATCTCCATTAACAAGCCCATCTATGGCCCAATGGACCAAACCATGTGATCTTCCTCAACCCCCTTGAGGACTGTGGGCCAAGGGACACACAGATCCCAGGATGGTTCCTGGCCAGCCTGTGGCATCATATTTAGGGCTCCCAAGGGTGACCATCTCAGTCATAGCTAAAAAGACTGTCCAGCCCTTCCCCAGCCTCCTCCTGGCTGCTGCTTGGCAGAGGCGATGTCCAACTTGGTGTTAATGATTAACGCACAGCGGTGGGATCACAGAGCTGCAGAGAGTCCTGTGTCCAGGAATGAACCGCATTGCTAAATCAGCGAAGACAGTTGCCAAGGTAACCCCCATGTAATCTATTTAACCAGCTCCCCAAACACCAATCAAGGTCAGATAACGCACTCGAGCACCATATGAACACACTCAGATGGCATCAAGAGTTGTAACAAGGCAGTCAGGAAGAAGAAACCTCATTAGGAAGAAGGGGGGAAAAGACAGGCTAAATTTCATGTTGAAAAGTGTTAATTGGTAATGTAGTAAGCTTGGGTAGGGGCTGAGTGCACCATTTGGGTCATGTCCTGGCCTCAGAGGAAGTCACTGGGGGTCATTGGCGGAGAGCTGACAGGGTCTTCCCACTTAGGAGCAAAACAAAAGGCACGGCTAGACTAAATTATTCATTTCATTGAGTGCTTTATTCAGGCAGAAGCTTGTCTTTACATTTTCACCTAACAGGGTGTTTTTAACTCCTTTTAGGGATCTCCTTACCTGCCTAAGCCTTCCTGGTGGCTCAGATGGTAAAGGATCTGCCTGCAATGCAGGGACCCAGTTTCAGTCCCTGTATCAGGAAGATTACCTGAAGAAGGAAATGGCTACCCACTCCAGTATTCTTCCCTGGAGAATTCCATGGATGGAGAAGCCTGGTGGGCTACAGTCCATAGGGTCTCATGACTGAATGATAACACACACACACACGTTTACCTGCCTGGCCCATTGAACCACTAGCTCCTTCCTCAGCGCTTCTCAAAGCTAATGTTAATGCTGTGCTCAGTCGTGTCTGACTCTTTGTGACCCCCTGGTCTGTAGCCTGCTAGGTTTGTCTGTCCATAGGGTACTAGAGTGGGTTGCATTTCCTACCCCAGGGGACCTTCCCTAGTCAGGGCTCAAACTTGAGTCTCCTGTGTCTCCTGCATTGCAGGTGGATTTTTACCTGCTGAGCCGTCAGGGAAGCACTTCTCAAAAGTTTTTAAAAATTTCTTAAAAGACTCTGTGGGGCCATTACAATTGTGTTTCCTCTTCCCTCACCCCACAACCTCTCTGGACAGTGGTCAGGGGACGCCATGTGGCAGACTTGCTGTGGAATGCCTTCCCCTCTCAGGCTCTGAAAGAAAGGATCCTAGACAAGAGGTGAGAAGAGAAGAGGTGAGGCCATAGTCACACCACCCCTCCCTGTCCCTGGGCTGGCACCAGGCCAGGAAAAATAAATGAGGCTGGCCTCAGAGGAATCAAATCTCCTGGCCTCTCAACCCCTTCTTTGGGTTGGTTGGGGCCCTCTTCAGAGTCTCTGGCCAGTTACAGCCCTGGGTACTGGCCTCCCTCCTCATCTCTCCTCCCCCAGTCTATTTCCCAATCTCCACCCAAGTCATCATAGTGAACTTGTCTCCCACAATTCCACTGTGGTGCTGGGCATGCAGGAGGATCTCTGGAAATGTCACTGAATTCCATGGCCCACTCCTTATGCAGCATGTTCCGAGACCTGGCCCCACACCCTTCTAGTCCTTCTTTGGAGGAGCCTGAGCCCTCTGGATGGTGAGCCCTGGGAGCAGCGGATGGGCATGTCCATCAAACCTTCTCTCTGAAGAAGAGCAGCATTTTTTTTTTTTTTTTTACCCAGAGGCTCGACCCAGTCTCAACTGGTCAAGTTTGTGCCTTAAACCCTCTTCTTCAAGTGTGTGGGCACTCTGAGAGCTGAGCGAGCTCTCTCCATGGACAGTTTCCTCAGAAAGTCAGCAGCTTGTGTCTAGAGTTGGGCCCATCAAGCAGAATGCTCATGCCTTTCACGTTCCATGATGGAAAGGCTTCCCAGACCAACTGAAATTCCCCATGGGGGTATAATGTGAAACATGAGCAGTACCTCTGGGACCTTTGGGCCATCACTTCCCCATCTGTCTGGAATCCAGGGAAGGGAACCCTAGGAAAGGAGACAGATTCTCTGACAGCATTCTCCTTTAGTTGGGGAGTAATCAGCCAGTGCTTCAGTTCAGTTCAGTTTAGTCGCTCAGTCGTGTTCGACTCTTTGCGACCCAATGGACTGCAGCACACCAGGCTTCCCTGTCCATGACCAAGTCCCAGAGCTTATTCAAACTCATGTCCATCGAGTTAGTGTTACCATCCAATCTTCTCATCCTCTGCTGTCTCCTTCTCCTCCTGCCTTCAATCTTTCCCAGCATCAGGGTCTTTTCAAATGAGTCAGTTCTTCGCATCAGGTGGCCAAAGTACCAGAGCCTCAGCTGCAGCATCAGTCCTTCCAATGAATATTCAAGACTAATTTCCTTTAGGATTGACTGGTTTGACCTCCTTGGAGTCCAAGGGACTCTCAAGAGTCTTCTTCAATACCACAGTTCAAAAGCATCAATTCTTTGGCACTCAGCTTTCTTTATAGTCCAACTCTCACATCCATACATGACTGCAGGAAAAACCATAGCTTTGATTAGATGGGCCTTTGTCAGAAAATTAATGTCTGCTTTTTAAAATGCTGTCTAGGTTAGTCATAGCTTTTCTTCCAAGGAGCAAGTGTCTTTTAATTTCATGGCTGCAGTCACCATCTGCAGTGATTTTGGAGCCCCCCAAAATAAGGTCTGCCACTATTTCCACTGTTTCCCCATGTATTTGCCATGAAGTGATGTGACTGGATGCCATGATCTTCATTTTCTGAATGTTGAGCTTTAAGCCAACTATTTCACTCTCCTCTTTCACTTTCATCAAGAGGCTATTCTTGAGTTCTTCTTCACCTTCTGCCATAAGGGTGGTGTCATCTGCATATCTGAGGTTGTTGATATTTCTCCTGGCAATCTTGATTCCAGCTTGCACTTCATCCAGCCTGTCATTTCGCATTATGTACTCTGCATATAAGTTAAATAAGCATATAAGTTAAATCAATTGTGAATGTGGACATGGGGTCCAGGGTCTTGTGCTAGAGAAGGACAGGGATACAAGAAGGGAGGGGATGTTTTGTGATTCCACAAATATGTGTATAGTCAAGATCCTGGCTTCAACTGGGTATTTCAGATTTGGCCAACGGGATCCTTTCAAAGTTCATTTCAGATGGTGTAGTGTCTTTGATATATTTAACATGCACCAACCTGGGGACCACTGTTTTCATCTTTTTAGCCTCAGCATCAGCCCAGCAGATGCTAAGCATTAAAGACTTTTGTAGACAGGTACAGACAGAAGCCTTCCTGTTCTACAAAGTTGCTTTCTGATTGGCAGGGAGGCCACTCTCCTGCAAGATTCCAGCTCAAGGGTTGAAGGACTGGTGTTGGTGGGATCACTTCCAGAACAGGGAGGATGACAGCAGCCTTCTTACAGTAATGATCCTAGAAGGATGCTCACATCAGTTACTACTGCCTGGCTGGGCAGAGATGGGAGAGGCCTCTTGCTTCTCAGCACAGTATCCTTCTCTCCCAAGGGTTCCTTTGCATCCCATCCTCCTCAGGCTAGGGGACCAAGAAACAGGGAAACAGGATGAGGCCTGGGGTAGGCTGACACCCTATTTCCTGCCATTTCCCTCGCCTATGCCTACCCCTCTGGCTTCCCACTGTTGGACTCTTCATATAAAAGAGTCCCTCCTGGGAAAAAAATATCTGTTGACAGATGAATGGATAAACAAAATCTGCTCTATCCATACAGTGAAATATTATTCAGCCTTAAAAAGAAATCCTGACACCTGCTATAACATAGATGAACCTTAAAGACATTTGGTTAGGTGGAGAAGGCAATGGCACCCCACTCCAGTACTTTTGCCTGGAAAATCCCATGGATGGAGGAGCCTGGTAGGCTGCAGTCCATGGGTTCGCTGAGAGTTGGACACGACTCAGTGACTTCACTTTTACTTTTCACTTTCATGCATTGGAGAAGGAAATGGCAACCCACTCCAGTGTTCTTGCCTGGAGAATCCCAGGGATGGTGGAGCTTGGTGGGCTGCCGTCTATGGGGTCGCACAGAGTCGGACACGACTGAAGCGACTTAGCAGCAGCGGCAGCAGCTATAACATGGATGAACCTTAAAGACATTTGGTTAAGTGAAATCAGCCAGTCACAAAAGGACAAAGACTGTATAATTTCACTTTTAGGAGGTCCTTGAAAGTGAAAGTTTGCTCAGTTGTGTCTGACTTTTTGCGACTGCATAGACTATACAGTCCATGCAATTCTCCAGGCTAGAATACTGGAATGGGTAGCCTTTCCCTTCTTCCCAACCCAGGGATTGAACCCAGGTCTCCTGAATTGCAGGTGGATTCTTTACCAGCTAAGCCAGATTAGCCGGAATCATAGAGACAGAAACTAGCATGGTGATTGCCAGGGACTAGGGGAGGGAGAAAGGGGAGTTAACGCTTCATGGGGACAATTTTGTTGTGCAAGATGAAAAGAGTTCTGGACATGGATGGTGGTGATGGCTGGACAATGGTTAAAATGCTAAATGTTATGTTACATAATTTTACCACAATAAACAATTTTAAAGCAAGAGCCCCACTTGGATCGGCTTGTAGGAAAGAAGGAAGACTGGCAACTTCAGTGACATTTAGGTCAACCCACACATTCACACTCGCTTCAGCCAGGGACCACTCTTTTCTGAAAGCACTTTGATTGGGGCCAGAAAGCACTCTTTGATGGTGGCGTAGAGGTTTCAATGCTTGTCGGGAGCCAGGTGAAATGGTGAGAGCTGTACATGAGAGCTGGACAAGTGGGCTCAACAGCATAGACTGGGGATCAAAACAAACAACAAGACTGGCCAGCATAAATCCAAGGCTGGGGAGGCGGCAGATACGTGGGCAGTGCCAGAGACAGGCTCCCGAAGGCTAAGCTGGAAAAGCACCAGATAGTGGGCAGCCCAGGTTCCTCTCTGGCTGCACGGGTCCATGGCAGAGTCAGGACAGGGACCCTGGTCCACACCATGGGGCAGTGGCCTCTCTGGGGCAGGTGGGCCCTGTCTGACTCCACTGGACCAGAGTGAAGCTACAACAGAGGGCAGTTGCNGGCAGCCCAGGTTCCTCTCTGGCTGCACGGGTCCATGGCAGAGTCAGGACAGGGACCCTGGTCCACACCATGGGGCAGTGGCCTCTCTGGGGCAGGTGGGCCCTGTCTGACTCCACTGGACCAGAGTGAAGCTACAACAGAGGGCAGTTGCTGGCCTAGGAGGTGCCAATCTGAGGCAAGTGGAAACAGCAACCCCTCACCCCAAAGCAGACAGACCCTTTCTCCTCATTAAAAAGGCTCCAGAGGCAGGCTGATCATAGGTAGGAAATTGGGAGGAGTTAATCTATTTTTACAAATGAAGAAACTGAGGATCTTCAGTGAGGACAGGTGATTGCCTGAGGTCAAAGCCAGTAAGTGACAGAGAAAGGACCAGAACCCCCTAAATGAAGGGCTCTGGTTTACTGCCTGCTGTAGTACCCGACCCCCAGAATCCAGTGATCTGGAGGTGACCATTTCTTAAGTGCTAATTATACAGCAGGCCCTGGGTAAAGGGTTTTTATATATATTTAATCCTTACAACAACACTGGGGTGCTAGGTGCCGGGATTACCCTGATTTTATACAAGAGGCGACGGTGGCTCAGAGAGCTTAGGTGACATGCCCAAATCACACAGCCATAAAGTGGGATGCTGGAGTTCCAACTGCAGACTGCTTAGCTTCAGAACATGTATTCTTTTTTTTTTTTTCATGGTTAAAGAACTCTGAACCTAACATTTAATGAATTTATATTCCTCTCTTATATACAAGAAACATTTTAAAAAATTATTAATATATTATTCAATAATTCATTTTTGGACAGATTTCAAAGAATTGATATGATTTAGGCTAATCAACAATGTGAATTTTTATTTATTTATTTTTTCTTTTTTTTTGTATTTATTTATTTTTTTTACATGCACTCCCAGACATGAACCCCCCTCCCACCTCCCACCCCACATCATCCCTCCAGATCACCCCCATACCATGACGTTAGGCAGCTTTAGAAGCTAGAAAAGGAGAGATGCCAAATGGTACCGATTCCAGATCTCACCAAAGTTAATACCAAACCTGCATTTCTGATAGGCAGTGCACACCCCTAACTGATTTGTTTTACTTTGTTTATTGNTGCACTCCCAGACATGAACCCCCCTCCCACCTCCCACCCCACATCATCCCTCCAGATCACCCCCATACCATGACGTTAGGCAGCTTTAGAAGCTAGAAAAGGAGAGATGCCAAATGGTACCGATTCCAGATCTCACCAAAGTTAATACCAAACCTGCATTTCTGATAGGCAGTGCACACCCCTAACTGATTTGTTTTACTTTGTTTATTGCAATTCAAAAAACTGATATAATTCACATATGATAAAATTCACCCTTTTAAATTGTACAGTTTTCCATGTATTCTCAAGGTTGTGCAGTCATCTCTATTATCTGATTTCAGCGTATCTGTCACCCTAAGAAATAATTCACAGATATAGAAAGGCCCCCTTGGTTCCATGGGTTTGCAGTTATTTGGGGTATGCACCTAGGAGTGGAATTTCTGTGTCATATGGTAGCTGTATGTTTAACTTTTAGAGGAACTGCTAAACTCTTTTCCACAGTGGCTGTACCATTTCACATTCCCACCAGTGGTGTATGCAGGATTGGGGGTGGGGGGTTCCAGTTCTCCACATTCTCATACCACTTATTTGTGTTTCCCTTTTAAAAAATTATAACCTTCCTGGTAGATGAGAAGTATTCTCTCATTGTGATTTTGACCTGCAGTTGCATTTTTGTAATGACTAACGGTGTGGAACATGTTTTCATGTGCTCATTGGCCACGTGTGTATTGTGTTTGGAGAGATGTCTATTCAGATCTTTTTTGCCTGTTTTTAATTGGCTCATTTACCTTTTTATTGTTGATTTTTAAAATATATTCTAGATATAAGTCCCTATCAAATATATGATTTGCAAACTGTTTCTCCCACTTACTGACCTTTGCTTCATATAGTCCAGAAATATCAGAGCTGGAAGGATTCTTTGGGATCACTTGGTCTCTGGACTCCCCCGTTCCTGAATGGCCCTTCAAGAATCCCAGCTGCTGTCATGGCAACCAAGTGGAAACAGGGCACAAAATGATGGCCAAAGTAATTTGTTCTTTAAAAAAAAATTGTAAAATAAAAAAAGTAACCTTTCCCCAGTCTGCTAAGGAAAATAGATTAAAACAAAACAAATGAACCATCCACAGACAGCCACTGTCAACAAACAAACAACCTACCCAAGTCGGCAACACTAAAAGCCTCAATTCCATTCCTTACGTGGGGTAAGAACCACCTTGTTTATCTCCTTGGCTGGGAAAGCCTTACCTCTGAGACATTACAAATGAGATTTAAATTTAAATAAAATCTCATGCAAAACACATGTGTTCAATCACAGCCAAGTCCCAACAAATAAGCTAAGTCCTTTTAAACAGGGTTGGCTCCAGCTGGGTGGGAGTCTACCCGGAGGTCGTTCAAATAGGCCCAGTGTTAGGGAGTTGTATCCTGCCTGTGTGTGGCTCTGGGCAGGGGGACTTGGTGGCTTCTTAGAAAAATGGCCAGACTGTGATGGAGCCTGCTGGAAAGTAGAAGCACCTGCATTGAAAATGAGTCACCAAACCAGCTCCTGAGATGAGAACCCACTATAGTACTCTGAAAACAAGAAGATTCCATCTGGCTGTGCTTAAAGCTCAGACTCTGGTCAATGTGAATGCATGTGCACTCAGTCGTGTCCGACTCTGTGCGGCCCCATGGATTGTAGCCTGCCAGGTGCCTCTGTCCATGGGATTCTCCAGGAAAGAATACTGGAGTGGGTTGCCATGTCCTCCTGCAGGGTATCTTCTCCACCCAGGGATTGTACCTGTGTCTCTCGCATCTCATCCACTGGCACATGGGTTCTTTACCACTAGCACCACCTGGGAAGTCCCTGGTCAACGTCAAGGTTAACTAGCAGAGAGTACTAGATATTGGGAAAATGAGCATGTCTCTCCCAGTCTTGTGCTGCAATCTGTACCTGGGAGATAGAGCCCTGTCCACCTTGGCCACAGCTGCTTCTTGCCTAGGCTTGCCTTCAGCCAGTGCTCCCTGGCTCTGGAGAAGATTCCAAAGTTAATGTTCACATCAGTCAGGGGCTTGTGCCTTTTGCTGCCACAGACCCTGCTGGGACCTGGGTCCACCCTAGGAATGTGCCCAAGTGGATGTTTGTGGTCTGAAAATGTTGCCGGGCCATGGCATCTTAGCTAGATGTGAAGACACACCACAGCTGGGATGGCATCCAAGATGCCCCATCAGTCCTCCTCCTTCTAGAGCCCTCCCTTTGCCACCTTGTGGTTACATTCACTGGTGTGGTTTGAAAGCTTATTGGAGGGGCCACATGCATCCAGTGCTGGACCAAACGTCTGGAATTGGTCAGCAGCGGGCAGGACAGAGCCAGTCCAGCCCTACCCCCGAGAGGCTGAGGAGAGTTTCTCATGAGCTTGCCTCCCAGAACAAGAAGCACCCAGAACACGAGACACAGGAAAGAGAGACCTAAGCCATTACTGGGACTGATGCTCTTCTGAATGGAGGTCAAATTCTCACCAAGGAGGAGACCTCTGTGCTGTTATTGGTGAAGGGAAAAAACAAAGCACCAGCATCCCAGCCACTGTGAAATGGTTTGGCAGAACCATTTTCAATTTATTTTCAAATTTGTTTGCGGTAAACAAAAAACCCATTTCACTCTTGCTACCTCTGGGATTTGCATCCTAGCATATGGGCAAAGGACTCAGCAACACTTCACACTTAAATCAAAAGAGCTCAAGTCCCTGAAAGAAGCCATTTTCTCCAAGGACTGGGGCTCACTGTGGCTAGGTGCATGGTGGAGAGCATGGGTTTCCTGGTTTCTCTAGAACTTTCAGAGGCCCTGGACAACTCCTCTTCCTCCAACAGGCTGGAGACTGAGTGTGTTAACAGTGGAACAGTGAGAACCCTCCTGAGGACTTCCTATCAGGCAGATACTGCACAGAAAAGCTCTCTCAGCTTGGATATTTCTCACTCAAGCCACATCCATCCACCATGGTCACCAAGCATGGAAGGTCAACAAGCTGTTCAGGGCTTTCACTGCCATGTGTGCACAGCATCTCAATCTGAAGGGATCACACTGAAATTTGCTTTGTAGTCTCATTTTGGGAAAGTCGATGATGAAAAACAGCAGTGTCCCCAGTTTTGATTTTCCACAGTTTCCATGCTTGGACCAAGATCCTCCATCTTTCTCTTGGTCCCAGGTCCCCTCTTGTGCTGCCCACAGACTGAGTTCTTGCCCTTTGTCCTCACTCAGAGACACTTCCGGTCCCTAAAAAGAGACAGAGGCCCCTGCCATCTGAGGCATCAACCCCTTGTTGGATTTCTGGGATCTCCTTCAGAGCTACCTCCCAAGCCTCCTCTTAGGCCTTGTTGTTGTTGTTGTTTGGACTGCAGCACACCAGGCTTCCCTGTCCTTTACCATCTCTCAGAGCTTTAAGACAGAGGCCCCTGCCATCTGAGGCATCAACCCCTTGTTGGATTTCTGGGATCTCCTTCAGAGCTACCTCCCAAGCCTCCTCTTAGGCCTTGTTGTTGTTGTTGTTTGGACTGCAGCACACCAGGCTTCCCTGTCCTTTACCATCTCTCAGAGCTTTCTCAAAGTCATGTCCATTGAGTTGGTGATGCCATCCAACCATCTCATCCTCTGTCATCCCCTTCTCCTCCTGCCTTCAATCTGTCCCAGCATCAGGGTCTTTTCCAGTCAGTTGGCTCTTTGCATCAGGTGGCCAAAGTATTGGAGATTCAGCTTCAGCATCAGTCCTGTCAATGAATATTCAGGAAATATTTCCTTTAGGATGGACTGGTTGGATCTCCTTGCAGTACAAGGGTGTCTCAAGAGTCTTCTCTAGCACCACAGTTCGAAAGCATCTCCTCCTATACTCTCTTTTTAAAGACATCTGATACCATCTGATGCTTAAAAAAAAAAAAAAAAGAAGTAAGGAAAAATGAGAGCTGTGTATCCATCAGGGTACCTGGTGAGCTGGATTGAGGACTGAGGCAGGAAGGAATGAAGACAGCCCCTCTAATATCAGCACTCCTGGTGAGACCTACACTGGCTCTGAACAGATGGGGCTGATGATTAGGGGCAACTAACACAGGAATCTAAGAATGAAATAAAACCTCATGATGGGGGCTCAGCCCCCAGAGTTGGAGCCACTCTGGGTAAGGCAGTCAGTATTCTCAGATGGCTGCTGGGGTTGGCTTAGGGCTTTGTGATGGGCATCCCAGATCCCCCTCTGAAAGCCCTATGAGGATCCTCGGTATGTGAGTGGGGCTCACCTGTTCACTGCACCATGCAAAAATGTATCAGGTCTGGGAAGTCAGGGTGTTTACTTAAGCCAAGTCAGGATGCTTGGACAACCTGCTCAAATCCACCAATAGCCCAGGACAAGTTGCCTCCCTGACCCAAAACGTGACCCGTCTGCACAAGGATGAAAAAGTGCTGGCCATTCAGTCACATCCAACTCTTTGTGACCCTGTGGACTGTAGACCTCTAGGCTCTCTGTCCATGGGATTCTTCAGGCAAGAATACTGCAGTGGGTTGCCATTTCCTTCTCTAGGGGATCTTTCCGATCCAGGGATCAAACCTGGGTCTCCTGCATCGCAGGAAGATTCTTTACTGTCTGAGCCACCAGGGAAGAACCCTGCTTGAGGATAGCAGAAGGCTTCTCATGATGGATCCCAGCATGCCAAACCCAAGACATAGTGAACCTTATGATGTTCAAGGACGATAACCAAAACCAAGGCGTGACTTACAGTTTGCAGCTTCTGTGTGCCTGGACTGTGTGGCCCAGCCCTCCAGGCAACTTGTGCGTGTCCACTGTCTGGTTGTTAGCTTGCCTAACAGCACACACAGTTGTCCTCATCACACTCAGGCCCCAGCGACATTGCCCCCAGAGTTCCAGAAAAGTGGGGGAGGTTGCTGTGAAGTTGGAAGACAGGTTAGAACAAAGTAATTAAAACAAACCCCCCAAACCTGACATCATGTATGCTTCTCAAAGATGGCTGTGGGAGAAATGCTTGGCTTAGAAACGGAAATGTTTTTCCAAGCTATGAAAAGGAAAAGTCCAAGAGTTGGGGGGTTCCAATGGGCACATTGATTAGTTTCCGAGAATGACACAATACCTTCAGAATGGCTGAGTTGTTCCTCTCCGTGGCTTCCCTGGGTGGCCAGCAGTGAGGGGAAGCAGCTGTCACGTCCAACCATTTGTCTGGGGGTGTGACCTGAGGCTTCTCTGTGGCCACCACCAGGGCCCAGGCTCCAGGGTATTGGAAGTGATGGACTGACAGGGTCTAGTAGCCAATGAGGCCGTGGGATGATATTAAACCATCCAAGTAAGTGCTGCATCTTACCCAGTGGGGCCCACACAATGGTGGAAGTAGAACAACATAAATTGTCAAAGAGAAAGCAGAGAAGAGTCAATCCCAAGGTCAGGGTTTTTTTTGCTAAGAGGCAGAGGAAGCTGTCACAGCCAGCTCACCTGCAGATTGGAGGGCTGCAGCAGAGGGTGGTGGCCTGGAGGTGGGAGGGCTGCCGCTGCCAGCCTGCAAGAACCAGAGATGCAGGGACGAAGCTGGCTATATGCATGAGCGTGTGTGGCTCTGTGTGCACGTGTACATGTGTGCATGTGTGAAAGTGCATGGGTGTGATGGTATGCACATATAAACGTGTAAGAGTGCATGCATGTTTGAGTGTAGTATGTGCAGGTATGTGTATGTCTGTGTGTGTCAGCATGTATATTCCACCAGTGAAAGCTTCCCAGCACTCCCCAGTTTCCTCTTTCCAATGCTGCAGTTTCCACCTGACCTGGATCATAGAGGTTCTAGAAGGCAGCTGAGTGCCCCTGAAGATGGCAGAGCAGTAGAGCAGTTGGGCAGCAAGGAAGCAGGATTCAAGATAGGAACAGGCATGATCCTGACCCAGAGTCCATGGCCCAGCAGCAATTTACCTTGAGCCTGGCTTTGGAAAGCCCCCCAAGCAGGCTGGGTCTGTCTCACCAAGTGAGTTCTGCATCTTCTAGACAAGTTCCTGCCAATGGTGTCAGAGGGCTCAGGGAGGGGAGGGAGCAAGCTGTCTTCATATGTGTGCCCGGATTGTCCCAGGAGACCTCACCCTGCAGCCACCACTACCCCCCACCACGGAGTAGGCCATCAGATACATCCTGGAGAATGGACCTTCCATAGTGGCCCAGAGGTTGCTGAGTCATGAGAGACAGCCAGTTCTCCTGCCAGTGATGCTATAGAGTCCTGTACAGTGTGTGATGAATTAAAAGGATTTGCAATGAAAAAAGAAGGTGGGACTATGTGCACAGGCAGAAGCTGAATTAACAAACATGGAGTATAAAGTGAATGCAAACAGAAAATCACTGAGTCTCAGAGCTTATTCATCTAACTGGCCCTGGAAGAGGAGAGGACAACTCCCCTAATAGGTAAGTATTGTCACCATATTCCAAATTCACAGATGGTGACACAGAGGCCTCAAGAAGGGAATTAACCTGACCCCTGTACTTCCCTACCCTGACCTGCCGGAAGTTACTTGCTGAGTGTGGATTAGAACTGAGGATTTCTGACTTCTATACTTTAGTTTTTTATTTCTGTACTCATTGCTTTGGGACCATCACACACTTTGAAACAAAATTGCAATAGCAAATAGAGGGGCTGTCCTTCTGGAAAGAACTTTGCCCTGGCCCCAGGTCCCCTCCCTGGAGGGTGGGATGAAGGAATGGTCATAGTCCCAGTGCCCCTGTGGAGTGCCTGGTGACAGGTGGTGCTCAGTTGGTCAGCTCTGTGAGTGACTGTGACCAGGGTACCTACAAGACCCACCTCTACCACCATTAACATAGGGAAGCAGGGAGATGTGGCAAGACTGGGTCTAGGAAGACCCTTTGTGGTAGGTTCAGCCTTTATTCCAAACAGTGGGATGCAATAGAAGGGTAGCATCACTGGCAGATTCAGACTCAAGGGGCTTTGCTGGCTGAGCACCAGTCTGGATCTGCAGAGACCAGCGAGGAGGCTGGAGCAGTGGAATAGACAAGAGTAGTGGGGGACTGGCTGCAGAAGGAGTCGGGAGAATCTAGCCTCCAGCCCCCACAAGAAACCCTCTGCCCACAAGGCCAAGTACCAGCTGAAGGACAGCAATGCTCATGTTTGTTTTATTAACTGGCTTTTTCAGCAATTTATGTATGACAGGCCCCCTACAGAAAGGGTGCCGAAAATACAGCAAACTCTATTATGCTGAAAAAGTCACTTTAACAGGTAGAAGTCAGTGAAATGGAGTCCTGTGAAAGCATAGACCCATCTTTCTGTTAAAATTTATATTGAAAGTGAAGAAAATGGATTTCAGAACCAAGTGCACTCATAATGCAAAAAGCATTCTTATTTCCTTCAGAAAACTCTAGCACTACACATAGGCATGTGGTCCCTCATCCCCCAAACAGAACACATCATTTGGATGCCCAGAAATATGGTGGCTCCAGAGGTAGTGTCACTGGCTCCCAGCCATGCAGTCCCCATGCCATCAGCTCCACAACTTCTGCCAAAGTAACATGAGAAATCTTGGGGGATCTTGGGGTCAAACATCCAAAGGAGAGCATGGATTCCCAGACAGAACAAAGTGCTTTAGTTCTAGACTCCACTTGACCTCTTCACCTTAGACCCCTTCTGGAGCAGCCATTTCTCTCTTTCTTCCAACACTCCCAACACCCCTGGCACCCACGGTTGTCAGGCTGCACCTCTTGGCTTTCCCTGTGGTGTTGAAGGCCCATCTCGGGTCTCCTGGTTGGCCCTGGCATCTGGGTGTGTGTACTTGGCACTGACAGTCTGCTGCCTGCTCCAGCTGGGGGTGGCTTTGGTTCCACCCTGTCTCTGCCTCTACCTTCCTGGAAATCCCACAGCAAAGAACACCCCTAAGCCTTCTTACCTTGCCTGGACACTCATGGACACCACAAGAGAAGGTCTGGTTAAGGTCCAATTTGGGGTTAAATTCAGGAAGATCCATGAGCCACCATCCTACTTTGCCTCCCATACCCAGCCCACCATGAGAGGGAATTCCCAAGACACCTGCAAGTCACCATTTACCCTGGCCAATGAAGATTGCTAGTTTGCTATATGAAGCAACTTGGGGACAAGCAAAAGAGGTAACGATTGTATTTTGTATAAGGGACTTCACTGACCTTCAAAGTGTAAAGTATTTGACATCTCACCAGCTCATAAACTGATGAGATGAACTTGAGCCTCACAGCTTCTGGGCTGGGCAGCTGCATGTACACACTATGGAGACATCAAAGGCAATGTGTGCAAATCAGAGATGGGGGAAGCACACTCCAGATTATCACCAGGGACCACTGAAGTGCAAATCAGCCCATCTGACCTGTAGAGTTAACCCCTTATTTGCAGCAACCCCAAATAAGGAAGCAGGAGACTGATCATGAAATAAATGCACATCATGCACCATTTTACAATAGTTTCCCCTTCACTGATTAAAGTCAAGGGTGGCAAAGAAGTGCATTATCCTGCTTGGAGAAATCTCCATTGGTCCACACTGTAGACCTTCTGCGATGAGACACGAGGCAGTGGAAGTGGTCCCCTCAGTTTGACGAATTCCTGGAGAGCAGGAGGGAGAGGGAACTTAGAAGAACTGCTCTGCCATGTGGCTTGCAGTCTTGGGTTTTATGGTGATGGGATCAGTTTCCAGGTTGTCTTTGGCCAATAACTCTGACTCAGGGTGCTTCCTGGTGTCACTTGGCTCTGACATCACTCAGCCAAGATGGATGCTAATGAGAAGGATTCTGGGAGGTGGTCATACACATGGCATCTCCTTTTGACTTTTCCTGAATTCTTCTGGTTGGTGATGGCTTATTAGTTCTGTGTTCCTCCCTGGGACCTCCTGTCATAAAATAACACATGCAAATAGTTTCTATGGTGCCTGGCCTGGGTGGGCGGTTTCAATCAGTGGATTTTCCCTAACAGAGGCACATTTGGGGGCAGCAAATTCTGCTCCCCTTGAGTGCCTGGCACACTGGGCATCACTGGGGAGGGAAAGAGACTCTGCCCATAGGGAAGTTTGCCATCAGGAGCACCTTGGTCCTGGGCAGGGTGGTCGCCTGGACCAGCCCTGCCAGGGGGCCCTACCTCAGATACCCAGAGCCAGCCTGGCCTTCACCACAGAGCCAGTGGGCAACAGTGGGTTTGAGCATGGTGAGTGGGCTTGTTTGTCTCTAAATGTGGACATCCAAGTCACAGTGGCACTCAGACAAGCTGGCAGAAGGTACCCACAGCTATTAATACTTGGCCCTCTTGGTGGCATAGTAGAAAGCAGGATCTAGCTTCTGCTCTTCAAGAACTCATCAATAAATTCATCATTCCCAATGGAACAGAGTTATGGACAAAGCTAGGACTAGGAATATCAGAAGTTCAGAGCAACTTGCTCAAGTTCACAGTGCAAAGAAGAGGAGGAGGAAGAGCCAGAATGATGTCCCAGCTTTCTGTCTCCCAAGGATTTTGTCCTCCCTGCATTGTATATGACTGTGACACTTGGCTCCAAGCTAGACCTGGACTTATAAAATGCAGTCCAGAGAGTCACATGGAACAATGGACTGGTTCAAAATTGGGAACGTTTACAGCCTTATGTTAATGCTGTATATTGTCACCCTGTTTATTTTACTTATACGCAGAGTCCATCATGCAAAATGCTGGGCTGTGTGAAGCACAAGCTGGAATCAAGATTGCTGAGAGAAATATCAATAAGCTCAGATATGCAGATGACACCACCCTTATGGCAGAAAGTGAAGAGGAACTTAGGCCTCTTGATGAAGGTGAAAGAGGAGAGTGGAAAAGCTGGCTTAAAATTCACCATTCAAGAAACTAAGATCATGGCATCCAGTCCAATCACTTCACGACAAATAGATGGGGAAACAATGGAAACAGTGACAGACTTTATTTTGGGGGGCTCCAAAATCACTGCAGATGGTAATTGCAGCCATGAAATTAGAAGATGCTTGCTCCTTAGAAGAAAAGCTATGACCAACCTAGACAGCATATTAAAAAGCAAAGGCATTACTTTGCTGACAAAGGTCCATCTAGTCAAAACTCTGATTTTCCAGTAGTCATGTACAGAAGTGAGAGTTGGACCATAAAAAAGGCTGAGCACCAAAGAATTGATGCTTTTGAACTGTGGAGTTGGAGAAGACTCTTGAGCATCCCTTGGACTGCAAGGAGATCAAACCAGTCAATCCTAAAGGAAATCAGCCCTCAATATTCATTGGAAAGACTGATGCTGAAGCTGAGGCTCTGATACTTTGGTCACCTTATACAAAGAGCTGACTCACTGGACAAGGCCCTGATGCTGGGGAAGATTGAAGGCAGGAGGAGAAGGGGACGACAGAGGACAAAATGGTTGGATGGCATCATCGACTCAATGGACATGAGGTTGAGCAAGTTCCAGGAGGTGGTGAAGGTCAGGGAAGCCTGGCGTGCTGCAGCCCCTGGGGTCACAAAGAGTCAGACATGAATGAGCGACTGAACAACATGAACAAGGGAGTCACATAGGCTAATTATTCACTGGAAGAGGAGAGACTTGGGGTTAGTTGGCTTTTAATTGAGGAAGCAATTAGAGAGCTAACTCTGATGAGCAGGAAGGAGTGGGTGCCAGGCCCGCTCAAACGTCTCCACTTATCTCACTGTACCCTGTCCCTAGACATTGCCAAGCTCTTTGCCTATTGCTTGGCATTTGTGTGGTCTTCCCAGGTCTCTCACTGCCCTGGGGAATTGGAAGGAAGTGGTACCTACTGCCAGGTAGAGATGTAGAACATACTAGATGCCCTTGAAGGCAGTTGCTGAGCTCTTGGCAGTGTCAGAACTGGTCACCAGAGGTGGAAAACTCAGCAAGTGCCCGCACCTGGTCCTCACCTGGAGGGCAAGCTAGCAGGACAGGTTGGGAGGAGACATAAGTAGAGGCATAACAGAGGGCCCGCCAGCAGCAACATCAACCCACTGACAGGCATGGGGTGTGGGGGGACACTGGAGGCCAGAGTGAGGGATACAGGTGTTTTGAGTTTCACAGAGAGGCAGGGGAACCTGGAGGCAGGCAGAGGTCAGTGCCATAGGCCCATACAAAATGCAAATTATTCTTCTCGTTCTTTGGACTCACAGATTTTGAAGTCAGCTTTCCTATTTTTTTTTTTTTTTTGCAGGAGTGTTTATACCAGCACCTAGCTGATCCCCTTCCCAGCATGCTTTGCAGCTGCTCCCCCTCCAGCAGCTTGGGAATGTCTGGCTGACTGCCTTCCCCCGGGCCTGACCAGACTATCTCCAATCTGATCCGCAAGTCCCCCAGTCAGAGGAAGGCTTCAGGGAGGAGCAGGGGCAGCCCCCACAGTCTGGGGGACTAACCTGGAGCTGAACCCATAGATCATAGGAAAGTTCTGGGACCCACAGCTGCAGCCACAAGAAAGGCTGACAATTTTTTTCCCCAGAAATGCAACTTTGTAGACGTGAGGAAAGGAGTGCCCACTCCAAGGTCTCTCTCATCCACTCCCCCTCTAAACCGACTTGAAGACATGACCCAGGAAGGAGCTGGGCTGCCTCCTCAGCTGGCTCCTGACTAGTGGGCTGTGGTCTCCACACTGCACTAGAAGACTGGCTCTGGGGGCCAATGCCCAGGGCAAGAGTTCAGGCCAGAAAACAGACACATTCCTCTCATTGTCATTTGCAGCCTTTGTCTTGGAATGGCTTCATCTCTTCTTTGACCTAGTTCTGTGCCTTTCATGCAGCTAATGTGGGTTTCCATGGGGGTGTCCTTGGTGGCCACTACTAACAGAACAGGCTTGGGGGAGGGGAAGGCCTGTGGACATTTGAGCCATTTTGGAGTGCCCAGTGCCGCATTCAATTCTCACACCCATTTGAGGAGGCAGGCATTGTTAATAGCTCCTCCTGAATGGGATTTTTGAAGCTCAGAGGAGTTGAGCAACTTGCCCCAAATCACAGAGCTAGTAAGTAGCCATCGGGTGGATTCTAATGCAGACTGTTTAATTCCAAAACCCTGTGCTCTTCCCACTACTTGACCCGATGCTCCTGGATGAATAATTCAGAATCTCCCCATCAAACCTCCTCTGGAATCTGCACCCATTTAACACCTTCAAGTCAAGCCACATTTCCTGAGTCACTGCTATTCAGGCCAGTATCTGGAGGTGTAATCTTCGACTAAGACATCTTTGTGCTGGCCTTCTTCCATAAAAATGTAAACCCTAGGACATCAGGCATTTGCCAATGTGCTCATTTTCACTCTCTAGTATCTGAAACTGTGCTGCCCAACCCAGTAGCTACTGGATCTAAATTCATCCAACTTAAACAAAATTAAAATCCCTTACAATTATATAGTGGAAATGACAAATAGATCCAAGAGATCAGATCTGATAGACAGAGTGCCTGAAGAACTATGGATGGAGGTTCGTGACACTGTATAAGAGGTAGTGATTAATACCATCTCCAAGAAAAAGAAATGCAAAAAGGCAAAATGGCTGTCTGAGGAGGCCTTACAAATAGCTGAGAAAAGAAGAGAAGTGAAAGGCAAAGGAGAAAGGGAAAGATATACCCATTTGAATTCAGAGTTCCAAAGAATAGCAAGGAGAGATAAGAAAGCCTTCCCAAGTGAACAATAGAATGGGAAAGACTAGAGATCTCTTCAAGAAAATGAGAGATACCAAGGGAACATTTCATGCAAAGATGGGCACAATAAAGGATGGAAACTGTATGGACCTAACAGAAGCAGAAGCTATTAAGAAGAGGTGGTAAGAATACACAGAAGAATTGTACAAAAAATATCTTAATGACCCAGATATCCATGATGGTGTAATCAATCACCTAGAGCCAGATATCCTGGAGTGCAAAGTTGAGTGGGCCTTAGGAAGCATCACTACAAACAAAGCTAGTGGAGGTGATGGCATTCCAGCTGAGCCACTTCAAATCCTAAAGGATGATGATCCTAAAGCCCTGCACTCAATATGCCAGCAAATTTGGAAAACTCAGCAGTGGCCACAGGACTGGAAAAGGTCACTTTTCATTCCAGTCCCAAAGAAGGGCAATGCCAAAGATTGTTCAAACAACCGAACAATTGCACTCATTTCACGTGCTAGCAAAGTAATACTCAAAATCCTCCAAGCCAGGCTTCAACAGTACATGAACCGAGAACTTCCAGATGTTCAAGCTGGATTTAGAAAAGGCAGAGGAACCGCAGGTAAAATTGCCAGCATCCATTGGATCACAGAAAAAGCAAGAGAATTCCAGGAAAAAAAAAATCTACTTTTGCTTCACTGACTATGCTAAAGCCTTTGACTTTGTGAATCACAATGAAATCTGGAAAATTCTTAATGAGATGGAAATACCAGGCTACCTTACGTGCCTCTTGAGAAAGCTGCATGCATGTCAAGAAGCAACAGTTAGAACTGGACATGGAACAACTGCTTCAAACTGGGAAAGGAGTATGTCAAGGCTGTATATTGTCACCCTGTTTATTTAACTTATATGCAGTCCATCATGTGAAATGCCTGGTTGTGTGAAGCACAGGCTGGAATCAAGATTGCTGGGAGAAATATCAATAACTTTAAATATGCAGATGACACCACCCTTATGGCAGAAAGTGAAGAGGAACTAAAGAGCCACTTGATGAAGGTGAAAGAGGAGAGCTGAAAAGCTGGCTTAAAACTCACCATTCAAAAAACAAAGATCAGACGAGATCGGGCGCGTTCAGGGTGGGAGTTTGTGTACACCCGTGGCAGATTCATGTCAATGTATGCCAAAACCAATAGAGTACTGTAAAGTAAAATAAAGTAAAAATGGAAGCTCTAAAATAAATAAATAAATAAATAAATAAATAAAAGGAAGAAAAAAGAAAAAAAAAAAACAAAAAACAAAGATCATGGCATGCGGTCCCATCACTTCATGGCAAATAGATGAAGACAGTGACAGATTATTTTCCTGGGCTCCAAAATCACTGTGGATGGTGACTTCAGCCATGAAATTAAAAGACTCTTGATCCTTGCAAGAAAACCTATGACCAACCTAGACAGCATATTAAAAAGCAGAGACATTACTTTGCTGACAAAGGTCCGTCTAGTCAAAGCTGTGGTTTTTCCAGTAGTCATGTACACATGTGAGAGTTGGACCATAATGAAGGCTGAGCACCAAAGAACTGATGCTTGCAAACTGTGGAGTTGGAGAAGACTCTTGAGAGTCCCTTGGACTGCAAGGAGATCAAGCCAGTCAATCCTAAAGGAAATCAACCCTTAATATTCATTGGAAGGACTGATGCTCAAGCTGAGGCTCTGATACTTTGGCCACCTGATGCAAAGACCTGACTCACTGGAAAAGGCCCTAATGCTGGGAAAGATTGAAGGCAGGAGGAGAAGGGGATGACAGAGGACGAGATGCTTGGGTGGCATCACCAACTCAATGGACACGAGTTTGAGCAAATTCCAGGAGATGTGAAGGACAGGGAAGCCTGGTGTGCTACAGTCCATGGGGTTGGAAAGAGTTGGACACAACTGAGCAATTGAATAGCAAAAACAAAGAATTTAGATCCTCAGTTGTGCTGCCCAAGTTACGGAAGGTTTTAGAACCATGCCTAGAGCAGAGGAGGCACTGAATGAATCTCTTCTGAATGTGGAATGAATCAAAGGAGGTGGAAGGCTCTGACTTTGCCACATTTTCAGTGGAGGAAGTACCATTCCAGGTGTAAGGTACAGCTTACCCAAAGCTTTGGCGGTGGTTTAGTTGCTAAGTTGTGTCCGACTCTTGCAACCCTATGGACTATAGCCTGCCAGGCTCCTCTGTCCATGAGTTTCTCCAGGCAAGAATATTGTAGTGGGTTGCCATTTCCTTCTCCAACCAAAAGCTTTTCTGTTCTATTTCTAATCATGGTAGATGAGGTCATTTCAATCATTCTTCTCATTGAGAACAACTTGAAAAGCTGTGCAAAAGAGCAAATTTATGAGTAAGTGTAAATGAACACAAGCTGTATGAAACAATAAGAATGATATCAATATCATTGGGGTTTAAAGTATATACAGAATTAAAGTACACTAGTACAAAAGCATAGGAATTAGAAGAGAGGAAGCAGAATTAAAGCACTTTAAGGTCCTTGTGCATTCTCTGGGAAGAGAGTAAAGGTACAAATGAACATTAGGCTTTAAGAAGTCAAGGATGAGTGTTATACTCTCTAGGGCAATGGTTTTCAAAATGTAGTCTGGGAACCCCCGGAGTCTCCAAGAAACTTCCAGTGGGTCTGAAAGATTGAAACTATTTTCATAATGATACTAAGATATTAGTTGCCTTTTCAACTCTCCGTCACACCTGTACAGTTGAGTTTTCCAGAGGCTAGTCAGTCCTAAAGGAAAATCAAGCCTGAATATTCATTGCAAGGACTGATGCTGAAGCTCCAATACTTTGGCCACCTTTTACGAAGAGCTAACTCATTGGAGAAGACCCTGATGCTGGAAAAGACTGAGGGTAAGAGATAAAGGGGCGACAGAGGATGAGATGGTTGGATGGCATCACCAATTCAATGGACATGAGCTTGTGCAAGCTGTGGGAGGTGGTGAAGGACAGGGAAGCCTGGTGTGCTGCAGTCCATGGGGTCTCAAAGAGTCAGACACTACTTAGCGACTGAACAACAACAATGTGATGTGGGAGATCACAACAGTTTGAATGCAGGAGCAGATAGGAGAATTCAGCTTCTACTGTTAACATCAAGCCCATGTTTTGTTTTAGAGACAGCATATTATGCCTTGGGACTGAGCTTGTTTTTGCCAATAGTTCATTTAACACAGGTTCACTCCAGGAATTGACAACAGTTTGAATGCAGGAGCAGATAGGAGAATTCAGCTTCTACTGTTAACATCAAGCCCATGTTTTGTTTTAGAGACAGCATATTATGCCTTGGGACTGAGCTTGTTTTTGCCAATAGTTCATTTAACACAGGTTCACTCCAGGAATTGTAATTTTAGAAGCCAGTAGCATTCAGGGTAATATCTCCCCAAAAGCCAATGATAGATTAATCACACCATTGTTCCAGGCAAGGAGAGGTGAAAGGATGAAAGTGGAAATTCAGTTGAGGTGTACCTTTTCTATGAGTTTTGATTTCTCAAACCAAAGATGGAGAGATGGCTCTGTCAACAGAGCTGACATCCAGCTGCCAGCACAAAAATAAGAGTCCCTTGTTGCTAGGGAGCAACATCGTGGTGTTGACCAGTGGGTAGATCTCTTTCCAGGGGCGCTGCTTGATTTGTAACCACTTCAGGAAAGAAGTCACCTTTACCAGGGCAAGAACTAATGTCCCAAGGTCTTTGGGGAGCTAGAATAGCAAAGGGTAGCATTTCCCAAACTGAAACTTTGGCTTGTCCTCACAAACTCTCTGTATTTATAGTTTAAATGCCCCTTGGCTATTGTTGCCTCTTCATCTGTTCTTATGGATAAGCCCCTGGCAGGGCCCCTCAGCATCTGAACTCCTGAGTGCTTATCAACAGATGTTGTGATGACATCCTGACACAGCTTATTTCCTCATGATATCAAAACAGTTCTACTTCTGGAAAATCAACTTTTTGGGGGGAGTTTGTTATAAACAAGTGACCAAAACCAACTTCACTTAGATTGCTTCCATGTCTTGAGTATCAGTCACTCAGTTATGTCTGACTCTTTGCAACATCATGGATTGGTGCCTCTGTCCACTGAATGCTCCAGGCAAGAATACTGGAGAGGGTAGCCGTTCCCTTCTCCAGGGGGTCTTCCCAACCCAGGGATCCAACTTAGATTTCTGTATTACAAGCAGATTCTTTACAGTCTGAGCCACCAGGGAAGCCCTATTATGATAAACAACTGGATGAAAACAACTTCATTTAGGTTGCTTCAAAGTTTTAAACAGTGCTGCTATGAACATTTGGGGTGTAAGTGTCTTTTCAAATTAAAGTTTTTGTGTTTTTCAGGTATATACCCAGGAGGGGGATTGCTAGATCACATGGTAGTTCTATTCTTAGTTTTTTGAAGAACCTCCATACTGTTTTCCATAGTGACTGCACCAACTTACACACCCACCAACAATGTAAGAGTTCCCTTTTCTCTACATCCTCACTAATATTTGCTATTTTCACACTTTTTGGATGATGGCCATTTTGATGAGTGTGAAGTAATACTTCATTGTGGTTTTGATTTGCATTTCTCTAGTAATTAGTGAAGATGAGAATTTCTTTCATGTGCCTGTTGGCCATACAGTAGCCAAGACACAGACATGGAAGCAACTCAGGTTCCCATCAACAGAGAAGTGGATTAAGATGGGATATATAAATACAATGTAATATTGTTGTTGTTTAGTTGCCAAATCATGTCCAACTCTTTTGTGACCTCGTGGATTGTATCCTGCCAGGCTCCTCTGTCCATGGCATTCTCCAGGCCAAATACTGGAGTGGATTGCCAATTCCTTCTCCAGGGGATCTTCCCGACCCAGGGATTGAAATTACTCAACCATAAAGCAAAAAATGAAATTTTGCCATTTGCAGCAACATGCATGAGCTTGGAGGGCATTATACTAGGTAAAATAAATCAGAGAGAGAAAGACAAATACTGCGTAATGTCACTTATATGTGGAATCTAAAAAACAATGCTCACAAATACACATAAATACATGTGCAGAACAGAAATAGACTCACAGACATAGAAAACAAACTTGCTGTTACCAAAGCAATCAGGGAAGGGGGAGAGAAAATTAGGGGTATGGGATTAACAGATATAAACTACTATATATAAACCGGGTAAGCAACAAGGATGTACTGTGTAGCACAGGAAATTATACTCACTATCTTGTAATAACCTATAATAGAGTATATTCTGCAAAAATGAGAATCACTATGCTGTACACCTGAAGTGAACATAATATTGTAAATCAGCTACTCTTCAATAAAAAAAACAAAAAAAAACTTCACTTAGGTCATAAACAAGAGGATTTGAAATCATATCAAACCAATCCACAAAAGCTAGACATTAAAGAGTTTTGCAAAAATGTAAAGCAATATCACTCTTCTCATTACATTTTTTTTTGTTTAGAAGAATATAGTTATTTTTCATAACATAAATGTTACTTGTGTTGACATCTAATAGTGTATTATCCAAGGTTCTCCAGAGAAAAAGAACCAATAGGAGAGATAAATATGTGTATATATAGATAGATATAAATATATTGAAAGAGAGATATTTATTATAAGGAATTGGCTCACACAATCATATGATTACAGAGGCAGACAAGTCCCTAAATCTGCAGGGGAAGCTGGCAAGCCCAAGGCCCAGGTGTAGTTCCAGTTTGAGTCTGAAAGCTTGAGAACAAGGACAAATGGTGGTGTGGGTCCAGTAGGCCCCAAATTAAAAGTTCTACTTTTCAAAAGACACTGCTAAGAGAAGCTAAGACAAGTCACAAACTGGGAGAAGATATTTGCAAATCCTTTGTCTGATAAGGGATTCATACCTAAAATACTTCAAGAAGTCTTACAAGTCCACTTCTTACCTTCTTTTAGATGAATTGTTTTTATTACTCCTTTCTCTCTTTCCTCCATCCTTGTCAATTGGTGGTTATATCTCTCTATCTTGTTACTAGTGGTTGCCAATGTTTCAGGTCAAGTTTGAAGGCAGGAAAATGCCTCTGTCCAGTGGAAGGCATCAAGCAGGAGAAATTCTCTTACTTGGGTGAAGGGCAGCCTTTGTTCTTTTCAGGCCTTGAGCTGAGTGGGTGAGGCTCACCCACACTGGAGGGAGCAATCTGCTTTGCTTAATCTATCAATTTAAATGTCCTTCTCATCCAAAATTACCCTTGCAGAAACACTCAGAATAATGTTTGACAAAATGTGTGGGCGCTCAAAGAATTAACATATAGATTTAAAAATAATTGTTAATGACATGATAAATATTTTTAAATGGTCTCAGTTTTAATTCTGACCTATTAAATGTAAACTTTGCTTCTTTGCCATCAACCTCACTGCTAGAGACAAAGCCTGATTCTTTGTGAGCAGATAGGTCTGTGCTAACACTTCCAATGGCAGGATATTAGGAGGAACAAGAGATGTTAGTAGGGGAAGCATGGACCCCTAAGGACCCCTAAAAGACACTCCCAAGACACTCAGCCCAAAGGAGCTCTACTTGCTAATGTATCATGATTATTTCTATCAAACAATCTCTTCAACTCTCTCTCTATATATATATACATACACACACACACACACACACACACACACACACACAGGCATGCATGCACAGATTCATATCTATATACACAGGCAGAACCCAGAACCACATGAAGCATTTTGATTAAGCATATACACAGTTTGAAGGTGGATGAAATGTTTTAAATGGAGATAGCAATGTGATCTTTTACAGAGGTGCAATGGGGGAGTCACGAGTTTGTCAGCTCACTGGTAAATGATTGTACCAAATGCAACGTGGGCAAAAAAGCAAGGATCCAAAATAACTGCCTCCTTCTGGCCTTCTGAACACCTCAAGGGGATTTCTAGTGTCACTGGACAAAGGAAGATGCCACTGAGATGTAAAGATTTTGGAGATGGGAACTGACACTGGGACTCCTTAATTTAGGAGATTAAGAGATGCTGATGGTACCTGGGCATTCATCTACTTGGAAGACAAAAGAGGCAGAAGGGGCAGCGTACCTAGGCATATATAGGTGTGGGAATATGTGCTTCTTTGGGCTTCATGCTTACTTTGCTAACATGGCCATCTCCTTTACAAACAGTACAAACCCCTCCCAGCTGCACGGAGCTCAGGTTGGCCAAGAGCTCTCCAAAAGTGCTCTCCAGCCTTCAAGGCATCTGGCTTCCCAACAACCACCATGCTTGATGGCCCGACTCTTCTTCACATCCCCATCTATGGCTGGAAAAAGAGACACAGCCAGGTCCCAAGATTGGAGGGAGGCCCCTGAGAAGACACTTAGTGCAGGCTGCCCATTCTCAGCCCCGTGACACTCGTGCCCTCACCACTACACTTACAGGACTTCTACCAGAGGGCGGAGCCCATCTCCCCTCCTATACCAGGGGTAGGGCTGAGCAGAAGATGGAGGCCTGGGGTCTGTTTCTTGGACTCCTGCTGTCTGTCTACACCCAGATCTGGATCTTCTTCATTTTGCTGAGACAGCCAGCCCTCACCACTGGCCATTTCTCGCCTGGACCCCAGCTGTGCTGGGCCCGGGTAATCTCTTTTCCCAACAAGAATGTACAGTTGAACAGCCAGACTCTTTCTGGATTGTGAGAAGACAGGCAACAAATAAGTTCTTAGCATGTGTCCAAGTGAAATGTGGCCTGTGAAGGCTTAGCAACTGAGCCTGTGGGTGGTCAGGAGACCCTGAAGGGCTGATGCACCTGGGGGACGAGAGCAGGGGCCTGGGACAGATGCAGAGGGATTAAGGTGGCTGAAGGATGATGCAGGAGGCTACCTGACATTTTATGAGGGGTTTAAAGCCAAGCTTAGCCGCAGCTCGGGTACCAGCTCAGCTGATGGACTTTCCCTGAGCCCCTGTGGCCTCACCACCACTCCACATGCACGCGGGCACAGACACACTCACAGCCACACAAGGTTCTGTATGTCGTGACATACATACCCGGGAATCCAAAGACACCCCTTTCACACACACACAGTTCAGTTCAGTTCAGTCGCTCAGTCGTGTCTGACTCTTTGCGACCCCATGAATTATAGCACGCTAGGCCTCCCTGTCCATCACCAACTCCCGAAGTTCACTCACACTCACGTCCATTGAGTCAGTGATGCCATCCATCCTCTGTTGTCCCCTTTTCCTTCTGCCCCCAATCCCTCCCAGCATCAGTCTTTTCCAATGAGTCAACTCTTCGCATAAAGTGGCCAAAGTACTAGAGTTTCAGCTTTAGCATCATTCCTTCCAAAGAACACCCAGGACTGATCTTTAGGATGGACTGGTTGGATCTCATTGCAGTCCAAGGGAGTCTCAAGAGTCTTCTCCAACACCACAGTTCAAAAGCATCAATTCTTCAGCCCTCAGCTTTCTTCACAGTCCAACTCTCACATCCATACATGACCACTGGAAAAACCAGAGCCTTGACTAGATGGACCTTTGTTGGCAAAGTAATGTCTGTGCTTTTGAATATGCTATCTAGGTTGGTCATAACTTTCCTTCCAAGGAGTAAGCGTCTTTTAATTTCATGGCTGCAGTCACCATCTGCAGTGATTTTGGAGCCCTCAAAAATAAAGTCTGACACTGTTTCCATTTGCCATGAAGTGATGGGACCACATGCCATGATCTCAGTTTTCTGAATGTTGAGCTTTAAGCCAACTTTTAACTCTCCTCTTTCACTTTCATCAAGAGGCTTTTTAGTTCCTCTTCACTTTCTGCCATAAGGGTGGTGTCATCTCATATCTGAGGTTATTGATATTTCTCCCGGCAATCTTGATTCCAGCTTGTGCTTCATCCAGCCCAGTGTTTCTCATGATGTACTCTGCACACACACACACAAACACCCATACACAGATCCATGTGCACACTCTGTCAAGCCAGCCTCTGTTCTCTTACAACCTGGGCTTCTCTCTGCTGCAGCCTTTAGGGCACTGGCCTAGAAATGCCCATTCCTAGCACAAGTGCCCTGAATCCCTTCTGAAAAGACCCAGGGTGAGGGTGTCAGTGTATCATGCAGGCTCCAGAGCTGGGAGATGGAAAGGCTTCATCTCTTCTGCTTCTCACAAACCCCTTGCTGCCACTCATCAACCCTTCCTTCTATTGGGTCATGTCCCCATGAGGCCAGACCCTGCGGGCTTCTCCCCAGACCCCCTGCAGCCTCTGCTCTCCAGCAGCTCTCTCCTATGGGAGGCCTTCCCTTCCCCGGGGCCCAGGCTTCAGGTTGAGGTCTGTCCCAGGTGGCTCGCTGCTCCCTGAACCTGGGCACCCCTCTTTCCCAGGCCCAGTCTGGATCCAGCAGCTTGATTCCCTTCCTCTCCTGTTGCCCTAACCCAGGAGGGGTCCTGCAAGCTGCTGTTAACAGCTGAGCCTAGACAAGTGTTATGGTTAGAATTGTGTTCCTCCTCTCCCCCTGCTAAGGATGCCAGGGGCTTCCCCTGAGGCTCAGTGGGTAAAGAATTCACCTACAGTGCAGAAGATGCAGGAGACATGGTTTTGATTCCTGCGTCAGGAAGATCCCCTCGAGGAGGAAATGGCAACCCACTCCAGTGTTCTTGCCTGGAGAATCCCATGGACAGAAGAGCCTGGCGAGTTACAGTCCATGGGTTCCCAAAGTGTTAGATACGACTGAAGCAACTGAGCATGCACGCAAAGATGTGAAAGTCCAACTGCCCAAATGTGACCTCATTTGGAAATAAGGTCTTCCCAGAAGGGATAAGTTAAGATGAGGTGTTTAGAGTGGGCTCTACTGATGCTTTGATTTCGGACATCTGGCCTCCCAGTAGAGGTGCTGGGCAGGGAGCTCTGGTCTGATAACCCAGTTCCACCCTCAAGCTGGTACACATTCTTCCTGGGAGCCCTGCCTGCCTTTCTGTATCATCTATGTGGTCCATGTGGTCTGATGCTCACACGTGCAACCAAGTCCTTCTTCAGCGGCCAGCTCTTCAGTGGCTCCCTCATTGCCCCCAGACAAAGCCCCTGCTCCAGCCCCCTCCCACACCAATGGGGCCTGGCTGGCCAGCCCCTGCCCACCTTGACAGCCATCTCCCACCCCAAGAATCTAGATGTCACACCTCCCTCTCCCTCATGCCTCTATCCAACCCATGACTGGGTGTGGCCAGACCCTCCTTCAGCCTGTAGGGCTCCATGGCCTCTCCCCCTACTCTGGCCTCAGCACCCCTGCCCCTACCTGGATGGCTGTGCCAACTTCCA
>SJYX01010941.1:0-11017 GCA_006410675.1 Oreotragus oreotragus
GTGAATGGCTTTCCTATCTTGCTTCTTAAGTCCGTTTTAAAAATTCTCTGGTGGTGGGATGGTTAACCAAGCCATCACGACTAAAGAGAAGGAAAAACTTTTCCCATAGTCTATGCCCCTTTTCCACTGGAAGCTTTTTGTTTTTTGTCGTTTAAATTTGAAGTTGGTTTGGGTTACAAAAGAGTCACGACAAAAGATGAAGCGAATCCTCTGCAGAAAGTAATAGTTGTGCTTGAAAATAAGATCCTTTTGAAACTGCTTTTTTAGTGAAAGAAGTTACCAATAAAAATGTGCCACAGGAGTGATTTTCAGAGTAATTTTAATGGGACCTTCTCATAGAAGATTAGATTATCGGACCAAAAAGAGCTATATCAGTTTTGGCCTCTAACTCAAAAACCAGCAGTGGCTTCAGTTGTATGGTATTTTCCTCAACCTTTAGAAATGGAGTTGAAAGTTTAGATTTCTGCTTTCTCCTCAATTTATCTTTTCTGGTGCTTTCAGTTACTTTTCGGCTGGATATGAGAAGGCTTAGAACAAGTGGTTGCAGAAACAAAGTTCCTGCAAAAATCACACTATAAAAGATTTTTTCTTTGCACTTCGAATGCAAGGAGCATGTGTTTAATCCCTGGTTGGGGAGCTATTTTGGTTGGTACAAAAGTAATTGCGGTTTTGAGGTGTGAATTTTAAATCATTATAACTAGACTCAAACACATCTTTATTAATCGAAATAGGAATCATTACAATTAACACATTTTTGCCAATGAGAAATAAGTTTGTTTTTTCCTATAGTGTAAAAATCCATGCTTAGGGATCGGACAAACTCCTGGAAAGCATTTTCTGCCTCCTGCTGGTTGTGGAAGCATTTCCCTGAAAAAAGTTGTCAAGTTCTTGAAGAAGTGGTAGTCGGTTTGCGAGAGCTCAGGTGAATATGGCAGATGAGGCAAAACTTCGTAGCCCAATTCATCCAACTTTTGAAGCACTGGTTGTGCAACATGTGGTCAGGTGTTGTCGAGGAGAAGAATTGGGCCCTTTCTGTTGACCAATGCTGGCTGGAGGCGTTGCAGTTTTCTGTGCATCTCATTGATTTGCTGAGCATACTTCTCAGATGTAATGGTTTCTCCGGGATTCAGAAAACTGTAGTGGATCAGACAGGCAGCAGACTGCCAAACAATGACTTGACCTTTTTTGGTGCACGTTTGGCCATGGTAAGTGCTTTGGAGCTTCTTGGTGCAACCACGGAGCTGGTTATCGCTCGTTGTCGTATAAAATCCACTCTTCATTTCTTGTCACAATCCAATAGAGAAATTGCTTGTTGTTGTTACATAGAATAAGAGAAGACAGCTCTTCAAAACGAAGATTTAAAAAAATTTTTCGGTCAGCTCATGAGGCACTCACTTATTGCTTTTTCACCTTTCCAATTTGCTTCAAATGCTTAATGACCATAGAATGGTCAACATTGAGTTCTTCGGCAACTTCTCATGTAGTTGTAAAAGGATCAGCTTCAGTGATTGCTCTCAGTTGTTGTCAGCTTCTGAAGGTCATCCACTACGCCCCTCATCTTCAAGGCTCTTGTCTTTGCAAAACTTCTTGCACTACCACTATACATTTGTTAGCAGTTCCTGGGCCAAATGCATTGATGTTGCAAGCTGTCTCTGCTGCTTTACGACCTATTTTGAACTCGAATAAGAAAATCGCTCAAATTTGCTTTTTGTCTATCATTTCCATAGTCTCAAATAAATCTAAAATAAACAGCAATTAATAAGTCGTTACCAAAAAATAAAGTGAGAAATGCACATTAAAATGATGTACAACATAACCACATTTATTTAAGAATGTATTCCAATATCAAATGGCAGATTTCAACAATGCAAAAACCGCAGTTACGTTTGCACCAACCTAATAAGCTCCTGCATGCTGTGCAGCATGGCCAAAAAAAAGAGAGACAACCAAATAAATAAATATACACATATACATGTGTATAACAGTAGTTATGTTCTAAAAACTGATGCATGGTCATTGAAATATCTCATGTGCGCAGTAACACAGTTGAAACTGTGTTCCTTGAGTAAACTGCTTCCTTGAGTAAATTTCAAGAAAGCTTTGCTGTTGTCGTTTGGATTTTTTCTTGCTGAAATGGCTCTCCTTTGTAGAGAGCAGCAGACCAGCTATTGGAAGACAGTTAGTCACAGCTAGCCAGCTGTTGGACCAGCTTCCACACCTGACAACCACCAACTCCTATAAAAATAGCACAGACTTAAAACGGAGGGGCCTCGGTTTTGCATGGGTAGGGCAGGTGGCAGTGCCTCTGATTTAGGTGGCACGCAGAGGACAGGTGGGTACTTCCTAAAGATTCCCCTTCTCACCTCAATGTAGAGTCAAACAAACTCCTGGGCTTGTTTCAGAGGAGGACTCTCTAGTATTGGAGATTGTGGTAGAAAATCCAGCCACGATTTGTGATAATGTAAAAGGAAGTGAAAAGCCGGAAGCCAGGCTCCTTCTAACTGTCCAGTGGCCTTAATCTTGGAAAGATTCCAAATGGGAATCCCTGACCTCGGGGAATATGCCCTGAGGTCATTTTGGAGAGGTGGAGGTGAGGTTCTGTTGCAGGGCTGCAGGGGAACATCCCAGACTTGGGATGGGTCTGAACTCTAGGACAAGAATTACGGGCCCATGGGAGCCCCTGAGGAAAGGGGCCCAGCATGGTCAACAGAACTGTTAGCCATTTTTATTTAGCACTTTTCTCAAGTGATAAAATCGGCAATCTCTCCCCACCCCCACTTCCAATGGATGTTAACTTTTATTTAACCATGTAGTATGTCATTTACTTTGGCTCTTTTGCATTTTTTTAGAACTCTGTTCCTAGTGCCAGTAACAGTTTCTTTCTAAGCAGACAGGACTTTCTGATTTGGGGTACTGGGTTTTGGAAGAGGTTCTGCTCTTATGGGATCAGAGGAACGAGAGCTCTTTTTGTCTGCTAGCTAACCTCAGGGTCAGCACAGGCACCACTGCTTTCATTTCACTTCAGCACCGTCCCCCACATTTCAGGAACTTGAGAAGGAACCACTGATTTTTCCCTCTGAAAATGGGGATTTTACCTTATTTTTTGCAAATCTCTGGAGTGTTTCCAATAATGTCATTCCCATTTTCCTACCAGCTTTGATTTTCATTCATTTTGATTTGTTCAAATCAGGCCATTTGGCACTTAGGTTGGCAGTGAGAAAATGTCACAAAAAGGCTCACTGAATGTTGCAATATTTAAAAGAGCAGGATATCCCCACCTCACAGCCAGCAGAGTTGTCCAGTTAACCCCACCATCCTAGGAATTCTGACTCCCTGCTTGCTTAGCTCACAACTCAGACCTTCCCCAGGAAGCAGGAATTTCTTTGTCAGCCTCCCAGGGAGACTGGCAGCAGCTCCAGGCTCAGCTGGCCTTCTCTTTCTGCCTCTGGCAGTGACACTGAGGGTGAGTATGTACTGCCACCATCCTAAATTTTTCCAAGCCCCTCACTTAAAAAAAAAAAATTCAATGTTGAGTGCTTAAAATATGCAAGCTAAGTGTTTTGTCTAGGTTATTTCATTAAATCTTACTACAACCCTATGAAACAGGCACTATTATTACCCCCATTTTACAGAAGAGGAAACTAAGACACAAAGAGATCAAGTAACATGCCTGGGTCACACAGTCAGAATTCAAGTCACACGTCCTGGCAGATGATGCCCAAGGACACCCTTGGTCTCAGTCACTCTAGCGCCTCCTCTTCCCCTAACTCCTAGGGACTCCCTGACTCTGACAGTGCCTTAGCTTGGGATGTATTCAGCTGGAGGGCAAAACCAATGTTCCCTGAAGTAAAGGAAGATTTCTCTGTATAGCTCACAAGCCACACTTCGTATTCTGAAGGCTGATTCATGAATGAATCTACATTTTCATTTCCCCCTCCACTTTCATGGGGGAGTGACTTACTCAGATAAGCTCTGAGGAAACGTGGCGAATGGCCCTTCCAGGCCTCTCTCCACTGCTCTTGCTTAAAGTACAGTGCTAGGTACTATTCCTGCCTCTTCTCATCTTCATGACAATGACCTGATCAAAGAGCCCTGTGAATGAGCCCTTCAGTTCTGTCCAGTGGAGCTGTTGATTCCTTTCTTGTCCCCAGGTTATACCCCCAGCAGACACCCTCTGTCTTCCTTATGGCTGACCTCCTATCTGGGCCCACTTGGCTGCAGATACAGGCTCAAAAGAGAACAGGAGGCAGCTTCCAGGAGAGGATCTGGGTCTGCCCAGATTCCCTAAACCTTGGTACTTGCCAATAATTGGCCCAGTAATTGGATCCATCAGGGCCAGCCATGTAGTTTCCAGCTTAGAGTTTTGCTTGGGCTTGTAACGTTTCTGAAGGCACTTAGCATCCTCTAAAAATGCTGTTTCCCAGATGCTTCCTGAGCTCTAAGGGAAGGTCCTGAGTGTCACTCTCCTAGGGGCTTCTTCCAAATACAAAATATGAAATTCTTTGGGACTTAGGGCTGGTTTAGAGGGCTATGGTATCTATTAGAACTCTTGTCTGAAAAAGGATGCTCATAATCCCTCATGTTTCTTGTATCCTCTAAAGCAGTGATTCTCATGGGTGTTCCCTCACCCAAGAGCATTAGCACCCCACTGGAAATTGTTAGAAGTGCAAATTCTTGGTCCACACTCCAGACAGAACTGAATCAGAACCTGCTTGAAATCAGCAGTTCCCTGTTGAAGCAAGCCTTCCAGGAGACTCTGATGCACACTGAAGTGTGAGAACCCCTACTGTCTATAACAAAGGTTCTTTATCTTTTTTGGCATTTTTGGTTTGAAAATCTGATGAAAGGTTAGGACCCTCTCACCTGCTTCACAGACCTCCTCAAGTCTGAGTTAAGAATCCCTGCTCTGGAACTGAGAGCTTGTCCACGCCGCTCTGGCTTCCTGCCTCTCCACGCTGCCTTGAGAAGCGGTGGCCACGCACTCCCTGTTAGCTCTTTCATTCCTGTCCTGTTGGTTGTTGCTGAGAGTGGGCAGCCCCCACACCCGGGGAAAGGGCTTCCTGCCCCATTTGTGCTGCAACTGTAACCCGTGGCCTCTAGACAAAAACCAAATGCTCAGGCACGGGGCATCAGGCCAGGGCCTGGGCAAACAGAAAAGTGATTCCATCTCCTGGAGCTGGGAGCTCTGTGTCAGAACAGAACTGCTAAAAACTGCGGCACTTCCTGTGACAGTCCCGGCTGGGGAAGATGACTGCAGCTAGAGCTTTGTCAGTGCCGAGGCCTGGTTATTCCAGTTGTACCTGTTTGATTATTTGTGGTACCCCTGTTTGCTTGTACAAGTATCTTGGTTTAGACAACAAATCGTATATGGTCACCCCTTTTCTCATCTAATGGCCTCGTCACTGGTCTCCCTGTGGCCATTTTTGCCCCCTGCAGTCCATTCTCCATGCAGCAGCTCGCCCATAAATACGGTTACAAGGCCCTTATGACCTGGCCCCTCCTGACTCCCCGGTTTTGTCTCCTTCCTTTCACCTCTACGTTCATCTCTCTTAAGCTAAGCTGGTCATCTTCCCATGTCTTAAATGCATGAAACCCAGTGGCACCTAAGAGTCTTTGGCCTTGCTCTGCCCTCTGCCCAGAAAATGCTTCCCTACAGATCCACTCACATGGGCCCTTTTTCATAAACAGGCATCAGCCTTCATGTTCTTTCAAGGAGGCCCCCTTCCAATCCCTCTCCCTGACAGCTCCATTTCCATTTTCTTCCTAGTGCTTATCACTGTCCAAAATTGTTTTTTTCTTTTTCTGGGAGGCTGACACTGTGAGGACAAAACTAAGGCATTCCCAGTGCCTGGATAAGTCTGGCACACAGCAGATACTCAGTAAACATCTCTTAGCTAAACAGCTGGACTTCAGCGACGCCCAGAGTGCTTCTGGGGCTGACTTCCTTATCCATGTTAAATGCAAGTACTGTCATCCCGTTTTATCTCACCTCTGTCCCACAGGTGGCAAAGGACAGGGACCCTGAGTATGAGATGATTCTTCTCTGCCTGCTGCCAACTCTCCCTAGCTTCATGTACCTCCCATCTCTGAATAGACCTCAGCATCTCCTCTCCCTAGGTATTTCATCTCCAGGTGAGCTTCTGGGGAAAGGGCAATAACCCTGGCCTCAAAAGATGCTGCCCCCCCAAGCACTGTTGTTTGGGGCTCCAGCCATTCAGTGTGCACTTAGGGGGGCCCTCAGCCACTAAGCTTTTGATGGGCAGCTTTCTTCTGGGCTTCTTGATGAGCTGGGAACTCAGTCTCCCGGAATCCACTAGCTGAGGGAGTAGAGGAGACTAGCTCTTCAAGGAGTTATATTCCCTATTTCCCAGTGCCACAAGCTGGAAGGTGTCTAGAGAATTATGGCTTCCATAGAGCACCAACATCATTGATGACATTTTACCAAATCCTGGCTCTTCTAGTCTCTGTTCCTTGGCCCTCCCTCCGATCTTTATTTTTTATTTTTAAAATATTTATTAATTTATTATTGGCTGTGTAACATCTTAGTTGTAAGTCAGGCTCTTTGTTTCAGCATTCCTGCTTCTCTCCAGTTGTGGAATGCAGGCTGAGTTGCCCCAAGGCATGTGAGATCTTAGTTCCCTGACCAGGGATCAAACCCAGGTCCTCTGTATTGGAAAGCAGATTCTTACCCACTAGACCACGAGGGAAGTCCCATCCTCCCGCTCTTTAAAATGAGAGCTGTGACAATGAACCCCTCCCCCAAGAGCATTCCAGAGCAGCAGTGAAAAAGAACCTCCCTCCTTCATTCTAAACCTGAGGAGGAAATGAGGCTCCTGAGCTCAGCTGAGTTTAAAATAAATTTAGGCTCCAAGATAAATTTAGGGCTATGGAATATGGACTCAAATAGCAAAGTCATACAGAGAAGAGAAAGAGTTCGATGGTTTTCAACCAACTTGCCGTAAAGTGAGTCCTTCGTGAGAGCCAGGCTGCTGCATGGTGGGTAGAGGACAGGGAAGGGGAAGCAAGGACCTGGAGACAGACCATCACTCTGGAGGATTTCCAGGGTCTTTGTCTGAGTTCTGGCCTTTGAGGAAGGAGCATGGGGGTGGAGCCTAAAAATATTAGTTTTGAAATCAGATCTAGATACAAATGCAGACTCTGCCACTCACTAGCTTTGTGGCCTTCAGCAACTCTACCTAACCGCTCCTGGTCTCAGTTTCCTCATCTGTAAATGGCACAAGAGTGCCTGCTTCATCTGATCGTGAGGCAGATTAAATGAAATAATTCATGTGAAGAAATTACAGCACAGAGTAGTGTTCAATAAATCCTTTCGTCATCCTTTTTCTCGTTGAGGTTGCTGGTCGAAAGGGAGACAAGTGTAGAACTTGTGTAGTTGATAGGAGCACTTCCTGCAACAGCCTCTGAGTTCCCAGGTGGAGGAGCCAGAGAAAGAGTAGACTCCCCTTCTGGAGTGATCAGCTAGTCTGCATTTAGCTAAAAGGACGGGAACCCATTCTGACCCCTTCCTGTTTCGGCTTTGCTCCTTCCTACATTCCTTTCCCTGCTAGCCCAAGAGGATCCAGTCTGCGGTTCCCTCGTCATCGGCCTAGTTGTGTACCAGACCAGATTCCATTTTGGTTTGCCTCTCACTATCTCTGTTCCAGGCCTGGAGTGTCTGAGGTCTTTTGGCGATGGTGGAGCAGAGTGCACTTTTGAAAAACAAAATGAGGTCTCTGTCTAGGCGCTCTGCTTCCTTCTGGCTACAAGCAACAGCAGAGAATCTGCCATCTGCTAAGGGCATGGGATGACTAGAGGTCAATGCTGAATATTAATTCACCTGTTGGACATCTAAGATAGCAGTTAATCAGCCCTGGGGAACAGCTCTTGCATAAGGAGAGGAGAGATTTGCCTTTGGCAGACAGTTTTACGCCGGGGCTTTTGGGGGTCTATAAAGCTCCTGAAGTTTTTAAAAAATATATTTATTTTTAATTGGAGGATAATTACAGTGTTGTGTTGGTTTCTGCCATACATCAACATGAATCAGCTATAGGTATACATATGTTCCTTCCTTCTTGAACCTCCCTCCCACCTCCCACTCCGTCCCACCCGTCTAGGTTGTCACAGAGCACCAGACCAAAGCTTCCAAAATTTTACACAAGTTTATACCTGTATGTACAAGGTACTTTTTTCTGAGAAGAGAATCCATAGTTTTCTTCAAAACTCTCAAGGCAAGTCAGAGCCCAAATAGGTTCAGAATCACTGGTCCTGATCTGAGAGTAGAAATAGAACCGTCCTCTAGGGGGTCTCTATGAGGCTGCATCCTTCAGCTTGGCTGATCAGCAGGACTGTTAATGAAAAGCGCCTGCAAGTGAGGTTCCTGAGGCTTGGAAGAAAGAGAGTTATTCTCTTTATTGGACCTGCGGTGACTGGTTGGAGCCTGCTCTATCCATTTGGGAAGTTGGGGATTTTGAGCTAGGTAAATATCCCTTGTTTCCCTGAATTTTGGTTGCGACATTATAAAGCACTCTAAACTGTGGTATTTTGTGCCACATGTGGGGACTATTCCAATGTTGTCTCAGAGGTGAGAAACAGGGTTGAGTGACTGTGCTAGGTGTGTGCTGGAGGTAGGGGTCTCCTTACAGGGTCTCTTTACATGGCCCTAATTTGGCTACTTGTTACGTAGTTGGTACTCAGCCACAGTTTTTACATTGCTTTGTCTTTGTATCCTTCCTTTTGAAGACAATAAATCTAAGTTCCATAGTCCATTTTTTTAAATTTCCCCTGGGCCAGTGGCTTCTCCTTACCCCTGTGGCATCCTTTCATGAGAGGCCAAGTGCCCCGGTCTTATCCCCAGCTGTGCTTATTTACTCCTTACCCCTTACGGTACAAATCCTGAAAAATAGCTCTGAAGGCCACCTTGGGGCCTTTGAGATTGTCTGCTGCTTCTTGGAATATGATTCTATCACTGAGTCTATTTCATTTCTGGCCAGTCCTGGTACTATCTCCTGCTCTTCTCAGTACCCATCATTCCTTGTTTCAGCTACTTGTTCCTATTGACAAATGGCATCTCTTTCCCTGCTCAGAATTTTCTCCCTCCTCTCCAACCCCAAGTCCATGTGCTCAAGCCAGCTCCCTGGATGGCCTCAGAATGCAGCAAGGATTTCCTAAGATGTGGCTGTCTTCCTGCCTGAATCAGGCAAACACGCTCTGAGCTCAGAGTCAGTTCACAAGTAGGAAGTATGAGCTGAAAGTAACTGAACACAGTGGTTCCCTGGACTCTCCTAAGAGCACAGCATGATCCCTGTAACGTCAATTTACTGACAGAAGCTCCATGAGACAAGTTTCAACTTTGCTTTTGGAATATTCTCCAGACATGAAACAGAGTCAAGTCTCCAGACATAGGCCTCTGATTTGGAGTCATCAGACTGTGTAAGGTCCTCCAGCTCCCCCAAGAACATGGGTGCTTCCATCCTCACTGCCACTGGAGCTCTGGGCAGGGCCATCACACCAGGACTGCTGTGATCCCCACAGAGCTGAGGGTTCAAATGGAGGTATTAAAGGCCACGCAGGCCAACATTTTCTCCAAAAGCTCTTCCAAAAGGTTCTCTATACAGGGAAAATGAGGTCCTGGGAGGAGCTGCCTGAGCCACATTCCCCTCTTTGAAACGTGGGCCTGCGGTCTGGAGATCATGCCGCCTGACAGAGGGTCATGGCTTCCTCCCCTCCTCACCCAGTGCCGGCAAAAGTGTTTCTGCTCCATCCATCTTGCTTCACTGCGCCTCTCCTGCACCCTGATGCACTTCACCCACTCGTTTTGCGCTGGTTCTGAACAGCTATGACTTCAGATGCCTCTTGTAGGGCTCTAAGGATGGTAACAATGGGAGCAGCTACCCTCTGGTGTTTGCTTCCTCCTGAACCCTGACTTCCGTGAAGGAATTGCGAGGGAAAGGAAAGGCCTCCGAGGCCATCCGGGCTCACAGTCTGCTCCCAGGCAGGATGAACTACCTGTTGGCCCAGGCTGACTGGTCCTTCTAACCTCATAATATTTTCTTGGGTTATTACAGAGGCTTTTAATTTTGATCAAATTACCTATCCTTTCCTTTATGGCTTTGTATTTTGTGGTTTTTAAAGGTTTCTCCATCCCCAGATAGTAAACGTATTTTCTCATATTTTCTTATATTTCTTTTATAGTTGTATTTCTGTGTTAGTCCTTTATGTGGAATTTATCTTCATATATGGTGTGAGCTAGGGATCTAACTTTTTTTTTGCAGAGGGAAATTCTGGCATGCTGCCCAGAATTATCTGTCCTGTAGGCCATCTTCTCACCAATGACTCGAAACACTACTCTTCTCATATTCAAGTGTCCCATGAATTCATGTGACTGTCTGGATTCTCTATTTTGTTACATTGAACTTTTTATATTCCTTGTACAGTTCAGTTCAGGTCACTCAGTTGTGTCCAACTCTTTGCTACCCCATGGACTACAGCACGCCAGGCCTCCCTGTCCATCGCCAACTCCTGGAGTTTACTCAAACTCATGTCCGTTGAGTCGGTGATGCCATCCAACCATCTCATCCTCTGTCTTCCCCTTCTCCTGCCTTCAGTCTTCCCCAGCATCAGGGTCTTTTGCAGTGAGTCAGTTCTTCACATTAGGTGCCCAGAGTATTGGTGCTTCAGCCTCAGCATCAGTCCTTCCAATGAATATTCAGGACTGATTTCCTTTAGGATGAACTGGTTGGATCTCCTTGCAGTCCAAGGGACTCTCAAGCGTCTTCTCCAACACCACAGTTCAGAAGCATCAATTCTTTGGCACTCAGCTTTCTTTATAGTTCAACTCTCACATCCATACATGACTACTGGAAAAACCATAGCTTTGACTAGATAGACCTTTGTGGGCAAAGTAATGTCTCTGCTTTTGAATATGCTGTCTAGGTTGGTCATAACTTATCTTCCAAGGAGCAAGTGTCTTTTGATTTCATGGATGCAGTCACCATCTGCAGTGATTTTGGAGCCTCCA
>SJYX01010942.1:0-40757 GCA_006410675.1 Oreotragus oreotragus
CACTCTCCTCTTTCACTTTCATCAAGAGGCTTTTTAGTTCCTCTTCACTTTCTGCCATAAGAGTGGTGTCATCTGCATATCTGAGGTTGTTGATATTTCTCCCGGCAGTCTTGATTCCAGCTTGTGCTTCTTCTAGTCCAGTGTTTCTCATGATGTACTCTGCATATAAGTTAAATAAGCAGGGTGACAATATACAGCCTTGACATACTCCTTTTCCTATTTGGAACCAGTCTGTTGTTCCATGTCTAGTTCTAACTGTTGCTTACTGACCTGCATACAGAAATTCACATATATGCAAATACATATTAAAATGACCTGCAATGGCATACCAAATTAGCATCAAGGATTCTCTCAGGTAGAAGAGTGTGATGGAATAGAGTACAAGTGAGTCTTTTCCCTTTACAGTATAGTGTGCATTTATAATGAAAATATATTTTGCCTTTTGCTAATGCAATTAAAAGTAATGGCTAAAAAGGAGGCCATACTAATCAGATTGTTTTAGGAACTCGTTCCTGAGGGGCTTAGATACAGTTGCCCAATGGCTGATAAAGACACTGAATCAGGGTATAAGGAATAAAGGAGGATTCTGATGTCTGTCTTTTCTCAGGTGGTCTGCTGCTGCTGTTGCCGCTAAGTCACTTCAGTCGTGTTCGACTCTGTGCGACCCCAGAGACGGCAGCCCACTAGGCTCCCCCGTCCCTGGGATTCTCCAGGCAAGAACACTGGAGTGAGTTGCCATTNTTCTGATGTCTGTCTTTTCTCAGGTGGTCTGCTGCTGCTGTTGCCGCTAAGTCACTTCAGTCGTGTTCGACTCTGTGCGACCCCAGAGACGGCAGCCCACTAGGCTCCCCCGTCCCTGGGATTCTCCAGGCAAGAACACTGGAGTGAGTTGCCATTTCCTTCTCCACTCAGGTGGTCTAAACATGCTTTTCTCAATCTGGTTTCATTCTATATAGTTTATATTTCTCTCAGATTTTAGCCGTAAGTAAACTGTCAACCTTAGGACTGGGAAAATTGGTCTCTTTTCTCTTACACATTCTAATGGGAAGCTGAGGAAGCTGGGATCAAGAGCTGCAAGCCAGATATTACATTAAATCACAAGCTGAATAAAATATTTATAAGCTACATTTGAATTTGTTAAAATATTCCCTTAGGAATTCATCCCTTTGATACTAGTCAAGTACAAAAATATTAAACAAGACCCAAATTACTGTATACCAAAAATCAGTATGAAGCCTGTTATAAGTCAAAACTTGAGGTGAAGTGGGAAGAAGGCAGACTTGTGGGGAAAAGTTTGGCAGTGGATCCTCCAGAGCAGTGCCTGAACACTGCCACAAAAACAGAGAGCAACCCAAGCCTAGGACAACTCACTAAAAGGCAAGTGGACTTCTTCCTCAAAGAAAAATTTATCAGAAAAGATATACAGACTGAAGCTGCAAAGTCAGGAAGAACTCTGTAGCGTACCATAAAACCAATTTTTTTTTCAGCTTTTAAATGAACTGTCCTTTATATCTCAAAAAGAAAAAGTTTAGATTGTGTATAATCTTATTTTCTATTCTTACGGGGGATTAAAAAAGAGAACTTCCAAATATGGAAACTTGTCACTGCCCCCTAAATTTTATTGAGAATTATATCTGCTCTATATAAATTTTAATCTCCTTCATGGTCTCTGAAGGACCAGCTTGAAAACTAACCTCCAGATGTGCTGTGACTATGAAAGCTCTCAGATCAACATAATGACCAGCAAAGTTCTATTATTTTCTTTGTTTCTTTACTTTGCACTCTGCTTAGCTTTTCTTTTTCTCGTTTTTTTCAGCTTTTAAATGAACTGTCCTTTATATCTCAAAAAGAAAAAGTTTAGATTGTGTATAATCTTATTTTCTATTCTTACGGGGGATTAAAAAAGAGAACTTCTAAATATGGAAACTTGTCACTGCCCCCTAAATTTTATTGAGAATTATATCTGCTCTATATAAATTTTAATCTCCTTCATGGTCTCTGAAGGACCAGCTTGAAAACTAACCTCCAGATGTGCTGTGACTATGAAAGCTCTCAGATCAACATAATGACCAGCAAAGTTCTATTATTTTCTTTGTTTCTTTACTTTGCACTCTGCTTAGTTTTTCTTTTTCTCGCAAATGTTGAACCACATTCCTTAGCAATGGGCAATGGGCTCAGGTCCTTAAAGAGCTACAATGCATCATAAACTGGGAAACCTTCAGTTTGCATCAGATATTAGTAGTATCCAGTGGAATATCTCTGTGTGCATTTTAGACAGAGCAAGGAAATGCTTAATGTGAAGTGGTTTCATTATAACAAGCTGCTGAATTATTTACACCAATAAAAATTTATCTGCTGGGGTCCACTGAGAAAAAAAATTATCCTCTTGGTATATAGAATCGTTGTCTGCAGTGAAATAAGGATGCACAGCACTGCCGTTCTACAAGCACCACAGGAACATTTAAATTATTCTCCTTTCTCTCATTTTCTTTTTTGTGTTTAGTAAAGGGAATTTAAGGAAATTAATGCCTAGTTTGGACAGAAAGTAATGACCACAAAGCAGTATCCTTATTTCTGAAAGATTTTGCAGATTACATGGTTTTAAAAAATAGCTAAAACTCCCAAGTCTCATAGTTAATACCTATACACAGGTTGAAATAACCATGGCAGTATACGGGACTGCTAACCATGAGGGGAAAAAAAACCACACATTTTCCTTATATGTATCAAACAGGAAGAAAAAAAAGAGAGAGAAATTTAGATTGCCATTAAGAGGAGAATAAATTCTTATAGTATTGGAGTTTTAAAAGGTGAGAGATTTTTATTTCATTTTAGTTATATAGATGTCTTCCTTTAGACTCATGGAAAATTATCTACAGAAATATTAGTAAGGAACAGGCCAAGTAAGGAATATTCTCTGTCAAGAAACTTCAGACTCTCACTACCAAAGCCATGGGACTCTGGACCAAGATGGCAACATAGGAGGCTCCTGAATTTTCTCTTCCCACAGAGACAGAGTTTCAGCTATACATAGAGCAATTTCCTCTGAAAGAAATAAAAAAAAAACTAGCTGAGTAAGTCTTACACAGAAATAAAATGAGAACGTATCCACATGAAAATTGGTAGAGAAGGCTGTAATACACACTCTCTATAAGCCCCACCCCTAACACAGCACCATAGAATCAGAAGGGAACCTCCAACTCCCAGCTTTACCTGAGAAGTAAATGGTTTGGACCACACATCTAGTGCTTCAGTTTTAAGGCTATGAGCCCTCAAAACACCTAAATCTGAAAGCCACTGGGCCTTGTATTCATGGTTCCACAGGACCACTGGCATACCTGTTTATTGCTCTTCACTTAATTGTGCTTCACAGATAATGCAGTTTTTATAAATTGAAGATTCATGGCGATCTTGCATTATCAAATAATGATTGACATATTTTAGCAATAAAATATTTTTACATTGTTGTTTTAGACAATGTTATTGCTCTTCATAGACTATAGTGTAAACATAGCTCTTCTATGCACTGAGAAATAAAAAGATTTGTGTTACTTGCTTTATTGTGATACTCACTTAATTTCTGTGTTCTGGAACTGAAGTTGCAGTATATCTGAGATCCAACTATATAGTAAACAAAGAAACAGTTGTAAATGGGGACATGTACACTTACCAAGGCTATCCACACAGGGCTCAGCACAGATAAAGCAAATAAAAACCCTCATCTCCAGAGGGAGTTGATGAGTACTTTACAAAGTGTAGTCTAAGGGCCCAGATTCTAGTTTGCATGCCATCTATGTGCTGACTGACATGCTCCACAGAATCCAATGAGTTGTTGGGTTCTTTCTCTGCCTTCCTCTGGCTCACTCCAACAATAAAGACAGGTTGCCAGTATCTCCTTTGTAGGATTCTGGCCACGCATCTTAAGTCCCAGCATTGTGACTGTCACTCCATGGAGTCAGTGATGCCATCCAACCATCTCACCCTCTGTCATCCCCTTCTCCTCCTGCCTTCAATCTTTCACAGCATCAGGGTCATTAGAAGAATTAACATTGTTGAAATGTCCATACTACCCCAAAAAAGTCTACAAATTCAACACAATATCTATGAGAATTCAATTCCAATGGCATTTTCATAGAAATAATAATAATTTAAAAAACTATATGTTTGGAACCAAAAAAAGACTCCAAATAGTCAAAGCAATTTTGAGTTAGAAAAGTGAAATGGAAGACATCACACTTAATTTCAAACTATATTACAAAGCTAGAGTAATCAAAATAGCATATTTGCATAAAAATAAACACATAGATGAGTGGAATAAAAATAAACCCATGCATATCTATGGGGAGAAGGACATGGAGACCCACTCCAGTATTCTTGCCTGGAGAATCCCATGGACAGAGGAGCCTGCTGTGCTGCTGTCCATGGGGTCGCACAGAGTTGGCCACAACTGAAGTGACTCACATGCATGCATGCATTGGAAAAGGAAATGGCAACCCACTCCAGTATTCTTGCCTGGAGAATCCCAGGGACAGAGGAGCCTGGTGGGCTGCCGTCTATGGGGTCACACAGAATTGGACACGACTGAAGTACCTTAGCAACAGCAGCAGCATATCTATGATCAATTAATTTACAAAAAGAAAAAAATGGGGAAGGTATTAGTTCAGTTCAGTTCAGTGGTTCAGTCGTGTCTGACTCTTTGCGACCCCATGAATCGCAGCACACCAGGCCTTCCTGTTCATCACCATCTCCCGGAGTTCACTCAGACTCACATCCATCGAGTCCGTGATGTCATTCATCCATCTCGTCCTCAGTCATCCCCTTCTCCTCCTGCCCCTAATCCCTCCCAGCATCAGAGTCTTTTCCAATGAGTCAACTCTTCTCATGAGGTGGCCAAAGTACTGGAGTTTCAGCTTTAGCATCATTCCTTCCAAAGAAATCCCAGGGTTGATCTCCTTCAGAATGGACTGGTTGGATCTCCTTGCAGTCCAAGGGACTCTCAAGAGTCTTCTCCAACACCACAGTTCAAAAGCATCAATTCTTTGGTGCCCAGCCTTCTTCACATTCCAACCCTCACATCCATACATGACCNCCTTCCAAAGAAATCCCAGGGTTGATCTCCTTCAGAATGGACTGGTTGGATCTCCTTGCAGTCCAAGGGACTCTCAAGAGTCTTCTCCAACACCACAGTTCAAAAGCATCAATTCTTTGGTGCCCAGCCTTCTTCACATTCCAACCCTCACATCCATACATGACCACAGGAAAAACCATAGCCTTGACTAGATAGACCTTAGTCGGCAAAGTAATGTCTCTGCTTTTGAATATACTATCTAGGTTGGTCAGAACTTTTCTTCCAAGGAGTAAGTGTCTTTTAATTTCATGGCTACAGTCACCATCTGCAGTGATTTTGGAGCCCCAAAAAATAAAGTCTGACACTGTTTCCACTGTTTCCCCATCTATTTCCCATGAAGTGATGAGACCGGATGCCATGATCTTTGTTTTCTGAATGTTGAGCTTTAAGCCAACTTTTTCACTCTCCTCTTTCACTTTCATCAAGAGACTTTTTAGCTCCTCCTCACTTTCTGCCATAAGAGTGGTGTCATCTGCATATCTGAGGTTATTGACATTTCTCCCGGCAATCTTGATTCCAGCTTGTGTTTCTTCCAGTCCAGCTTCTCATGATGTACTCTGCATATAAGTTAAATCAGGGTGGAAGGCATAATTTTCTTCAATAAATGGTGTTGCAAAAACTGCATATTAACATTCAAAAGAATGAAATTAAATCCCTATTTAGACCATGCACAAAAATAACTCAAAATGTATATTATTTAAGTATATGATCCAAGATCATAAAAATTTTAGAAGAAACATAGGGAAGAACCTCCTTAACAATGGAGCTGGTGATGATTTCTTGGATTTGGCAGCAAAAGTGAGAATAAACAAGTGGGAATATATCAAACTAAAAAGCTCTTGTCCATCAAAAGAAACCATCAACATAATAAAAAGGCATCCTATGGAATGGGAGAAAACATTTGCAAGCCACAATCAAAAATATACAAGAAACACACAATTCAATAGCAAAGAAATAAATAACCCTATTGAAAAATGGCAAAGGACCTGAATAGACAGTTTTCCAGAGAAGACATACAAATGGCCAAAAGGTATATGAAAAGGACCCCAAACTCACTAATCATCAGGGAAATACAAATCAAAACCACAAAGAGATATTACTGATCACCTGTTAGAATGGCTATCATCAATCAAACAAGATAACAAATGCTGATGAGGATGTGGAGAAGAGGAAATTTTGTATCCTGTTTATGGGACTATAAAATAGTAAAGACACTATAGAAAACCATATGGAGGTTACTCAAGAAATTAAAAGTACAACCATAATATGATATAGCATTCCCACCTTTATGTGTATATTCAAAGAAAACCACTATTTCAAAGAGATACATACTCTTATATTCATTGCAACATCATTCACAATGGCCAAGGTACAGAAATAAACAGAGTTTGTGATAAGTGAATGGATAAAGAAAATATCATGTGTATTTATACATATGGTATATATGGAAAATATTATATATATATATGTATATTTACATGTATACACACACACATACAATATGGAGTATTATTGAGCTTAAAAAAGGAAGGAAATTCTGTCATTTGTGACAAGATGGATAAAACTGTAGGGCATTATGCTAAGAGAAATAAGCCAGATATGGAAAGACAGTATAAAGAAGTACTTATATGTGAAATCTTTTTTAAAAATATAAACATAAACACAGAAACAGAGCATAAAATGGTAGCTACCACAGTCTACAGGGTGTAAAAAATAGGGAGAAGCTAGTAAAAGTGTACAAATGTCACGTGATAAGTAAGATCTAAGGATTTAACATATAACATGGCTACTACGGTTGATAATACTGTGATGGATGTATTAATTGATGTTTGGGAGTCTGTCAACATGTATACATAAATATATCAAAATCATCACATCGTACACTTTAAACACATTACAATTTTGTCAATTACATCTCAATAAAGTTGTAAAAATATGTTTATGAGAAAAATAACTGTCCATTTTTAGCAACTGCTTTACTCTTTCTGATTTATAGACGATGAGGTGCTAAGTGTTTTAATAAGTTTTAATAAACTTATTAAAATTCCTAGAAATTTGAGACTGCTCTAAAACTTAAGTTTATAAGAAAATGTAATTACTAACATCATAGATCAGGATAAGTAACTGCTTTTTTCCCTTTCCTTTTAGATAACTCTTCAGAAAATGATAACTTGCTTTTGCCATGTATATGCATAAAGGCATTTTTAACTGAGTTAGAATGTTTATTAGACAAACAGCTCCTGATTTTAAAGTTCATATAGCTTCTACAAAAAAAATCTTTAGGTAGGAAGAGCCATGAATATTTCTTTGGCATTACAAAGTTTGCTAGAATTCTGATTCTTCAGCATTTAGCCATGGTTGTCTCTTCAGAATGTCCCATCCACTTCTCCCAGTTGCCAAAGGTAGTGCTAGAAAACTGGCTCTTGGAGAGAGAAAGGGAATCCTTTATTTTAGAATTTTCCAGTTTTCTTAATATAAATACATCCACCATTGCCTATGCAAGGAATTAGTGCTTCACAGTTGACTCACAATTTTTCTCTTCCTATTCTTATCTTACTTCACTCACGTCCTTCATTTTACCTGTCTTCTCTTTATGTCCCTATACTTAAAGTGAAAGAAAGTTGCTCATTGTTTCTGAAGCTGATTTTGAAACTGTAAGAAAATTCAAGTATTTAGAACTCATTGGGACAGTTTTCTGGCTCCTCCTTACTTGATCAAAGTGTTGGAATTTAAAGTATGTAACTGAAGAGTTATACACTTCTGGAGAAGAGCAGAGAAATAGATCTGGAAGGAATTAAGAGGCTGAGACAAAGTGGAAACAATGCCCAGTTGTGGATGTGTCTGGAGGTGAAAGTAAAGTCTGATGTTGTATAGAGCAATATTGCATAAGAACCTGGAATGTTAGCTCCATGGATCAAGGTAAATTAGAAGTGGTCAAACAGGAGATGGCAAGAGTGAACATCAACATTTTAGGAATCAGTGAACTAAAATAGACTGGAATGGGTGAACTTAATTCAGATGACCATTAAATCTACTAGTGTGGGCAAGAATCCCTTAGAAGAATTGGAGTAACCATCATAGTCAACAAAAGAGTCTGAAATGCAGTATTTGGGTGCAATCTCAAAAATGACAGATTGAACTTGGTTTGTTTCCAAGGCAAAACATTCAGTGTCACATTAATCTAAGTCTATGCCCCAACCACTAATGCTGAAGTTGAATGGTTCTATGAAGACCTACAAGATCATCTAGAACTGAAACAAAACAAAAAAATATATACTTTTCATCATAGGGGACTGGATCGCAAAAGTAGGAAATCAAGAGACACCTGTAGTAACAGGCAAATTTGGCCTTAGAGTACAAAATGAAGCAGAGCAAAGGCTAACACAGTTTTGCTAAAAGAATACAATGGTCATGGCAAACACTTTCTTTTCAACAACACAAGAGATGACTCTAAACATGAAAGTCACCAGATGTTCAATACTGAAATCAGACTGATTATGTTCTTCAAAGCCAGAGATGGAGAAGCTCTATATAGTCAGCAAAGACAAGACCAGGAGCTGACTGGGGCTCAGATCACGAACTTCTTATCACAAAATTCAGACTTAAGTTGAAAAAAGTAGAGAAAACCACACAGATATGACCTAAATCAAATCCCTTATGATATAGAGTAGAAGTGACAAATAAGATTTAAAGGATTACATCTGATAGAGTGCCTGAAGAACTGTGGATGGAGGTTTGTAACATTGTACAGGAAATTATTTCAAACAAGTATTAAGATAACAGTAGCATTTATGAGAGTGGAGAAGGTTATATATGACAAACAACCAGAAACTGATGTTTACAATGAAGTAAGGCTGAAAAGGAGAGGATGCAGTATTCTAAGGAGCACAATAACAGAGCAGAGAAGTACTTACCATTTTTCTCCTGCCATAATACTTGGGAGGGGTGAAATTTCTATGTGGCTCATTCTGGAGTATATTTCAGAGACATCTAGCATTCCATTATATCCAAATAATAATAAAATGAATAAGTATGAATGATAATATCAAATGACTACCTTATTTTCTCTAATTTGTAATAAAAATCAGTTGGAAATTCTAGAACATTATTAGAAAGCATGACATAACTCATAATAGGATGCTATCATCTTACTTGTTTTTAAACTGCTCTTTAAAGCACACATTTTTATTATTTCTATACAACTGAGAAGAAAAGTAGCATTGAGAAAGATAACAAAACACTGAGTGAATGTAGGTTATTTTTTACTCAAGGTCACATAGCTGATGAATGATAGAACATAAATTCATTCATTCATTCAGCAAAAATTTATTGAGTGTTGACATTACTGTTAATAAAAAGGTCTCTGTTACAGTTTTCATTCTATTGAAGGACAAAGATTATTAATTCATCATCACATCATAGCAATAAATGCAGTGATACAAGTATGCAGAGAATACTCTTGGAGCACATAAACTGGTACCCTAAATAATACTGAGGACTGGAGAAGAAAGTAAAACACAAGCAGACATTTAAAGAACTACTAGAAGTCTGATAGATAAATAATTTTGGGAAGAACATGCCAGAGGAAACAACACACCGAAAGGCAATGGAAAAATATGGTCAATATTTGAAAAACTTCACTAATTTCAGTGTGCTGAATGTATAAGAATGACTGGTGAGAGAAAAAGCTAGAGAGACAGAGGCCAATAATATATTGAATACATTACTTTATCTTTTAGTTTTTGTCCAGCATACCTGACCTGAAAAATATGTGCTTATTAGTACCTGCATCTTATTAAAGCAAAAATTAAAAATTGACAATGTGAGAGAAAGGATGAAATCTCAGACACTGCAGAGCTTCTGGTTCTTAGAATACTCTCAGAAAGATAAATGTGGCCTATTGATGCATTATGAATAGGAATATGACACAAATACAAATTTAGAAAGTATGTTTCAGATGCAGCATAAAGGACTGGGGGGAAGAAAGTAAAGAGATTGATCATAAAATCCTTGCAAAAATTCAAATGAGAAGTAAGAATAGTTTTGTTTTGTTTTTTCCAGGTTTGATGCATAAGACAGGGTGCTCAGAGCTGGTGCACTGGGATGATCCAGAGGGACGAGATGGGGGTTCAGGATGGGGAACATATGTACACCCACGGCTGATTCATGTAAATGGATGGCAAAACCACTACAATATTCAATATTGTAAATTAATTAGCTTCCAATGTGGAGAAAGCTGAGCGCCAAATAATTGATGCTTTTGAACTGTGGTGTTGGAGAAGACTCTTGAGAGTCCCTTGGACTGCAAGGAGATCCAACCAGTCCATTTTAAAGATCAGCCCTAGGTGTTCTTTGGAAGGAACGATGCTAAAGCTGAAACTCCAATACTTTGGCTACCTCATGCAAAGAGTTGACTCATTGGAAAAGACTCTGATGTTGGGAGGGACTGGGCGCAGGAGGAAAAGGGGACGACAGAGGATGAGATGGCTGGATGATATCACCGACTCGATGGACTTGAGTTTGAATGAACTCCGGGAAATGGTGATGGACAGGGAGGCCAGGCGTGCTGTGATTCATGGGGTCGCAGAGTCGGACACGACTGAGCGACTAAACTGAACTGAACTGAAAATAAATAAATTAAAAAAATTTTTTAAAGAACAGTTTTAATTAAGGCTGTGATAATAGGAATAAAGCACAGCATTAGGATATTAAACTGTGCATATTAATATCTGATAAAATAGGTATTTATTCATATGAAGTAAGGCACAACAGCTCAATGTTTCTAGTTTATTATATAACACAGCTGTTAATATTTTGGAGTCACAGACTTTTTAAAGAATCTGATTAACCCCTGCCCTGTGATTAAAAGGGACTCATACTATTTCATGAGTTCCATGAATCCATCCAAAATACTAGACTATTACATTGGATTAATCTATGAAGATATAAATACAGAAAGAAAAAATAATTTGGAGATAAAGAATGATATTTAGTCCTTTATTCTCAAAACATTAATGTGCTATAAAAGAGATATTAAGAACTTGAGGCATATTGGTCTGAAAGACAGCAGATAACTCACTGGTGAAGATAGAGTTTTAAATATCTAAAGACAGAGTATACAATAGAGTAAACAGTTGAAAAAAAAGCCGGGAGGGTGCAGGGGGGGCTCAAGTCCTTGGACCATGATAAGTTAGGGAATGATCAAAATGTGAAGAAAAGGCAAAAGAAGATATCTGGGAAAAAGAAGATATCTGGGCATCAAAGTTGGGAATTTCAAGAACCACTGCCAGACTTTGGAAATTAAACAATATTGTTGGGAATTATCTAATTTTAACATTACTTACAGGTTTCTCCAAAATTTTGATCTAATATAGATTTTAGTACTGTTTAATGCACTTACCTTTGGACAGAAAGGGTATCAAACCAGTCAATCTTAAAGGAAATCAACCCTGAATATTCATGGGAAAGACTGATTCTGAAGTTGAAGCTCCAATACTTTGGTCACCTAATGCGAAGAGCTGATTCATTGGAAAAGACCCTGATGCTGGGAAAGGTTGAAGGCAGGAAAACGACAACAGAGGGTGATATGGTTGGATGGCATCACCAACTCAATGGACGTGAGTTTGAGCAAGCTCCAGGAGGTGGGAAGAATAAGGAAGCCTGGCGTAGTGCAGTCCATGGGGTCACAAAGAATCGGACACGACTGAGAGACTGAACAACAAAAGTGCATTTAGTGCTACTTTATGTGATGCTATGTTTATAGGTTTATGTTTTCTAAAATTTTAAACTTATATTTGATATGTGAATGTATGAAGGCATGTGTGTTTATGTGTCTGTGTGTGTGTAGCCACTCAATCATAAAAGCACCCTAGTTTATAAATGAAAATAATGAAGCTTGTGGTATAATTTGGATGTGGCTCCAGCCTGAAAAATCTTCCAACTTTATGACAAGAAAGAAAAATAAATGTAATTGGTTTAGAGTTTATCTAACATTACTAATTATTTCTGTGCAATACCGGGTAAAGCACTGTCTTTTTCAATACATTGTATAGTGTTAAAAACAAGAGAAACAAAGTCCAAGAAAGTTTCCCTCAACTGCATCTGTTTCACAGAATTCAACTACAGTCTTCCTCTATCAATGGATAGGAAGCTAATATTTTCAGGAAAATAAAATGATGACAACTTCAGCATAAAGATGATGAATTTGTAATATAAAGAGTTCATACATTTTAGATTTCAGTAATTTTTCTTGGCAAACAAGTTCAAGATTCATGAAAACATTTGTTAAAGATCTATCACAGAGATTCTTTGTAAAAATTTGGATAATGGCATATATATTTGATGCACTTTACCATTTTGAAGTTAATACACAATATGTTATTTGGTATTCAGAATTCCTTGAGCTATGCAGGTAATACTTTTGTTGAAAATGGAAGCTTAAGGGAATTTTTCAATATAAATGTAGCAATAGCTGGAAGCCAGTCCAGTTATGACTCTAGTCATCTATACTTACCTTTGAATCTCACTAACTTTGAGTGAGATGAAATTACAGCAGATGAAATTACTTTGTTATGTCAGTTATTCTATTCCAGGAATACCCCTTTGATTTAGTGCAGGTGCAGAACATTATTTTAAGTTCTATTTTACTATGGTCATATGACAAGCTTTCAGTAAATTGCATAAAATGATAATTTAGTGTAACAAATAGTGCACAAGTAACTAGAGTATGCCCAGGTAAGCTGTCTAAAACACGAGGGAATCTCAGAAACAGCTATGTTACATATGGAAGAGCACTATGATGACATTTCAAATTTTTGCCTTAATTCTGTTAAATGGTAACAGTAATATTAAAGTGTCATTATTTCAAAGAATGAAGGTGACATTGGAAAGAGGGAAACCAAATACAAGTCTTACTATTTACCTTTTGGTCAATTCTACATCACTACTTCACCTCACCATCCTTAAAACAGGTCACTTTCCTTGATTCATTCCTCAGGCCAGAATACCAGACAAAACTTGTGAGGCCTTCAAAGTACCTCAGTGGAAAAAGTAAGTGTATGTAAGTATCTGGTCAGAGAAAATTTAGAGATCTGAAAAATTTAGAGATCTGAAGGTGACTCACTTTGAGTTCAGATCGTTGATGTTACATTTCCCTGAAATTTATAAAAAGAGATTTGTTTCTGTCTAACCCTCAAATCACAAGGCCAAAGTTGAACTATCATTGTATACCCTGTTTGACCACATTACTGGTATAGCCTCAGTGCTTTTGCTGTACCAAGAAAGTTATATATTTGTGAAAATGACTATAGTAAAGATTTTTGAGAGAAACCTTCTCCTGTCACATCACATTATGTGAAAGAAAGACTGGTAGAATAATTAATCTAAGGATTTTAGGTCCAGTACAGATTTTGATAGCCTTAATATGACTGAATATAATCTCTAATATCAAAAGGCAAAAGTTGTATTTTGTCATACAGAACCTGTGAAAAAGGTCTTTGAGTCAGTTATCTGTAAAACAATGCATTAGAAAAATTTAACAATGCTTTCTATCATCCATCTCAGTGATTGCACATAGTATATCCTTAATAAACATACTGTGAATAATATTCCATTTTTTTCTATACTGTAATCTCCTATAGCATTTCCTACACTGTGCATGCATGCTAAGTTACTTCGGTCTTCTCCAGTTCTTTGCAATGCTATGGACTGTAGCCTGCCAGGCTCCCCTGTCCATGGGATTCTCCAGGCAACAAATACTGGAGTGGTTGCCATATCCTCCTCCAGGGGATCTTCCTGACCCAGGGGTTGAACCTATATCTCTTACATTTCCTGTATTGGCAGGCAGGCAGATTCTTTACCACTATTGCCACCTATGAAGCCCACACTGTACTGGAACCCAGCTGTAAGTTACTTTGTATTTTTCTTAATTTTATGTTTTGTTAAATGAAACTGTAACTCCTTAAGGTCAAAAAGATACACTTTTGTAAATCTCTTACACCTCCCCAAATGTCTAATTGATGCTACTCAAAAATGTTTTAAAAATAAATAATTTATAAATATCATATATAATTATTAGCCATAAACTTTCAAAAATTCTTGAAAGGAAATTTCAATGTTTCTTGAAAATGGAGTTCAATATCTCAAAAATCACAGTGATTTTCATGTTTGGGAGTTCGTGTAAAAAAATAAATAAATACAAAAAAAATTTAAAAAAATAAAATAAAATAAAATTACTCATTACTTTGTGAAATACTCTCAGTAAATTTTAAAATGCTGTGTACTTTATTCACTAGGCTACTTATATATAGTACCTCCTTTATATTAAGCCCCTTTTCCAAGTCAATAATTATTTCCATTGGCACACTAGGTCTTTTTCCATGCTTGCATTTCTTTTCCAAATTGCAGAGACACTTACTAGAATACTGAATCTGAATTTTATGAATTTAAGACTATGTTCTCTTCATTTTCAAGTTCCTTGTAACAATGTGTCCCACTGTGCTTTGTACACTTGTGAAGTTCAAAACATTTTGTACGTGAATGAGTCATTCTTTCATAATATAACAATAATAACTGTTTTGTAGACAACTTAAGAAATGAATTTATCCCATCTCAATGATTCTAGGATGACTGCACATGATAAAAAGGTAAGTATTAACAGACATTTATACTTTTCTCAAGAGGGAGTCCTACTCAATCATCTAATTTTTATGCTTTTATAGGGACATAAAAGCACAAAAATTTTGTGCTTTTATAGTGACAACCTTAAAAAGTTAACAAACAATGGAATAATAAACCAACTCACAATTGTGGTGAGTCATTTCATATTTAAAAATCCTACATCTTGAAAACAAAAAAGAGGGGTGAGAGGTAAGAAAGAGAAGGATGAGGAGATAGAAGAGGAGAAAGAGAAAGAAGGAGGAAAAAAATTATGTGAGGCCCAATTTATTTTGAACTAACCACAGTCTTAACAAAAACATGTGCTATTGGTTAGGTAACCAGTTTAATGTATGGAAGTACCACCCAGTGTTCCATACCATTTAGCTTTTCTTACTTAACTAAAGCACTTTAAAAAATAGAAGTGCCATATGGTTAAACAAAATCTAGTTTCTCTTACCTCTGTCAGTAGTAAAGAATAATTCATTTCAATGTGAACTACAAACATTTTCAACACTGCAGAATAAACTAAATTCATTTTGGCATTTAACTCAATTAGAAATAATATATTGTTGATTATGTATGTGCAGTTTATTCATTTGAATGTCTAGCACTCACAACTGATTAAATCAGGATATGCATTCTGAATATTAAACACATCAGATGATATTTCTAGATTTTTACTACTGTAAATTGAGGAACTCAATTTCATTTAAAAGCAGATAGCAATTAAAATGAAATTTTAAGATAAAGTATCATAATCCATTCAAAATTGGTTTTCACAGGTAGCCTTCTGATAATTTCTTTAGATATTGCTTCTACAGTAATGTCATAAAACACATTAGGCAAAAATCCAGGAGGGGGAAAAAAGGCAGTAGGGATGGTGAAATGAGATAATCCTGGCCCAGTAAAGAATTAAATTTGATGAGATCACAAACTCTTTTCCCTCCTTTTTTACACTTGTTCCAACTAAGCTGCTTTGATGGGGGAAAAAAGGCAGTAGGGATGGTGAAATGTAATAATCCTGGCCCAGTAAAGAATTAAATTTGATGAGATCACAAACTCTTTTCCCTCCTTTTTTACACTTGTTCCAACTAAGCTGCTTTGAGATTGAAAGCTGAAAATAAAAGTTCAGTTATTTTGATGAGTGCTGCATACTATGTTTGGTATGTGGAACCAAATTCAGGAAAAGAAATTCCGGTCCGTTCTCCTTAGTGGCTGGAGTGGATAGCCTATCCTTTTCCAGGTGATCTTCCCAACCCAGGGATAGAACCCAGGTCCTCCTGCATTGCAGGCAGATTCTTTACCATCTAAGCCACCAGGGAAGCCCCCTTACTGACTAATATTCCCATATCTGTATAACTCATATTTGTAAGTTTATCACATATGAGATAAAAGAGAATTGAAACATTACAGTACAAGATAGTGTATAAAGTAAATGGAGTCAGATGGTTTGAGTTAAAATTAAGACTAAAGTAGGTCCTCCCGCATTACAGGCAGATTCTTTACCATCTAAGCCACCAGGGAAGCCTCCTTACTGACTAATATTCCCATATCTGTATAACTCATATTTGTAAGTTTATCACATATGAGATAAAAGAGAATTGAAACATTACAGTACAAGATAGTGTATAAAGTAAATGGAGTCAGATGGTTTGAGTTAAAATTAAGACTAAAGTCATATTAGTTTTCTGACTAAAAATATATGATTTTAGATTCTCAGCTTCTGATTCATTTAACATAAAACATCAAAATACTAACTTAGTGACTGAATAACAACAAATGTAAACAAAAATTATTTTTAAAATATTAGACTTCTGTAAAATGTGGACTAATGTTAATGGTAATAAATACTGTAGTTTAAAGAAGATGACATTGTTGAAGAAACAGAAGGAGAAATTGAGATTTCTGGAACTCAGTCAAATTCTTCAACCCTGATGATTTAAGAAAGCAACACTCTCCATAACAATTAGTGATAAAATATCTTTGCTGTACAAACATCTAGTGACACCATCTAGATTAGAAACCATATTCTGTTTTATTTTCATGAAGAGTTGAATTGCCTGTTCGGCTCATGTACCTGTTATAACTGATTTTTAATTTGACCTATTATTTTCACTAAATATCTACAACCCAAATCCCTCTTATCTGACTTTCCCACTCCTGATCAAGTGGCCCTTCATGTGTCCCAGTAGCATAATATATATAAACCATTCACAGACTGTACCGTGTGTGTGTGTGTGTGTGAAAGTCACTCAGTCGTGTCCAACTCTTTGCAACCCCATGGACTATATAGTCCATGAAATTCTCCAGGCCAGAATACTGGAGTGGGTAGCCTTTCCCTTTTCCACAGACTTTACCATAAGTAGTATAAATCATGGATTTCTCAGTCCATGCTAAGCTTCTTGGAGTTAGGAGCTTGTATGCTCTGTACTGTTGGAAGTATCTGACTCATAGTAAGAACTTATTAAGCAATCCAAAGGATGTTGATCAAATACATTGTTTAAGTGGGAGATGTTGCCTGATTTAGCAAACAAAAATACAGGATATCCAATTGCATTTGAATTTCAGATATTCAACACAAATTTAGAACTTACTTATATGAAAAGTGAAGTCACTCAGTCGTATCTGACTCTTTGCAATCCCATGGAGACCAGGCTCCTCCATCCATGGGATATTCTAGGCAAGAGTACTGGAGTGGGTTGCGATTTCCTTCTCCAGGGAATCTTCCTGACCCAGGGATCGAACCCAGGTCTCCTGCATTGTAGACAGACGCTTTACCGTCTGAGCCAACCAGCAAAGTCCTACTTACATGAAAAATGTATTGTTTATCTTAATTTCAAATTTTATTAGGTGTTCTATATTTTATTTGGTGGTGCTGTTAAATGAGAAAGAAAAATATTTAGATGGCTTTGAGGCAATTGAATTCAGATAACTACATCACAAAAATCATTTAAATTCAAATTTAAATCAGAAATAATGCATGTAAGGAAGAACAAAATCGCTCAAATTAAAAACATAAATTTACTGCTCAAAGAAGTGCAACAATTTCTCTTATACTAACTTTTTAGTATGCTTATTAGCATATTTAAAAAGAAATTAAAACACCTATAAAAGATATATACCTTCAAATTAAAGATCAACTTTGCCATTATTGTTTAGCATATATTCACGTCTCCATTTCTTTGAAGGTGGACTTAAGCAGCTAACTTGCTTAGCTCCATTCTATAAGTGTGGAAGTGATAGTGTGTCGATTTCAAATCTAGGTCTCAAGAAGAAACAGTTAGAACTGAACATGGTGCAAGGGACTGGTTTAAAATTGGGAAAAGAGTATGTCATGGCTGTATATTTTCATCCTGTATATTTAAATTATATGCAAAGTACATCATGTGAAATCCTGGGCTAGATGAATCACAAGTTGGAATCAAGATTGTTGGGAGAAATATCACCATCTCATATGCAAGTGACACCACCCTAAAGGCGGAAGAAATAAAGAGGAAATAAAGAGCCTTTTGATGAAGGTGAAAGAGGAGAGTAAAAAAGCTGGCTTAAAATTCAACATTTAAAAATTAAGATCATGGCATCTGGTCCCATCACTTCATGGCAAATAGATGGAAAAAAATGGGAAAAGTGACAGACTTTATTTTCTTGGGCTCCAAAATCACTGCAGATGGTGACTGCAGCCTTGAAATTAAAAGACGCTTGCTCCTTGGAAGAAAAGCTATGACAAACCTAGACAGCATATTCAAAAGCAGAGACATCGTTTGATATAGTCAAAGCTATGGTTTTTCCAGCGGTCATGTACAGATGTGAGAGTTGGACCATAAAGAAGGCTGAGTGCCAAAGAATTGATGCTTTTGAACTGTGATGATGGAGAAGACTCTTGAGAGTCCCTTATTAAAGACCAGAGACATTCCTTTGATGTCTGTATGGTCAAAGCTATGGTTTTTCTAGTCATGTATAGATGTGAGAGTTGGACTATAAAGAAAGCTGAGCACTGGAGAATTGATGCTTTTGAACTGTGGTGTTGGAGAAGACTTTTGAGAGTCTCTTGGACTGCAAGGAGATCCAACCAGTCCACCCAAAAGGAAATCACTCCTGAATATTCACTGGAAGGACTAATGCTAAAGCTGAAAATCCAATACTTTAGCCACCTGATGGAAAGAACTGACTCATTGGAAAAGACCCTGATGCTGGGAAAGATTGAAGGTAGGGGGAGAAGGGGACCACAGAGGATGAGATGGTTGGATGGCATCACCAACTCGATGGACATGGGTTTGAGTAAGCTCCGGAAGTTGGTGGTGGTCAGGGAAGCCTTGCGTGCTGCAGTCCACAGAGTCACAAAGAGTTGGACACGACTGAGCAACTGAACTGAACTGAACTGTATGGATGTAAGAATCAGGCCATAAAGAAGGCTGACTACTGAAGAATAGATGCTTTTGAATTGTAGTGCTGAAGAAGACTCTTGAGAATCCCTTGGACTGAAAGGAGATCAAATGAGTCAACCCTACAGGAAATCAGTCCTGAATCTTCATTGGAAGGGCTTCCAAGGTGGCTTAGATGGTAAAAAATCTGCCTGCAGTGGCAGGAGATTCGGGTTTGATCCCTGGGTCAAGAAGATACCCTGGAGAAGGAAATGACAACTCACTCCAATATTCTTGCCTAGAGAACCCCATGGACTGAGGAGCCTGGTGGGCTACAGTCCATGGGGTCATAAGAGTCGGACATGACTTAGCAACTAAACCACCACCATTCATTGGAAGGACTGACACTGAAGCGCCAATACTTTGACCACCTGATGCGAAGAGCCAACTCATTGGAAATGACCCTGATGCTGGGAAAGACTGAGGGCAGGAGGAGAAGGGGATGGCAGAGGATGAAATGGTTGAATGCTATTATCGACTCAATGGACATGAACTTGAGGAAACTCTAGGAGATAGTGAAGGACAAGCCTGGCATGCTTCAGTCCATGGGGTTGCAGAGTCAGACACAACTGAGCTACTAAACAACGTTTTTGCTTAGTTTGCTGGTAGAGTCAAATTCTTCTATGAAAAGAATATGCCCCAGGTAGCTGTTGCCTCTTTAGCCTAAACTCCGGATTGAAACAGGTAAAGCCAAACCCATAAACTCACAGCTTTAAGTAGAGTCACCCAAGCTCACCTGTGCACTCACCATTAAAGGTAAAGGATATAATGTGGAATGCCACTTATATTTTGTTGATATTATGCAACAGTAGCAAGTTGATCCAGCCAGTTTTCATAAAAACACTCTTCATCTCTGCAGTCCCAGGTAAACCTGGACAACTGGACCCTCAGCAGAGTTAAATGATATGTATAAAGCATTTTTCCCCCTTTTCCTGCATTAGAGGGGGTGGGGGAGGGTGGTGGAAGACAAATTTACTTCCTTTGTTGCTTATTTATTATCTATATATTAAGTTTATCTTCCACTGTATCTTTGGGACATATTTGTAAGACTGTACTTGTTTACATCCTGCACTTAATGGGAACTAACATTTTTTTTTTTTTTCAAAAAACAAATGTACTCTGTTTATTGAGGAATCAGAGATATCAAAAAAAGTGATAGCATTACCTTGCATTAAAAAAAATCTTACTGGCAGAAAAATCATTAATCCCAATATTCATTTTTTCCTTACAAAAAAACATGAGTCAGTCCTGGTCGAAGAGAGAGAAATCATCCATATTTCAAGGAGAAATAATATATTTTTTTAAAGGAACATATCCTGGGGACTATTTCCTTTGATTTTCTTCCTCACTATTTAAGACTGCATAAATGCTATGAAATTACCTAGGAACTATTAAGCACATAGATGTATATTTGCTAGGAAATCAAAGGATATAACAGATACAGTTAGTCAGGAATTTTACAGAACTCCAACTGTGCACAAAGCAATATACAGATTTCCCCCCCCTCCACTATTTGAAAGTAGAGGGTTTCTGTGAAACATTTCATAAGCTGAAATGGCATAAAGTGAAGAAACAGTTACCTTAGGACATTTCTTGCTAATATATGCATGAAATGAATCAAGTTAAAGCACAGATACTCACATAGCTCATGGGGCTTGATCAAGATGGCAGAGTAGGGGGATACCGAGCTCACCAAACACACAAACATGTCAAAAATACATCTGCATGTGGAATAATTCTGCATGTGGAGTGAAAAAGTGGAGACTGGCAGAAAGACTTTTCGATAACCAATGCTGTAAAGAAACATTCACACAGGTTCAGACGGGAAGGGAAAAGAAGCCATCCCTAGAAGATGACACTGAACTGGGAGAGAGGCAGATCACACAGGCCCTAGGGAGTAAATGTTTTGAACCACATATTGGGCACCCCAGTCCTGGAATTCAACACAAGGAAGATGAACCCCTAGGCTGGTTTGAAGACCAGTGGGATTGGCAGCAGAACTGTGTGAACTTGGGCTCTGCTTGTGAATAGTGCACATAATCTTGCTCGCTCCCCAAACACGGCTGAAGAAGCAGACTGAGATGGCACAGGACTCTGGCAAGTTTTGCATGACTGGCCCAGCATATGCACTGGTCCAAATCAGTACCCGGTCTTGCACCTCTGGCTCTTCAGGACAGTTCCCTGGAAGGGAGAAAACTGCCATTGCTGAGAAGAGTGCTCAACTGTGGTGGACTGAGCTGGCTCAGACCTGGCACAGCATCTGAACAGGGTAGGGCAGCCGTGACTGGCACTCCTAGAGGAGGCAAACTGGAAGTGATCTGAAATTATGACTGGTATGCCAGGACTGCCCCCAAGCACATGCCTGACCAACAGCAGGTGCACACTCCAGCCCTTCTTGATCCATCACCGCTCCCTTCTGGGGTGAAGTCACTGATGCTGGGAAGGGGTAAAGCACAGATTTGAAACAACAGAATCAGCTTGAACTTGAAACACAGGGCTTCTGCTTCAGTACCTTAGGACCCACCCCTAACCCTATTAGAGGTTGTCAGCCATTGAGCAAAGAAACAGCCCTGATGCACACCAGACTCCTGGACTTAAACCTCTTTCTCCAACCCCATATCCCACCAAGGGGGTAGCTGTCAGCACTCCCTCAGGGAGGATGTACCTCCTGTTCACTTCAGCTCCAGCTCTCCCACCAAAGCCACTGGACACAGACAGACTATCCAGGGACTCACCGGTACAAAGACATCCCTCCAAGATTGGAATAGGTAAAAGTGTCACCTAATTTCACAGAGACAAAGTTAGGCAAAATAAGAAGACAGAGAATACAAAACAAGAAAAAAAAAAACACTGAAAAAAAACAAGTAATGAAATATTATTTTTCAGTAGCTAATTTGTCTGACTCTTTGTGACACCAAGGACTGCAGCATGCCAGGCCTCCCTGTTCTTCACTGTTTCCTGGAGTTTGCTCAAACTCATGTCCATTGTGTTGATGATGCCATCCAGCCATCTCAAACACTGTTGCCCCCTTCTCCTCTTGCCCTCAATCTTTCCCAGCATCAGGGTCTTTTCCAGTGAGTTGGTTCTTTGCATCAGGTGACCAAAGTAATGGAACTTCAGCTTCAACATCAGTCTTCCAATGAAAATTCAGGGTCGAATTCCTTTAGGCTTGACTGGTTGGATTTCCTTGCAGTCCAGGGAACTCTCAAAAGTCTTCTCTAGCACTAAAGTTCAAAAGCATCAATTCTTCAGCACTCAGCCTTCCTTATGGTTCAACTCTCACATTCATACATGACTACCAGAAAAACCATAGCTTTAATAAATGGACCTATGTCATCAAAGCAGAGAAGGCAATGGCACCCCACTCCAATACTCTTGCCTGGAAAATCCCATGGATGGAGGAACCTGGTAGGCTGCAGTCCATGGGGTTGCTAAGAGTCGGACACGACTGAGCGACTTCACTTTCACTTTCACACATTGGAGAAGGAAATGGCAACCCACTCCAGTGCTCTTGCCTGGAGAATCCCAGGGACAGGGTAGCCTGGTGGGCTGCCATCTGTGGGGTCGCACAGAGTCAGACATGACTGAAGCGACTTAGCAGCAGCAGCAGCAGCAGCACCATGTCATCAAAGTGATGGCTCTGCTTTTTAGTATGCTCTTTAGGGGATGTTTGTACATTTCCCTCATTTTTTGATTCATTTTTTTCCTTAAACTTGATTGTAAAAAATAATAATAATAAAAAATTTTTTTAATCTTGATTGCATTTTTTCTCTTTCCTCTTGTTAAATAAATCAATATTCTCTTAAAACAATTCTCAAACTCCCTATTCAGTCTTTCCACACTCTATCAAATTACTTTCTCCAATACAATAGCCACCTTATTTCCTAATCATTACTTTTAATACCTGTCTCTTATACACATCTGATACCGAGCTCATCAAACACACAAACATGTCAAAAATACATCTGCATGTGGAATAATTCTGCATGTGGAGTGAAAAAGTGGAGACTGGCAGAAAGACTTTTCGATAACCAATGCTGTAAAGAAACATTCACACAGGTTCAGACGGGAAGGGAAAAGAAGCCATCCCTAGAAGATGACACTGAACTGGGAGAGAGGCAGATCACACAGGCCCTAGGGAGTAAATGTTTTGAACCACATATTGGGCACCCCAGTCCTGGAATTCAACACAAGGAAGATGAACCCCTAGGCTGGTTTGAAGACCAGTGGGATTGGCAGCAGAACTGTGTGAACTTGGGCTCTGCTTGTGAATAGTGCACATAATCTTGCTCGCTCCCCAAACACGGCTGAAGAAGCAGACTGAGATGGCACAGGACTCTGGCAAGTTTTGCATGACTGGCCCAGCATATGCACTGGTCCAAATCAGTACCCGGTCTTGCACCTCTGGCTCTTCAGGACAGTTCCCTGGAAGGGAGAAAACTGCCATTGCTGAGAAGAGTGCTCAACTGTGGTGGACTGAGCTGGCTCAGACCTGGCACAGCATCTGAACAGGGTAGGGCAGCCATGACTGGCACTCCTAGAGGAGGCAAACTGGAAGTGATCTGAAATTATGACTGGTATGCCAGGACTGCCCCCAAGCACATGCCTGACCAACAGCAGGTGCACACTCCAGCCCTTCTTGATCCATCACCGCTCCCTTCTGGGGTGAAGTCACTGATGCTGGGAAGGGGTAAAGCACAAATTTGAAACAACAGAATCAGCTTGAACTTGAAACACAGGGCTTCTGCTTCAGTACCTTAGGACCCACCCCTAACCCTATTAGAGGTTGTCAGCCATTGAGCAAAGAAACAGCCCTGATGCACACCAGACTCCTGGACTTAAACCTCTTTCTCCAACCCCATATCCCACCAAGGGGGTAGCTGTCAGCACTCCCTCAGGGAGGATGTACCTCCTGTTCACTTCAGCTCCAGCTCTCCCACCAAAGCCACTGGACACAGACAGACTATCCAGGGACTCACCGGTACAAAGACATCCCTCCAAGATTGGAATAGGTAAAAGTGTCACCTAATTTCACAGAGACAAAGTTAGGCAAAATAAGAAGACAGAGAATACAAAACAAGAAAAAAAAAAACACTGAAAAAAAACAAGTAATGAAATATTATTTTTCAGTAGCTAATTTGTCTGACTCTTTGTGACACCAAGGACTGCAGCATGCCAGGCCTCCCTGTTCTTCACTGTTTCCTGGAGTTTGCTCAAACTCATGTCCATTGTGTTGATGATGCCATCCAGCCATCTCAAACACTGTTGCCCCCTTCTCCTCTTGCCCTCAATCTTTCCCAGCATCAGGGTCTTTTCCAGTGAGTTGGTTCTTTGCATCAGGTGACCAAAGTAATGGAACTTCAGCTTCAACATCAGTCTTCCAATGAAAATTCAGGGTCGAATTCCTTTAGGCTTGACTGGTTGGATTTCCTTGCAGTCCAGGGAACTCTCAAAAGTCTTCTCTAGCACTAAAGTTCAAAAGCATCAATTCTTCAGCACTCAGCCTTCCTTATGGTTCAACTCTCACATTCATACATGACTACCAGAAAAACCATAGCTTTAATAAATGGACCTATGTCATCAAAGCAGAGAAGGCAATGGCACCCCACTCCAATACTCTTGCCTGGAAAATCCCATGGATGGAGGAACCTGGTAGGCTGCAGTCCATGGGGTTGCTAAGAGTCGGACACGACTGAGCGACTTCACTTTCACTTTCACACATTGGAGAAGGAAATGGCAACCCACTCCAGTGCTCTTGCCTGGAGAATCCCAGGGACAGGGTAGCCTGGTGGGCTGCCATCTGTGGGGTCGCACAGAGTCAGACATGACTGAAGCGACTTAGCAGCAGCAGCAGCAGCAGCACCATGTCATCAAAGTGATGGCTCTGCTTTTTAGTATGCTCTTTAGGGGATGTTTGTACATTTCCCTCATTTTTTGATTCATTTTTTTCCTTAAACTTGATTGTAAAAAATAATAATAANTCTGTTTTGTTGTGTACTTTTATTTGTTTTATATTTTAGATTCTATACATAAGTAATAACATACAGTATTTGTCTTTCTCTGTTTGACTTACTTCAACAAGCATAATATTCTCTAGGTTCAACCATATTTCTGCCAGTGGCAGAAGTTCATTCTTCATTCTTTGGTAATACAACAGGAAACAAAAAACAAAAAAGCTTAAGTTCAATTATTCACAATTGAAGTAGATTAAATTAGATATTCTTAGCAGTACTAAGGGCTTCCCTGGTAGCTCAGCTGGTAAAGAATCCGCCTGCAATCAGGAGACCCCAGTTCAGTTCCTGGGTTGGGAAGATCCTGTGGAGCAGGGTAGGCTACCCACTCCAGTATACTTGGGCTTCCATTGTGGCTCAGCTGGTAAAGAATCTGCCTGCATTGTGGGAGACCTGGGTTTGATCCCTGGGTTGGGAAGATCCCTTGGAGGAGGGCATGGCAACCCACTCCAGTATTCTTGCCTGGAGGATCACCATGGACAGAGGAGCCAGACAAGAGTTGGACATGACAGCAACTAAACACAGCACAGCACAGCAGAACTAAAGGCATTCCAAATTTTCAAATACTTTGGGGAAAATGTACTAGTTTTCCCCAAATGTTGGGTCATAGCTACCAGTATTTTCTCAAATGTTTCAGATGACAATCACATGAAATTATATCCCAGAAATATCCTATAATTCTAGCAAAATAGTATAAAAAACTGCATTTTTCATCTACACAGAAATTGAGATAATCGTAAGAGACTCATTTCTAATAACATTGTAAGATTTTAAGACACTAAAAGAGAAACATTATATATTTTTTTAAAAAATCGTTCCACTCTTTGATAGGTCATTTGAAGTTAATATTCCTGGTGATAACTGAAACTAAAATTTTATTAACATTTTTTTCTAATAGATAGTCTTAAGAGTTGTCTAAACAAAAAGAGGGGATTCACATGACTGAAACAACTTAGCATGGCACAAATAAGAAAAAGAAAATCATATAACATTTTTCAAGAACTGAATCCATGTATAAGAGGAGATTTCAGTGAACAAAAATGTAAAATGATCTGGAAAAGAATTCTATAGTCTTCATGCTTATCCAACTTGGCCAGATCCCTGTAACGGTCTTTGCTTTTCAGACCTTTTCACACAGACTTCAAAATCTATGACATAGTTGGAAACCTCTGGGAGAAGACATGAATTTTTTTTTTCTCAGTATTTATTCTGATGCAGTACGTTAAAGTAAATCAAGAAGCAAGGAAAGAAAGAAGGAAAGGAAGAAAGGCAGAGGAGAAAACAAAAACAAGAAAGACAAAAGACAAAAAAAAATGAGCATAGGAGAGAAGTTGCTGTTACATGGCAGCCCCTTACAACACACTGATTGAAGTAATCTGAGGTTTCATACAATTTGATATAATTATGCCCTCATTGAAGATGTCTTCTATCAAAAATATTCTAGGACTTATGTAAAAGAACTGTGTAATAGAGTAGAACAACACTGTTAATAATGTGTTGCAAATTTGCTACCATGTACAACTGAATAAATTCCAGAGAGGCTGGAAAGTTTTATTAATGTGATACCGGCCTACTTTTCCTTTGTGTGCTTAGTCCCTCAGTCATGTCTGACTGTTCATGACCCCATGGATGGTGGACCACCAGGCTCCTTTGTTCATGGGGATTCTCCAGGCAAGAATACTAGAGTAGGTTGCCATGCTATCCTCCAGGGGATCCTCCCAACCCAGAGATTGAACTCAGGTCTCCTACATGGCCAGTAGACTCTTTACCATCTGAGCCATCAGGGAAGCCAAAGAATACTGGAGTGAGATTCTTTATCAGCTGAGCTACCACATGTTTAAAATAAGTTTGAAAGAACAGCTGAGTCAAAGAAATGTTTATAATGTGAAACAAAATGATTGTTTCTTTAAATATAAATGTTCCTTAGACTAAGTTCTAAGATTCAAGTTTAGTTGTTATGATACATTAATTTTTGAACCATCATAGTAAGTAATATCATCAAAATAGGTAAAAACAATTCATGTAGAGAAATGAATACCAATAGAGTCTCGCTGATCTACAGGTTTTCATCTACTATCTCCTATAGAAAAGTTCAGTGGGATAAATGTCTATGGAATTATTTCCCAGGCAAACAGAATATGAGTGAATGAGTCTATTCTCTAGAATCCACTTATATATATAAATTTTATCCTTTGCAGTTGAAACTTTCAACCAAACCATCTGTCAGGGTAAGTAGGATAAGGTTTTAATTACTTACAGCAATGCAATTAGACCATTAATGTTCAGCTAAAATTGAACCGATTCAATTTAATTAGCAATGCAGCTGTGAGTGGAAAGAGATGGGTTATTTCTGATAGCCAACACAAGAGGTTATAAAAACTCTTTTTCAATTGCCAGGACTTTTGCTGGTATAATCCCTATTCTGCTTTACTGCTCTTTAAATGTGTGTGTGCATAAACACACACAGTGTTTGGTAGGTAAAGGTATATATATACACATATATATCTTTTCTGAAGGAATGTATGTTTATGTAGTATTATGTTTGTATATGTTTCTGTGTATGTGTACATACACATATATATGACAACCAAGTAAGTCCATATGCACACATATACTTTTTGGGAAAGCGAATCTTCTATTTATAGCCATGAGTTTATATCTGTCCCACATATGATTTGAAAATAAAATTAATTCAACTCACTGAGAAACAATCTTCCTTTCAATTAAAGTTAATGTTTTAGAGAATGCATCTTCCTTACAGTAACAATGCTAGTCCTGGGTAAGGGGAAAATAAAGTATAAGCATAAAATTTATTTAATCATCTGAAGATGCCTGCAATCTATCTGAGGAGATGAGACATCCATATACAGAATTGTTGAATAAAAATGCAAGAAAGATATTTGCAAGATAAAAAATAATTGAATAACNTTTTTTTTTTTTCAAAAAACAAATGTACTCTGTTTATTGAGGAATCAGAGATATCAAAAAAAGTGATAGCATTACCTTGCATTAAAAAAAATCTTACTGGCAGAAAAATCATTAATCCCAATATTCATTTTTTCCTTACAAAAAAACATGAGTCAGTCCTGGTCGAAGAGAGAGAAATCATCCATATTTCAAGGAGAAATAATATATTTTTTTAAAGGAACATATCCTGGGGACTATTTCCTTTGATTTTCTTCCTCACTATTTAAGACTGCATAAATGCTATGAAATTACCTAGGAACTATTAAGCACATAGATGTATATTTGCTAGGAAATCAAAGGATATAACAGATACAGTTAGGAATTTTACAGAACTCCAACTGTGCACAAAGCAATATACAGATTTCTCCCCCCACTATTTGAAAGTAGAGGGTTTCTGTGAAACATTTCATAAGCTGAAATGGCATAAAGTGAAGAAACAGTTACCTTAGGACATTTCTTGCTAATATATGCATGAAATGAATCAAGTTAAAGCACAGATACTCACATAGCTCATGGGCCTTGATCAAGATGGCAGAGTAGGGGGATACCGAGCTCATCAAACACACAAACATGTCAAAAATACATCTGCATGTGGAATAATTCTGCATGTGGAGTGAAAAAGTGGAGACTGGCAGAAAGACTTTTCGATAACCAATGCTGTAAAGAAACATTCACACAGGTTCAGACGGGAAGGGAAAAGAAGCCATCCCTAGAAGATGACACTGAACTGGGAGAGAGGCAGATCACACAGGCCCTAGGGAGTAAATGTTTTGAACCACATATTGGGCACCCCAGTCCTGGAATTCAACACAAGGAAGATGAACCCCTAGGCTGGTTTGAAGACCAGTGGGATTGGCAGCAGAACTGTGTGAACTTGGGCTCTGCTTGTGAATAGTGCACATAATCTTGCTCGCTCCCCAAACACGGCTGAAGAAGCAGACTGAGATGGCACAGGACTCTGGCAAGTTTTGCATGACTGGCCCAGCATATGCACTGGTCCAAATCAGTACCCGGTCTTGCACCTCTGGCTCTTCAGGACAGTTCCCTGGAAGGGAGAAAACTGCCATTGCTGAGAAGAGTGCTCAACTGTGGTGGACTGAGCTGGCTCAGACCTGGCACAGCATCTGAACAGGGTAGGGCAGCCGTGACTGGCACTCCTAGAGGAGGCAAACTGGAAGTGATCTGAAATTATGACTGGTATGCCAGGACTGCCCCCAAGCACATGCCTGACCAACAGCAGGTGCACACTCCAGCCCTTCTTGATCCATCACCGCTCCCTTCTGGGGTGAAGTCACTGATGCTGGGAAGGGGTAAAGCACAAATTTGAAACAACAGAATCAGCTTGAACTTGAAACACAGGGCTTCTGCTTCAGTACCTTAGGACCCACCCCTAACCCTATTAGAGGTTGTCAGCCATTGAGCAAAGAAACAGCCCTGATGCACACCAGACTCCTGGACTTAAACCTCTTTCTCCAACCCCATATCCCACCAAGGGGGTAGCTGTCAGCACTCCCTCAGGGAGGATGTACCTCCTGTTCACTTCAGCTCCAGCTCTCCCACCAAAGCCACTGGACACAGACAGACTATCCAGGGACTCACCGGTACAAAGACATCCCTCCAAGATTGGAATAGGTAAAAGTGTCACCTAATTTCACAGAGACAAAGTTAGGCAAAATAAGAAGACAGAGAATACAAAACAAGAAAAAAAAAAACACTGAAAAAAACAAGTAATGAAATATTATTATTTTTCAGTAGCTAATTTGTCTGACTCTTTGTGACACCAAGGACTGCAGCATGCCAGGCCTCCCTGTTCTTCACTGTTTCCTGGAGTTTGCTCAAACTCATGTCCATTGTGTTGATGATGCCATCCAGCCATCTCAAACACTGTTGCCCCCTTCTCCTCTTGCCCTCAATCTTTCCCAGCATCAGGGTCTTTTCCAGTGAGTTGGTTCTTTGCATCAGGTGACCAAAGTAATGGAACTTCAGCTTCAACATCAGTCTTCCAATGAAAATTCAGGGTCGAATTCCTTTAGGCTTGACTGGTTGGATTTCCTTGCAGTCCAGGGAACTCTCAAAAGTCTTCTCTAGCACTAAAGTTCAAAAGCATCAATTCTTCAGCACTCAGCCTTCCTTATGGTTCAACTCTCACATTCATACATGACTACCAGAAAAACCATAGCTTTAATAAATGGACCTATGTCATCAAAGCAGAGAAGGCAATGGCACCCCACTCCAATACTCTTGCCTGGAAAATCCCATGGATGGAGGAACCTGGTAGGCTGCAGTCCATGGGGTTGCTAAGAGTCGGACACGACTGAGCGACTTCACTTTCACTTTCACACATTGGAGAAGGAAATGGCAACCCACTCCAGTGCTCTTGCCTGGAGAATCCCGGGGACAGGGTAGCCTGGTGGGCTGCCATCTGTGGGGTCGCACAGAGTCGGACACGACTGAAGCGACTTAGCAGCAGCAGCAGCAGCAGCAGCACCATGTCATCAAAGTGATGGCTCTGCTTTTTAGTATGCTCTTTAGGGGATGTTTGTACATTTCCCTCATTTTTTGATTCATTTTTTTCCTTAAACTTGATTGTAAAAAATAATAATAATAAAAAATTTTTTTAATCTTGATTGCATTTTTTCTCTTTCCTCTTGTTAAATAAATCAATATTCTCTTAAAACAATTCTCAAACTCCCTATTCAGTCTTTCCACACTCTATCAAATTACTTTCTCCAATACAATAGCCACCTTATTTCCTAATCATTACTTTTAATACTTATATATATGTCCTCTATTAGGCATTTTCTAATTAAGTTAGAACAGGATTTTGCTTCATCTTCAGAGAATAAACAACTTTTTCAAACTTCTTAGAGATAGCTGCTCTTAGACATGATTAGTACTAGTACATGTTTACCTATATGTCACTCATAACTCCCTAAAAGAATTATTTTAATACCATCTGATATCTAAGGGAACCCCTACCTCATTAGTTCCTATCTTAATCCTTTTTGCTTACATCTGGTACCTGTAGTCTCTATTAGAATATAAGTTTTATTATAGCAGTGATCTTGCCTCTCTTTTTCCCATTTTATTCTTAGCATCTGATTATGGCAGATAGTAGGTATTTGGCAAATATCTGTTAAATGGATTAATGAATGTGGGCAGCAATGAAATAACACTCTTCTTTTATAATTTATCATATGCTGTGAGTGCACTATAGATTTCAAATGATAAATTTAAACTACAAATAATCATATAGTCATTTTTGTATGTGTGAAATTCATGTGGCAAAAGAATTTCAATGAAGTGGTTTCAAATGAAGTATCTAATTAATTTAAAAGCAACAGCTCAAGCTTTGATTTTTATATTACCCAGTACAATGATAGGGATTTTCACATAATAAGTATTAAAAAGATACTTGTTTTGATGGATGAAAAATAATCATAAGACTGTAAATAATATTTCATTAAACTTAATTTTTTTAAAAGTCATGTTTAGAGAAAAGGAGGATAGTTATTGTTATAAATTCAATTCAACTCAAGGAAAAATAAGTCATAAAACACATTCTATTTGCCTTAAAAAGGGTAGCACAATCATTTGGAACAAAGACAAATGCAATTTGACCACCATATTTGTACACAAGGAAACATTTTGAAAGTCTAACATTTAAGTAAACACATATAGTTAAAACAGAATGGAAAGAAGACTCTAATTCATGATAGGCAGTCAAAAAAAATTGAAATTTCCAGGAATATAATGCATACATGCATAATATTTGTGGTTATAAGAAAGGCTATTTTAACAGTTCATGCATAACTGAAATAATAAATAGGTGGTTGGAGATCTTTCAGATGCTGGTATAATTTTCTTATTGAAGTAAACTTGGTTTATAAAATATTGTGTTATTATCAGGAGTACTACATAGTGAATAAGTATTTCTGCAGAATATACTCCATTGTAAGTTATTACAAGATAATGGCTACAATATCCTGTGCCATACAATATATCTTTGTTGCTTATCTATTTTACATATAATAACTTACATTTGGTAATTCCATTCCCCTAATATGTACCCCTCCCCAACTTTGGTAAGTGCAAGTTCATCTTCTCCGTGAGTTTGTTTCTGTTTTGTTGTGTACTTTTATTTGTTTTATATTTTAGATTCTATACATAAGTAATAACATACAGTATTTGTCTTTCTCTGTTTGACTTACTTCAACAAGCATAATATTCTCTAGGTTCAACCATATTTCTGCCAGTGGCAGAAGTTCATTCTTCATTCTTTAGTAACACAACAGGAAACAAAAAACAAAAAAGCTTAAGTTCAATTATTCACAATTGAAGTAGATTAAATTAGATATTCTTAGCAGTACTAAGGGCTTCCCTGGTAGCTCAGCTGGTAAAGAATCCACCTGCAATCAGGAGACCCCAGTTCAGTTCCTGGGTTGGGAAGATCCTGTGGAGCAGGGTAGGCTACCCACTCCAGTATACTTGGGCTTCCATTGTGGCTCAGCTGGTAAAGAATCTGCCTGCATTGTGGGAGACCTGGGTTTGATCCCTGGGTTGGGAAGATCCCTTGGAGGAGGGCATGGCAACCCACTCCAGTATTCTTGCCTGGAGGATCCCCATGGACAGCGGAGCCAGACAAGAGTTGGGCATGACAGCAACTAAACGCAGCACAGCACAGCAGAACTAAAGGCACTCCAAATTTTCAAATGCTTTGGGGAAAATGTACTGGTTTTCCCCAAATGTTGGGCCACAGCTACCAGTATTTTCTCAAATGTTTCAGATGACAATCACATGAAATTATATCCCAGAAATATCCTATAATTCTAGCAAAATAGTATAAAAAACTGCATTTTTCATCTACACAGAAATTGAGATAATCGTAAGAGACTCATTTCTAATAACATTGTAAGATTTTAAGACACTAAAAGAGAAACATTATATATTTTTTTAAAAAATCGTTCCACTCTTTGATAGGTCATTTGAAGTTAATATTCCTGGTGATAACTGAAACTAAAATTTTATTAACATTTTTTTCTAACAGATAGTCTTAAGAGTTGTCTAAACAAAAAGAGGGGATTCACATGACTGAAACAACTTAGCATGACACAAATAAGAAAAAGAAAATCATATAACATTTTTCAAGAACTGAATCCATGTATAAGAGGAGATTTCAGTGAACAAAAATGTAAAATGATCTGGAAAAGAATTCTATAGTCTTCATGCTTATCCAACTTGGCCAGATCCCTGTAACGGTCTTTGCTTTTCAGACCTTTTCACACAGACTTCAAAATCTATGACATAGTTGGAAACCTCTGGGAGAAGACATGAATTTTTTTTTTCTCAGTATTTATTCTGATGCAGTACGTTAAAGTAAATCAAGAAGCAAGGAAAGAAAGAAGGAAAGGAAGAAAGGCAGAGGAGAAAACAAAAACAAGAAAGACAAAAGACAAAAAAAAATGAGCATAGGAGAGAAGTTGCTGTTACATGGCAGCCCCTCACAACACACTGATTGAAGTAATCTGAGGTTTCATAGAATTTGATATAATTATGCCCTCATTGAAGATGTCTTCTATCAAAAATATTCTAGGACTTATGTAAAAGAACTGTGTAATAGAGTAGAACAACACTGTTAATAATGTGTTGCAAATTTGCTACCATGTACAGCTGAATAAATTCCAGAGAGGCTGGAAAGTTTTATTAATGTGATACCGGCCTACTTTTCCTTTGTGTGCTTAGTCCCTCAGTCATGTCTGACTGTTCATGACCCCATGGATGGTGGACCACCAGGCTCCTTTGTTCATGGGGATTCTCCAGGCAAGAATACTGGAGTAGGTTGCCATGCTGTCCTCCAGGGGATCTTCGAACCCAGAGATTGAACTCAGGTCTCCTACATGGCCAGTAGACTCTTTACCATCTGAGCCATCAGGGAAGCCAAAGAATACTGGAGTGAGATTCTTTATCAGCTGAGCTACCACATGTTTAAAATAAGTTTGAAAGAACAGCTGAGTCAAAGAAATGTTTATAATGTGAAACAAAATGATTGTTTCTTTAAATATAAATTTTCCTTAGACTAAGTTCTAAGATTCAAGTTTAGTTGTTATGATACATTAATTTTTGAACCATCATAGTAAGTAATATCATCAAAATAGGTAAAAACAATTCATGTAGAGAAATGAATACCAATAGAGTCTCGCTGATCTACAGGTTTTCATCTACTATCTCCTATAGAAAAGTTCAGTGGGATAAATGTCTATGGAATTATTTCCCAGGCAAACAGAATATGAGTGAATGAGTCTATTCTCTAGAATCCACTTATATATATAAATTTTATCCTTTGCAGTTGAAACTTTCAACCAAACCATCTGTCAGGGTAAGTAGGATAAGGTTTTAATTACTTACAGCAATGCAATTAGACCATTAATGTTCAGCTAAAATTGAACCGATTCAATTTAATTAGCAATGCAGCTGTGAGTGGAAAGAGATGGGTTATTTCTGATAGCCAACACAAGAGGTTATAAAAACTCTTTTTCAATTGCCAGGACTTTTGCTGGTATAATCCCTATTCTGCTTTACTGCTCTTTAAATGTGTGTGTGCATAAACACACACAGTGTTTGGTAGGTAAAGGTATATATATACACATATATATCTTTTCTGAAGGAATGTATGTTTATGTAGTATTATGTTTGTATATGTTTCTGTGTATGTGTACATACACATATATATGACAACCAAGTAAGTCCATATGCACACATATACTTTTTGGGAAAGCGAATCTTCTATTTATAGCCATGAGTTTATATCTGTCCCACATATGATTTGAAAATAAAATTAATTCAACTCACTGAGAAACAATCTTCCTTTCAATTAAAGTTAATGTTTTAGAGAATGCATCTTCCTTACAGTAACAATGCTAGTCCTGGGTAAGGGGAAAATAAAGTATAAGCATAAAATTTATTTAATCATCTGAAGATGCCTGCAATCTATCTGAGGAGATGAGACATCCATATACAGAATTGTTGAATAAAAATGCAAGAAAGATATTTGCAAGATAAAAAATAATTGAAAAACATAAATAATGTGTATATATTTTATAATTTAATAAAGTAAAGAGCATGTATTCAAATTTTTTTAAGGGGNAGTTGAAGTAGGGGCAAACTATTTTTCTGGGCTGCAAAATCATTGCAGATTGTGACTGCAGCTATGAAATAAAAAGATGCTTAAGCCTGGAAGAAAAGTTATGACCAACTTATATAGCATATCAAAAAGCAGAGACATTACTTTGCCAACAAAGGTCCATCTAGTCAAAGCTATAGTTTTACCAGTAGTCATGCATGGATGTGAGAGTTGGACTATAAAGAAAGCTGAGCTTCTAAGAATTGATGCTTTTGAACTGTGGTGTTGGAGAAGACTCGTGAGTCCCATGGGCTGCAAGGAGATCCAACCAGTCCATCCTAAAGAAAATCAGTCCTGCATGTTCATTGGAAAGACTGATGCTGATGCTGAAACTCCAATACTTTGGGCACCTGATGCAAAGAGCTGACTCATTGGAAAAACCCTGATGCTGAGAATGATTGAAGGCAAGAGGAGAAGGGGATGACAGAGGATGAGATGGTTGGATAGCATCCAACTCAATGGACAACTCAGTGGAGTTTGAGAAAACTCTGGGAATTGGTGAGAGACAGATGTTTTACCAGTAGTCATGCATGGATGTGAGAGTTGGACTATAAAGAAAGCTGAGCTTCTAAGAATTGATGCTTTTGAACTGTGGTGTTGGAGAAGACTCGTGAGTCCCATGGGCTGCAAGGAGATCCAACCAGTCCATCCTAAAGAAAATCAGTCCTGCATGTTCATTGGAAAGACTGATGCTGATGCTGAAACTCCAATACTTTGGGCACCTGATGCAAAGAGCTGACTCATTGGAAAAACCCTGATGCTGGGAATGATTGAAGGCAAGAGGAGAAGGGGATGACAGAGGATGAGATGGTTGGATAGCATCCAACTCAATGGACAACTCAGTGGAGTTTGAGAAAACTCTGGGAATTGGTGAGAGACAGAGAGGCCTTGCATGCTGCAGTCTATGGAGTCGCAAAGAGTCAGACACCACTAAGCTACTGAATTAAATAAGAACATCAGTTCAGTCAGTTCAGTTCTGTAGCTCAGTCATGTCCAACTCTTTGCGACCCCATAGACTGCAGCACGCAAGACCTCCTTGTCCATCAGCAACTCACGGAGTTCACCCAAACTCACGTCCATCATGTCGGCAATGCCATACAGCTGTCTCATCTTCTGTCGTCCCCCTTTCCTCCTGCCCCCAATCCCTCCCAGCATCAGAGTCTTTTCCAATGAGTGTACTCTTCGCAAGAGGTGACCAAAGTACTGGAGTTTCAGCTTTAGCATCATTCCTTCCAAAGAACACCCAGGGCTGGTCTCCTTTAGAATGGACTGGTTGGATCTCCTTGCAGTCCAAGGGACTCTCAAGAGTCTTCTCCAACACCACAGTTCAAAAGCATCAATTCTTCAGTCCTCCGCTTTCTTCACAGTTGAACTCACATCCATACATAACCACTAGAAAAACCATAGCCTTGACTAGATAGACCTTTGTTGGCAAAGTAATATCTTTGCTTTTAAATATGCTCTCTAGATTGGTCATCACTTTTCTTCCAAGGAGTAAGCGTCTTTTAATATCATGGCTGCAGCCACCATCTGAAGTGATTTTGGAGCCCCAACAAATAAAGTCTGACACTGTTTCCACTGTTTCCCCATCTATTTGCCATGAAGTGATGAGACCAGATGCCATGATCTTAGTTTTCTGAATGTTGAGCTTTAAGCCAACGTTTTCACTCTCCTCTTTCACTTTCATCAAGAGGCTTTTTAGTTTCTCTTCACTTTCTGCCATAAGGATGGTGTCATCTGCATAGCTGAGGTTATTGATATTTCTCCTGACAATCTTGATTCTAGCTTGTGCTTCTTCCAGCCCAGCGTTTCTCATTTAGTTTTCTGAATGTTGAGCTTTAAGCCAACGTTTTCACTCTCCTCTTTCACTTTCATCAAGAGGCTTTTTAGTTTCTCTTCACTTTCTGCCATAAGGATGGTGTCATCTGCATAGCTGAGGTTATTGATATTTCTCCTGACAATCTTGATTCTAGCTTGTGCTTCTTCCAGCCCAGCGTTTCTCATGATGTACTCTGCATATAAGTTAAATAAGCAGGGTGACAATATACACCCTTGATGTACTCCTTTTCCAATTTAGAACCAGTCTGTTGTTCCATGTCCAGTTCTAACTGTTGCTTCCTAACCTGCATATAGGTTTCCTAAGAGGCAGGTCAAGTGGTCTGGTATTCCCATCTCTTTCAGAATTTTCCCCAGTTTATTGTGACATAGCCACAATAAAAGCTTTGACATAGTCAATAAAGCAGAAATAGATATTTTTCTGGAACTCTCTTGCTTTTTCCATGATCCAGCAGATGTTGGTAATATAATCTCCAGTTCCTCTGCCTTTTCTAAAACCACCTTGAACATCTGGAAGATCACGGTCCATGTATTGCTGAAGCCTGGATTAGAGTATTTTGAACATTACTAGCATGTGAGATGAGTGCATAGACATCAACAATTACTTTAAATTTAAATGAATTAAATACACCAATCAAAAGACCCAGACTGCCTGGGTGGATATGAAAAGAAAACCCATATACGTGCTGTCTACAAGAGATCTAATTCTTATCAATGGACACTTACAGACTGAAATTAAGGTGATGGTAGAATATATTCAGACAAATTGAAATCATAAGGAAGCTGGAGTAGCAATACTCATAACAGAGTATGAGTATTTAATGAGCATTTAAAATAGACTTTAAAATAAAGATTGCTATAAGAGACCAAAATCACTACCTAATGATCAAGGATTCAATCCAAGAAAAAGACACAACACAGTTATAAATTTTTATAATTGTTATATAGGCCCTCAACACAGGAGCACCTCAATATGTAAGGCAAATACTAACAAATATAAAGGGAGAAATTGACAGTAACACAATAATTGTGGGGAACTTTAATACCCAATGTTTATCAGATCATCCAGACAGAAAGTCAATAAAGAAATGAAAGCCTTAAATGATCCTTTAGATGAGTTGAACTTAATTGACATTTATAGAGCATTCCATCCCAAAGCAGCAGGCTACACTTTTTTCTCAAGGGCACACTGAATATTCTCCAGGATTGCCCATATGCTAGGCCACAAACCAAGCCTTGGTTAATTTAAGAATATTGAAATCATATCAAGCTTCTTTTCTGATCACAATGCTATGAGATTAGAAATAAACTACAAGAAATAAGCTCTAAGAAACATAAATATGTGGCAGCTAAACAATACACCACTAAGCAGCCATTGAATCACTGAAGAAATTAAAGAAGAAATAAATACCAACAAACAAGTGAAAATTAAAGCACAAACAGACCAAAACTTTAGGGATGCAACAAAAAGTAGTTCTAAGAGCGAATTTTATAGCAATACAATCTTACCTCCAGAAACAAGAAAAATCTCAAATAAACAACCTATTCCTACACCTAAAACAACTAGAAAAAAGATGAATAAACAGAATCTAAAGTTAGTAGAAGGAAGGAAATCACAAAGATCAAAGGAGAAGTAAATAAAATAGAGACAAAGAAAACAATCACAAAGATGAATGAAACTAAAAGCTGGTTCTTTGAAAAGATAAATAAGATTGATAAACCTTTAGCCAGATTCATCAAGAAAAAAAGGGAGAGAACTCAAATCAGTAAAATTAGAAATAAAAAAGGAAAAGTTACAGCTGACTTCACAGAAATGCCAAGAATCATAAGAGACTATGAACAATGATATTCTAATAAGATGGATCACCTGGAAGAAATGGAAAAATTCTTAGAATGGTACAGTCTCCCTAGATGGAACCAGGAAAAAATAGAAAATATGAACACACAATTCACAAGCACTGATTTTGAAACTGTGATTAAAATCCTCCCAAAGAACAAGTATCCAGGACCTGACAGCCTTGTATGTGAATTTTATCAACCTATTAGAGAAGAGTTAACACCTATCCTTCTGAAACTTTTCCAAAAAGTCGCAGAGGAAGGACAACTTCCCAACTCATTTCATGAGGCCACCATCACCCTGATATCAAAATCAGACAGAGAGATACCACAAAAAAAGAAAAATAGAGGCCAATATCACTGATGAACATAGATGTAAGAATCCTCAACAAAATACTAGCAGTCTATATCCAACAATTCATTTAAAAGGTGATACACCATGATCCCATGGGATTCATCCCAGGGATGTAAGGATTTTTCAACATCTGCAAATCAATCAGTGTGATATACCATATCAACAAATTGAAGAATAAAAACCATATGATCATCTCAAGAAATGTAGAAAATGTTTTNTCATTTAAAAGGTGATACACCATGATCCCATGGGATTCATCCCAGGGATGTAAGGATTTTTCAACATCTGCAAATCAATCAGTGTGATATACCATATCAACAAATTGAAGAATAAAAACCATATGATCATTTCAAGAAATGTAGAAAATGTTTTTGACGAAGTTCAGTACCCATTTATAACAAAAACTCACCAGAAAGTGGGCATAAATGCTACATACCTCAACATAATAAAGGCCATATATAACAAACCTACAGCTAGCTTCATATTCAATGGTGAAAAGCTGAAAGCATTCCCTCTAATATTAGGAACAAGACAAGGATGCCCACTCTCACCACTTTTATTCCACAAAGCTCTGTAAGTCCTAGCTTAGCAATCAGAGAAGAAAAAGAAGTAAATGGAATCTAAATTGGAAAAGAAGCTAAACTGTCACTGTTTGCAGATGACATGATACTATGCATAGAAGATCCTAAAGATGCTACCAGAAAACTTCTAGAATTTATCAAGTAATTTGGTAAAATTGTAGGTTATGAAATTAATACACAGAAATCTGATACATTTCTGTACATTAACAATGAAATATTAGAAAGAGAAATTCAAGAAGCAATTCCATTTACCACTGCATCAGAAAGAAATACCTAGGAATACCAAAGAATAAAATACCTAGGAATAAACCAACCTAAGGAGACAAAGGACCTGTACTTCAAAAAGTATAAGATACTGATAAAAGAAATGGAAGAAGACATAAATAGATGGAAAGATATACCATGTTTGTGGATCGCAAGAATCAATATTGCCAACATGACTATACTACTCAAGGCAATCTACAGATTCAACGCAATCCCTATCAAATTCAGTTCAGTTCAGTCGCTCAGTCGTGTCCGACTCTTTGCGACCCCATGAATCGCAGCACGCCAGGCCTCCCTGTCCATCACCATCTCCCGGAGTTCACTCAGACTCACGTCCATCGAGTCCATGATGCCATCCAGCCATCTCATCCTCGGTCGTCCCCTTCTCCTCCTGCCCCCAATCCCTCCCAGCATCAGAGTCTTTTCCAATGAGTCAACTCTTCGCATGAGGTGGCCAAAGTACTGGAGTTTCAGCTTTAGCATCATTCCTTCCAAAGAAATCCCAGGGTTGATCTCCTTCA
>SJYX01010943.1:0-24021 GCA_006410675.1 Oreotragus oreotragus
AAAAGATAGTGATCATACTAAAGAATTTCTTAATATTGAATCACTCTTGTTTTCATGTTATAAGCCTTAGTCATGATATATTAATTTTAAAATATGCTATTATAATCTATTTTCTAATGTTTCATTTAAGATATTTTTGTCCTGGGACTTCCCTAGTGGTCCAGTGGTTAAGACTCAATGCTTTCACTGCAGGAGTCTATGGTTTGATCCCTGGTCAGGGAGCTAAGATCTTGCATGCCATGTGTGGCCAAAAAAAATTAAAACAACAAATAAAAGGATTTTGTTTTGTCCCAGTATTTCAAAGTGAGACTGGTCTGTTTGCTATGCTATTTTATCAAGCTTATGTATCTATCCTATATTTCCTTTGTGGTAAAGTTTTTGAAAATGTCTGTCCTTGGAAAAATTAAAGTAGCATTGGCATATCTAGTCTTTGAAGGTTTGGCTGAATTCCTTGTGAAACCATCTGCACATGCTAATTTTTAAGGGCTGGTTCCCCATTTTGTCTATGAAAATTAATCCAAGTTTTTTTTTGAAAGATACTTGTATACTGGTCTACAATAAAAAAAAAAACTGGCCCCTAAAGGTGTCCCAATTCCCTGGGACCTGTGACTATGTTATGTTGCCTGGAAAAAATGAGGGTGCGAATCTGATTAATGGTAGAGGGCTTGAGATAGGGAGATTATTTTGAACTATGTAATCTCTTGAGAATGCATAACTCAACATAATCTCTTAAAAATGCATAACTTTTTTTTTTCTAGGTCAGAGAGATACCTGTGAGAGGCACTTGATCTGCATCCATGGAATCTGGCTCTGANCTGGAAAAAATGAGGGTGCGAATCTGATTAATGGTAGAGGGCTTGAGATAGGGAGATTATTTTGAACTATGTAATCTCTTGAGAATGCATAACTCAACATAATCTCTTAAAAATGCATAACTTTTTTTTTTTTCTAGGTCAGAGAGATACCTGTGAGAGGCACTTGATCTGCATCCACGGAATCTGGCTCTGAAGACTGAGTGAGGGGCCATCAGCTAAGGATATTGGTGGCTTCCAGAAGCAAGGAACGGCTCTCAGCTGACAGCTGATAAGAAAACGGCCACAAGGAAACAAATCCTGGCAATACACCAGTCAGCTGGAAACAAATCCTCCTGCAGACAACCCAGAAAATGAAGCAGACTGATGGCATCTTGATTTTTGTTCAGGGAGACCCATATTGGATTTCNCTTCCCATTCCAGGATGTCTGGTTCTAGGTGGGTGATCACACCATCATGATTATCTGGGTCGTGAAGATCTTTTTTTGTATAGTTCATCTGTGTGTTCTTGCCACCTCTTCTTAATATCTTTTGCTTCTGTTAGGTCCATACCATTTCTGTCCTTTATTGTGCCCATCTTTGCATGAAATATTCCCTTGATTTCTCTAATTTTCTTGAAGAGATTTCTAGTCTTTCCTATTCTATTGTTTTCCTCTGTTTCTTTGCACTGATCACTGAGGAAGGCTTTCGTATCTCTCCTTGCTATTCTTTGGAACTGTGCATTCAAATGGGTATATCTTTCCTTTTCTCCTTTGCCTTTAGCTCCTGCTCTTTTCTCAGCTATTTGTAAGGCCTCCTCAGACAACCATTTTGCATTTTTGCATTTCTTTTTCTTGGGAATGGTCTTGATCATTGCCTCCTGTACAATGTCAGGAACCTCCATCCATAGTTCTTCAGGCACTCTATCAGATGTAATCCCTTGAATCTATTTGTCACTTTCACTGTATAATTTTAAGGGATTGATTTAGGTCATACTTGAATGGTCTAGTGGTTTCCCCTACTTTCTTCAATTTAAGTCTGAATTTTGCAATAAGGAGTTCATGATCTGAGCCAGAGTCAGCTTCTGGTCTTGTTTTTGCTGCCTGTATAGTTTGTACTTACTCTCTTTTTCTTCAGTGAAGTTAGCTAATTTTTGTTTAAGACTACTTTCAGGTCTTTGGAATATAGGCAGTTTGGAGGGGAATGCTAAGGGCTGTATCTTCCCTATCTTTGCCCCATTAGCTCTGTGATGATTTCGAGAAGACAGGGCCAGGCTTACCTCATGCTGAATCTCCCTCTTATAATTCTCTCTCTCTTTTTTATTTTTAAATCTTTTATTGGAGTGTAGTTGATTTACAATGTTGTGTTAGTTTCTGCTGTAGAGAAAAAGGAGTCTGTTATACATATATCCCCTCTTTTTTAGATTCTTTTCCCATATAGGCCATTACAGAGTATTGAATAGTTTCCTGTGCTATACAATAGGTCCTTATTTGTTTATTTTATTTTCTTATTTATCTATATAGTAGATAAATATGTACATGTCAACCCCAGTCTCCCTATTTATTCCACTCCCACCCCCGTATAATTCTCTTGAGTTAATTTCTCTTGCAGGAATGCTAAATTCAGCAAGGAAAAGCCAAGTCTCATCAGTATTCTGATTCCCTCCCCGCCACTTAGCCTCACTCACAGGCTCTACCTGCATGTGAATTTGGACCCTCTGATTGGTTTTCTCTGTCTGCGTGATTACAGACACTCTAGGGTGGCTCACTACACCCTCCAGGCCTGACCCATCACCTCTGCTTACACTGAGTTGGACAGAGCTTAGACACACCCTACAGTCTTTCTCTCCTACTGGCAAGGAAGGCTGGGAAATGTAGTGTTTATTCTCAGTGGCTGTCTGTTCAGCTAAAACAGACATCATCTTGTAATGGCAGAAGAGAATGTATAGCTGGCCAACTGTTGGCATATGCCACGTCTTTATCTCATAATTTTTTTCTTATATTTTCCCCATTAAAAATAAGGATGTTTCTTTGCACTTAAATGCTTAAAAATTTACCGTACACTAAGTAATATTTACATTGAGAGAAATTTAAACTAGTTTATTCTTTATTTAGTTGTTAGTTTTCTTTCTCCAATGAAAATAGCCCTTTATCATATATATTATAGTTAATAATGATCATTATTAAAAAAATAATGAGAGAAATATCCAACATTTATGCACATTGAGAAAAAAATATCATGAATATTTTGATGGCTATTCTTTCCTGTAACATTTTAGAAATATACACCCACATTTCCAAAGATTTTATCAAAAAGTCATCATGTAATAATACTGCCTTCACTGTATATTGGAGAAGGAAATGGAAACCCACTCCAGTATTCTTGCTTAGAGAATCCCATGGACGGAGGAGCCTGGTGGGCTACAGTCCATGGGGTTGCAAAGAATCGGACACGACTGAGCGACTTCACTTCACTTCACTTCACTGTATGAACTTTTAAAAAATGCAGTTTTCTTTTTGTTCATTGTCTTTTCTCCCCTCTCCAAGTAATTAACCCTAGATATCAATGTTATCACTTTGGTATGTATCTTGGCTTACTTTAATTTATGGTCATAAAATTATATTCATACATATATTTGCATATATTCATACACATGTATAATTGTATGTATATTCAAAAATCTTGGTATTGTTTGTTTAGAAAAGTTTTACCCAACTTATTTAAATTTTTGGGTTTCCCTGATAGCTCAGTTGGTAAAGAATCCGCTTGCGGTGCAAGAGACCCCAGTTCGATCCCTGGGTAGGGAAGATCCCCTAGAGAAGGGAAAGGCTACCCACTCCAGTATTCTTGGGCTTCCCTTGTGCCTCAGCTGGTAAAGAATCTGCCTGCAATTCAAAGTTTTACCTGATACTGAGCATGCATTTTTTCTACACATTTTTTTGTCTCTGCTCTGAAAAATAGCATTAACCTTCCTTATTATACACCAGTACTTCACTGCTACAGAATAGATGGCCAGTAACAGAGATATTGATGGGAAGAGTGTATGTACTTTAAATTTTAATAGATATGGCCAGGGTGCTTGTCTAAAAGGCTATAACAATTCATACTTCCTCCAGCAACATATAGCTATATCCTTTCCCATAACTCTATCAGCAATAGGTGTTCTCACTCTTTTAAATCTTACCAATATCATGTGTGAAGTGATATCTCATTTCTACTTTAACTTTTCATTTTATGATCATTGAGACTGTGTGTGTCTATGTTATATGTGTAGTATTTTTTAGGCTAACTGAAAAATGTTATAAAACAAAACCCGTGAATTTTAGTACTCAGTGACACGTATGTGTCTGTCACTAGCTTAGTTATGCCCAACTCTGTGCGACCCCATGGACTGTAGCCTGAGAGGCTCCTCTGTCCATGGGATTTCCCAGGCAAGAATACTGGAGTAGGTTTCCATTTCCTTCTCCAGGGGATCTTCCCGACCCAGGGATCGAAACTCGGTCTCCTGCATTGCAGGCAGATTCTTTACTGTCTGAACCACCAGGGAAGCCAATAATTTGTCTATAGAAGGCCACATCAGCTGTTCAAAAGATAAAAAATTCTGTGCAGAGCTTCGTGTGATATGAAATACCCATCTCACTGCTCTTTTTCTTTTCAGAAGTAGTTTCAAATTGTCTCAGTAACTGGTTGTTTTCTTATTCTTTAAACCCAGGAGATGACTAAAGAGCTAGTAAGCTTCTACTTCCAGGTGAAAATATGCTATACATCCCATTGCTTCAACAGTAAACATTTGGGTATTTTTGCACTGTTTAAAAATACTTGGATTACTTTAATCTTAAAATTTTGGCAGTCAGTTTAGAAGAGCATCGTTTGGAAGCTCTTCCTGACCTGTCTGGGTTTTTCAGGGTAAATGTAATTGCCATTTCAGGAGGTTAAGATTCTAGTCCTGTAGCTTTGACATAAGGGAAACTACCTAAAGACTAAGAGAAATAATTTTGTCATAATTCAGACTAATGGTAGTCTCTTAGTCTAAAGACATAAACTTTAAGTTAAACATTGAGCCATTGATTGTGTTCAATGTAATTGATTTTGGTAAACATTAAAACCAGTCTTGTAAAAGTCTTGGTCTAGGTATTTAAAAAGAACAGCCTAGGTATTTTTCAAATATGGTTGTTTGTGTATTCATTACATACCTGTTCTATTTAAAATACAAAATCTTACAAAACGGTTCCTTTATGCCATTATGTTAGTTCCCAAATATTACAGCTTGATTTACTTAATACCAGGCCCAACTTTTAAAACCTATTCAAATATCAAATATATTTTTACAAAGGCGCTGCAATTGCTCTTACAAACTCAAATTGCATGATTACTGTACCTATCTGTAAATAGCATGTATATTATGGATGCCAAAATCTAATCCATGTATTAGGTTGTACTTGATAATTCCCCCCTTATGGTATCATGTTTCTCTTAAATTTTTAGGAGTCTGTGGTCTGTAATATAAATGCTCTGAGTGCTGGGTCAATTTTTAAAATATAGATGTACAAAATTGTAGCTACCTGTCATTTTCTTACAGAAAAACCAGCACCAGCCTTTTGGCCAACCCAATATGATATGACAGACACAGAAACTGTGAAGTCAGGGTTTGGTTGTTCCTGTGGCATTTTAAACAAGCAAAAAATGTTAAACTGTCTATAAAGAAACTGTGTTTGTAAGTTTTATTATTAAATTTGCCACTGCTGTGCTGACTCATAAAAATGGAAAATGTGTGCCTTTATAGGTTTATAAAAAGGCAAGCTATCGTTTCATGAAAAATATCTTGCACCGATTGAATACAGGTGGCTGCTTGTTTGGACTTTGAAGATGTAAAGGCTTCGTATAGATGTCTGAAAAAGGTAATACAGCAATATAAAAAAAAAATCTTCCTCTCTTTGCTCATCAATCCTTTGGGTATTCCATGTCAAATAAACGCTACAACAATTTATAGTAAGAGTACACAGTGGAAGTGCCAACCCTAACACTCCTTAGGACTGGATACCAGCCAGGTTTTTCACACCAATATTTAATGCGAACTAAAACGTCTTTTCCACTGGAAGTGTGAGAAGGAGCCTGCTTTCCTATATTTGGCTACGCGCTTATGTGAAGTATAAAGTCAAATGCCCGTGATGTTCTCTTTATTTCAACCGTGATGAATTGTGTTCATTTGTTTAAGTGCATGTGGCAGCTTTAGTGTTCCAACTATAAATTTTGGTTAACGTCTATTGACATGCTGTATTAAACTTAAGAAAAACAAATTACACTTCACCCGTTTTAATTGACTAAATGTGTCAAAAACACAGTGCGTCGAACACGAAAGGTCAGAGCCTTCGTCTACACTGTAATGGGTGTCATGGCAAGGATCCAACTTTCCTTGTACATTTCATTTTTCACCGAGTTTGAGGACGAAGCATACGTTTCACGTTCACCTCCACTCCTCATTTGTACTTCAGAGTTTATCACAGGCTGTGTGACTACCAAGAACACTTCTCTCGTGCTATTTAACATTCTCCTCACTGTGACGTGCCTGCCGAGAGAATACTGATGTTCTCCTGTAAACACGGCCTCAAGAATGGACTGCGGCGTTCTCAGGAACAAAATGCTGATTTATAGCACACATAGATCAGCGTAGTGATGCCTGGAAAGGACACCGTTTACATATCTTGTCCCTGCTTCCACGACTGAACCAGCAACTGTGTGGCGAAACTTGGCATCCTAGGTTCCCTTGGGATCTGACTAAAGTTACCAGTTCTTTGGCTCTGCATCCATCGGTTTATATAAATCTTGATTCCTCCAGTAATTTATTAGCTTGATGCTTGATGGTTATATAATGTTTATGAAGCTCTCCCTCACCTGCTACCACCCACCTGTCCTTCCCTGCCCTTGCCCCCGCTCCGAATTACCTCTTGGTCTGGGATCTTTTCACCTCTTTTCTCAAAATTAGCTCCTTTTCAAAGGTTCCACCGTGAGTTTCCAGTGTGAATTTATGTCTGGAAAAACTCTCCATGCAGCAGGTGTTTGCAAAGTGTTACCTTTCGTATTGGATAAAACAGGGATACTAAATCTTAAAGTTTATGCCACTTTCATCATTGCTTGCAACAATCTCATTCCTTATGACATCCCTCATTCTGTAAAACCACGTTTTATGTCAGCAATAATGAGACACTGTCGATATTTGTTCTACTCAGATCGACTAGGGGTAGAAAACCCAATAGTCATCCTTATCTGAGAAGCTCAGACACTGCTTGGTGGAGCTTCATCAGGACTTTTAATCCTGCTTAAAGAAAGGAGAGGACTTCCCTGGTGGCTCATTGGTAGAGAATCTGCCTGCCGTGTAGGAGATGCAGGTTCAGTTTTTGGGTCAGGAAGATTCCCCCGGAGAAGGGAATGGCAGCACACTCCAGCATTCTTGCCTGGAAAATCCCACGGACAGAGGAGCCTGGCAGGCTATAGTCCATTGTGTCGCAGAGTCTGACCCAACTGAATGGCTAACACTTTAAAGAAAGGAGGAGACCACCCCACCCCAGGGAATCTCTACTACTGTGAAGATTTTGTTTACTTATTTATTTATTTATTTTTTAATCTCAAAGATTTGATGGGAGTGACTTTATGAGCTTCACCAAATATGGTACAGAAAAACCCAAGAAGTGCCTTATGTTCCACTGCAGTGTGGAAAACCTATGGTGTGGTCATCGCTTTCCTTGGGCATGGATTCATACTGACTTCATCCATCCATTCATTCGATACTTTGGCATAGCTTCTAAACGATGGGCAGACAGACTTTCTGTAAGGGACCGGAGAGGGAAATTTTAAGCCAAGAAGCCCAGATGGTCTCTGTCACCATTCCTCAGCCCTGCCATCCAGGGCACAACCTTCAGCGTTGTGCAAACTGATAAGTGTGCCTGTGTTCCCATAAATATTTATAGACAATGAAATTTGAATATCATATAAATTTCATGTGTCATGAAACAGTCTTCTTCTGACTTTTTTTCCAGCCTTTTTAAAATGCAACACCATTTTTAGCTGGCGGACCATAAGAAAACTGTTGGCAGGCTGGATTTGGCTGGAGGGCCCCAGCCTGCCAACTCCTACTTTCAACTCACATGATATTTAATTTCTAAAAGGCCCAAGACGATCAGAGTTAGAAAGTTTCCCTTTTAAAATAGAGTTGCTCTAGTCTTCTCTGTGGGTTTCCCACGTGACTCAGTGGTAAAGAATCAGCTTACTAATGCAGTAGGCACAGAAGATGAGGGTTTGATTCCTGGGTTGGGAAGATCAACTGGAGAAGGAAATGGCAACCAGTATTCTTGCCTGGGAAATCCCATGGTGGGCTGTAGTCCATAGGGTCGCAAAAGAGTCGAACATAACTGAGCTCAGTCTTCTCTTAATACAAGAATTGTTTCCCTCCCTTCCCTCATTTTTGGGTTGGATGGTAAATATGGTGGCATATGAAGTCGAATCCTATGAGAATGAGATGTAGCAAGGGCATGTGACGCCTGGCCAGTATCTGCTCCATCCTTATCCCCACGCCCGTCCTCTCTGCCACTTAGTGCCACAGGCCCTGGGCCTCTGTGTGCTGTCTTCTCTGGCCTCTGGGGCACCTTCAGCCCACGGGGGAGGCTGTGCTGGAGGTGCTGAGGCAGTAAGATCCCTTGGGGGTAGCCCTTGACTAGGGACCGAGGGTAAGTATCCCCTGTGTGGGTGGTCTCCAAGGGAAGGTCTGCATTGCCTCTCTGGTTCCTCAGCAGAGTGGGAGCCCTTGTTGCTCATGGATGAAACATGCTCACAAACGTACCCTTGACTGGCCTCCATCCTTCTCTGTTGCATCCTAACCTCGCTCCTGGTATGTCTCAAGACTCCCCCCAAACCACCTGCTTGCTAGAGCCTCTAAAGGTAGCATGTTCTTCTATTTTTTTATAAGTGATTAAGAAAATATTTATTAATTGACTGCGCTGGGTCTTTATTGCGGCATGCGGGCTTTCTCGAGTTGCAGAGAGTGGGCTACTCTCTAGTTGTCAGTCTGCACGGGCTTCTCTTTGTGATGGCTTCAGTAGTTGATGTGCCTGCGCTCAATAGTTTCAGCTCTTGGGCCCTAGAGTGCAAGCTTAGTAGTTGTGGCCCATGGGCTTAGGTGCTCTGAGGCCTGTGGGATCTTCCTGAATCAGGGATAGAACCCATGTCTCTCACACTGGCAGGTGAATTCTTAACTGCTGGATCGCCAGAGAAGCCACAGATGGCATGTTCTTAAATTTAAAAATAATGAGGCCCGCTGGCCTAGGTTGTAAATCTTAAATCCTTCCCTTTTCCATCTGCATTTAGGCAGGGCCGGCCACCCGTCCTTGAGTATGGTGGGGACTTTTTCCTCCTCTTTCGTCTTTGGCCAAAGGGCAGATACCAGAGCTCTGGCCCTCTGAATGATTGCCCACCAAAGAGCCTTCCGAGAAGTGGCGTGACACCTCCACCCAGGTCACAGCAATCGTTGTGTCGTGTGTGCTGTTACAGATGACACAAGAAAACAGGTCAGAGGGGACACTGTGTGATTGCCTCCCCCCATACCAGCCTGTGACATGTCAAAGGTTATCTCTCCATGACAGCTCACTTTCTCTTTTCTGTTGTGACGTGTAGGGTTGGGATGAAGTGAAGTGATATGGTCTCTTTGAACTCCAAATCTCTGATAAATTTTACTCTGTGTCCAGTCCTTTGCTGATTTCCTTACTGCCCTTTGCAACTCCTGCCCATCTGCTCACTTTTCTTCTTTATGGTGCTGGGTGGCATAAAGTCATTCCAGAAAACAATTTTTACATTTTTATTAAGACTTTTAAAAAAGTAGTTAAACATTTTCCCCTGATAACATCCTCACTCTGAATCTTTCTTTCATTAGCAGGCAGCATGAACATGCCTTACTAGTATTTTTTCTGCTGACTCCTGTTTTTGAAAAGTACAACGTCTTCATTACTTACAGTGTAAGTGGAAAAGGAATAGGGTGACCAGAAGTGTTCTTAGGGTAAAATTTTCTTGAGGAAAGAGAAATAAAGTGAGAAAATGCAAAGGAGAGACATTAAGATTCCATGTATAGCAACAAAAGGGGATGGTAAAGGATCTGAAACCATTAAATACAAAGTTGGTAAGATAGAAGAGTTATGCTTACCTAAAGTCAAATACACTTAGAGAAACAAATTTATAATTTAATCAAAAGACTTTATTTTATTTTTTAAAAATACTTTTTGATGTTGACCATTTTTAAAGTACTGAATTCATTACAGTGTTGCTTCTGTTTCTTTATGTTTGGGGTTTTTTTGGCCCCAAGGCTTGTGGGATCTTAATTGCCTGACCAGGGATCGAATCTGCACCCCCTGCATTGGAAGGTGAAGTCTTAACCACTGGACTGCCAGGGAAGTGTTAAAACTTTTATTTTTAATAGAAGTCCCTACCACTACTTCAAGTTGAACGTCAGATTTTAAAGAATGTATGTTTTTGAATAATTATCACCATAGTAATTTCCAATTGCTATGAATATTAAATCAATGTTTACTTGGACTGATAATTTCTTAGCTACTTTGGCATAGAGAATGATGTGGAAGGCTAAGGGGAGAAAAAGAAAAAGCAGGGATTGACCAGGAATTATACTTTTATAGGCCATACTTGCACACTTTGAAGTGAAATAGATGACTTCATATAGTTGAGAACTTGGCTTTGAGGCTACACCAAATATGGCCAGTTTAATTCAGCAAGTGATCAAGGCGGTTCAGGAAAGAGAAGTACAGTTAAGAGTAGTCCCATGTCTATGATGAGCTGTGTATTAGATGAAGTCTTCTCATTTAACACTGTTACAAATAGCAACTTGGATGGATCAATGGATTGTCTTAATTCTTTCTACATATCGGCCTAGACCTGGGTGTTAAAGGTACTTCAGTTACTAAGATGTGGTCCCTGGCTTAGGCAGCCTCTGGCGACTTTATGAGCAGCACCAGAAATGGTACAGGAAAACCCAAGAAGTGCTTTATGTTCTTTGATCGATTCCACTGCAGTGTGGAAAACCTATGGTGTGGTCATCACTTTCCTTGGGCATGGATTCGTACTGACTTCATCCATCCATTCATTTCACTCACTCAGTGTTTTTGGATCACATGCCATAAACTGGATATTGTGCTCAGTGTTTCAGATGTCCTCAGGGAGCTTACTCTCTTATCTTTAGAACAAACCAACACTGAGATATAAGAATGCATTAGTAATCTTTGAGCTCCAGGAGTCATTAAAATGAATTATGACATTGAATAATCCATATATGAAAATCAATTTATTGCAGATGACAGTCTTTGAGGGAAGCCTCCTGACAACACATGACTGCATTCACATTAAGATGGGATGTAATTTGAAGACAGGACATCTTCTCTATTATGTTCAAAGATTTAGTTGCCAACTGTTGCTTTTAATAATCTATACTATCCATGCAGCAAAACTCAGCAATGAATTTTCGAGTTTCCTACTGGTTATTTGAATAACTCTGCAGATGAAACTTTTTACGTTATGAATGGATGTCTACCACCTTAAGATCACTGCTCATCTTGCTTCATCCTTCCTTGGGGTCCTCAGTTGCACATCATCACGTATCATCACCTTTCAGCCTGCTCTGGTTCCCCCATCTCACACTTCATCATGTCTTACATTCTTTAGGAGCTCTCTGCTCTGTCAAGGAATCTGTCTCCACTGTTTACTAATTCATTATTTTCAAATCAAGTATAACGTAATTGAATTTTATTGGTATCCAAATTAGTTCTTTTTAAGGTATCAAACTAGGACTACTGCACATTATCAAAAGGGATAATTTCTTTGATAAAATGTGGCCAACAAGTAGTAAATGATACTATGTGGTGTCTGGGCTTTATTCTTCTCTACATTGATTCTATGAACTTGAGCAGATAACTTACTATGGTGCTTTTGTGACATTAAACAGAAAGTTACGTGCTGACTGCCTTGTTGAGGTGTCTGCATTATGAGTGGATCATGTTGCTTTTGGTGATGTTGACTTGAGCAGGTTGTTATTTTGAGTACATTTCAGAGTAGTGAGTGTCATTTGGGGGGAGGTCACTTTCTTTACCTTAAATAGCTAAGTAATTTCTTTCATTTTGATTGACCAATTAAGGCTAAATGAGAACTAATCTGGATCATTTGAAAGACCACAAAATTGAAAAAACTAAGGAAATCCCTAGTGGTCCAATGTTCAGAACTCCATACTTCCACTGCAGGGGACAGGGGTTTGATCCCTGGTCAAGGAACTAAGATCCTGTAAGCTGCTCAGCATGATCAAAAAAAAAAAAAAAAAAAAAGCAATAAAAAAATTAAAAGACAAGTTGTTACGTGGTTTACTCTTGATGTAAGTAGATTTTCCTGAGTGAATTATTGCTTCAAATTTTCTAAGGCAAATTGCTAACATATATTTTATTATGTGATAGAGTTGGGCATAGCAAATGTAATATTTTTATTCACAATCATTTCACTTTATCTATTGAGATTCTAAGCCACCCTTGTGGCTTCCTTTGTGGCTCAGCTGGTAAAGAATCTGTCTGCAATGTGGGAGACCTGGGTCAATCCCTGGGTTGGGAAGATCCTGTAGAGAAGGGAAAGACTACCCACTCCAGTATTCTGGCCTGGAGAATTCCATGGACTGTACACCATGGGCTTGCAAAGAGTCAGACATGTCTCATGTATTCTATGTGCAATTTCTCACTCTTTGCTAATATAATAATTTCAAATTACCCAAATAGGTTTTTTTCCATCCTTGTGGCTTCCCTTGTGGCTCAGCTGGTAAAGAATCTGTCTGCAATGTGGGAGACCTGGGTCAATCCCTGGGTTGGGAAGATCCTGTAGAGAAGGGAAAGACTACCCACTCCAGTATTCTGGCCTGGAGAATTCCATGGACTGTACACCATGGGCTTGCAAAGAGTCAGACATGTCTCATGTATTCTATGTACAATTTCTCACTCTTTGCTAATATAATAATTTCAAATTACCCAAATAGGTTTTTTTTCCCTTACTTTGTGTGTCTCAGTCTATTCAAGCTGCAAATACCACAGACTGGGTGGCTTATACACAACAGAAATTTATTTCTCACAGCTCTGAAGCCTGGGAACTCCAAGATCAAGGTGCCAACATCGTTGTGTCCTAGTGGGACGCTTGCTTGTTCGTAGCTGGCCATCTTCTTGCTGTGTCCTCACGTGGTAGAAAGGGTGACATTGGAGCCTTTTTCTAATCCCATTCATGAGAGTGCCACCATCATGACCTAATCACTTCTCAGAGGCCCCCACCTCCTAATACTATCATATTTTTGGGGTAGGATTTCAAATATGAATTTTAGGGGAACACAAACACGCAGACCATAACATCATGTCCACCAGAATCAAAGGTTGTACATTTAAGAAGTTCACCCTCCCTCACAAAGTTACTGCAATCCAATGTGTTTCCATGTGTTTTGGTAGCTAGCACCTCAGGGTGGGGAGGCAAGCAGGAATTTCAAATCTAATGTGAAAGCATCATAATTTCTGATCTAGAATTTTAATAATCCTAGAAGTTGCATAGATATATGTTATATCTCGCTGGTGTGACTAGAGCATTATTCCATTAGTCCTAGTGAATATTTAATTCATATTATTAAAGTGGGAAAAACATGCCAATAGGAGGCATTTAAATTGTGATGCAGAGAAATATTTATTATTTGGAACAATATTTCAGTTTAAAGAATCAAACCTGCAAATTTAAGATGACTAAATTTTACCAAGGCACCTTTTTATTGCCTAGTCTTAAAGCATGATATTAAACACATATGTTACAACAAAGCAGTCAGGTGTGTGTGGTCAATCTTTAATTTTGTTTTCATTCTACTCTTTGGCCTATGGAATTTAAGACTTTGTTTATTCAGAAGATGATGAGAAAACCCTGCCTTTGGAGTACTCCATAAAAATTTACAGAGACAATGCTGCTTTCTTTAGTCAAAACAATGCATTTCATTGACTTTAATGGTTGCTTGCAGTTGTAACTGATTTGTACTTTGAAGCACTTTGATATTTGTTATCAGTTTTTGACTTAAGAGATGCTGGTTGAAATACAAATAGGTTGATAAGTCCTGACTGATGTTAGAAACAGGCATTTTCAATTTAACTTCAGGAATCTCAGAAAACAAATGTTACTGTTTGCAGAATAAGAAGGTATGATGTTACATAATCAAGTATTCACAGAAACATGAGGTCCTTGGAGGCTCAGACAGTGAAGATCCACCTGCAGTGCAGGAGACCTAGGTTCGATCCTGAGGGTGGGGAAAATCCTCTGGAGAAGGAAATGGCAATGCACTTAAGTATTCTTGCCATGGACAGAGGAGCCTGGCGGGCTACAATCCATGGTGTCACAAAGAGTCAGACACAACTGACTGACTAAGCACACAGATGCCACACAGAAACATACTTAGATTTATTGGGTATGATCCAGAATAAGAACAGTGTGAATTTAAAAAATTGAGACAGGCAATGTGGCACTGATATTTATAAGTAAGTGATGGAGGGAACATCCAGAAGAATTTTGTGTAATCTCTGATGGCCAGTAGATATAAGACTTTCTTCTGGTTCAGATGGAAAAGGTGGGTTGACTCGAATGACGTATTTTAGAATGCAGACAGCCGGTCTATGGAAGCCCACTGCCTGCCAAGAGAAGACCAAAATGTCACCTATGCTTACTCTTGATTCAGCAAGCATTTCTTGCATCCCTTCAGTGTGTTAGGCACAGGTGATGGAGACAGACAGACAAATAAGACCCTGCTGCTGCTGCTAAGTCACTTCAGTCGTGTCCGACTCTGTGCGACCCCATAGACGGCAGCCCACCAGGCTCCACCGTCCCTGAGATTCTCCAAGCAAGAACACTGCAGTGGGTTGCCATTTCTTTCTCCAATGCATGAAAGTGAAAAGTGAAAGTGAAGTCTCTCAGTCGTGTCCAACTCTTAGTGACCCCATGGACTGCAGCCCATCAGGCTCCTCCATCCAGGCAAGAGTACTGGAGTGGGTTGCCATTGCCTTCTCTGAAATAAGACACTATCTCCCATCTAGAATCAGGCTATATGGAAACAATGAAAGTAGTAGTAGGCAAAATAATAATCATCATTTATTAAACACCTAAAGTATGCCCACTGCTTAAATGCAGTTACTCCTAGCACTCTGATTCTACAAAGTATCATTTGCTGCCATTTGACAAAAAAGAAAGAAAGAAAGAAAGAAATAGCCCTGAAGTGATTAATGAACTGACCCCAGTCACAGAGAGCAAATAGAGGATTTGGTTTGGACCTTGTTCAGATCCCAAGGTCTAAGGTCACCATTTTGAAAATACATGGGTCAGATCATGTAGGTCATTTAGGACATTTCAAATAATTTATATTTTATTCTGAAGGCTATTGCATGCTACTGATTTTAAATAGCCTGTGGCATGCTAGGATGTAGGCTTTATTTTTTAATATATATTTTTAAAATCAATTTTTAAATTTCCCTCTAGTTTCAGCAAGCCAGGGCTCTCTAATTGTAGTGCATGGGTTTTTCATTGCAGTTAGCAGGTAAAATTGATGAGCCCTGAGGACAGAGCCTTGAAAATGAAAGTGAAGTGAAAGTGTTAGTTGCTCAGTCATGTCAGACTCTTTGTGACCCCATGGACTGTAGCCCTCCAGGCTCCCTCTGTCCACAGGATTCTCCAGGTGAGAGTACTGGAGTGGGTAGCCATTCTCTTCTCCAGGAGATCTTACCAACCCATGGATTGAACCCAGGGCTCCCTGGAATCTGCAGGCAGATTCTTTACCATCTGAACCACTAAGGAAGCTGCTCAGGGAAAGGACAGACCCTTTGAGGACCTCAAATATTTAAGTGGGAGAAACAGGAGATGACTTTCCGTCTTGATCCATTCTTCATGTGGAAGAAAAACATAGAGCTATCATGTTTTAGAAACTGGTTGAGGAAAGAGATTGCAAAAGTTGTTCATAGTGTCAAATGTCACAGAAAAGTCAAGTGTGATAGGGTAGATAATTATCCAGTGGCTATAGCAATTTGGAAACTGCATGAATAGCAATTTGATCTCATCAAGAACCGTTGCTGGAATTTCCTGGTGATCCAGTGGTTAGGACTCTGAGTTTCCACTGCAGGGGGAGTGCGTTTGATCCCTGGTTAGGGAACTAAGATCCCACATGCCTCATGTTAGCACCCTCCTCCCTCAAAAAAAAAAAAAAAAAGCAGTTCTTGTAGAATGGTGGAGAAAGAAACCACATTACAGTGAGTGAAGAACCGAGTGGGAAGCAAAGACTACTGTTAAGAAATGATTGTGCAAGAGAAGGGGCCCTAGAGAGACTGCTCAAGAGATGCACTGGCTGGAGAGAAGGCTTATTTCTTCACAAGGAAGAGGCCTGAATCACATGCAGCAGGTAAAGTCCAGGACAGAGGAAGAGGTTCACGGGCAGGGGCAAGCAGAGCTGACTGGCTGTGAAAGATGTGGGATGCTAGACTAGCTTCTAACCACATTACAGTGAGTGAAGAACCGAGTGGGAAGCAAAGACTACTGTTAAGAAATGATTGTGCAAGACAAGGGGCCCTAGAGAGACTGCTCAAGAGATGCACTGGCTGAAGAGAAGGCTTGTTTCTTCACAAGGAAGAGGCTTGAATCACATGCAGCAGGTAAAGTCCAGGAGAGGAAGAGGTTCAAGGGCAGGGGCAAGCAGAGCAGACTGGCTGTGAAAGATGTGGGATGCTAGACTAGCTTTTGGCAGGAGGTGGGACATCTCATTCTCTGTGACAGAAGGGATGTAGGTGTGAAGATATACCATGTAGGAAAATAGGACTCCTACATGATCTCTGTTTTTTTTTGGGCAGGGGCAAGCAGAGCTGACTGGCTGTGAAAGATGTGGGATGCTAGACTAGCTTTTGGCAGGAGGTGGGACATCTCATTCTCTGTGACAGAAGGGATGTAGGTGTGAAGATATACCATGTAGGAAAATAGGACTCCTACATGATCTCTGTTTTTTTTGGGTTGAGAAAAGGATAAAACAATCAATGGCAAATGAGAAGATTGGTTTGAAAAGGGAGTAAATGTAAATGGTAAAAAATTGTGGAAATGGGAAAAGAAGCAGACTGCTGCTGCTGCTGCTAAGTCGAGTCAGTCGTGTCCGACTCTGTGTGACCCCATAGACGGCAGCCCACCAGGCTCCCCCGTCCCTGGGATTCTCCAGGCAAGAATACTGGAGTGGGTTGCCATTTCCTTCTCCAATGCATGCATGCATGCTAAGTCGCTTCAGTAGTGTCTGACTCTGTGCAACCCCATGGACAGCAGCCCACCACGCTCCTCCATCCACGGAATTCTCTAGGTGAGAGTACGGGAGTGGGGTACCATTTCCTTCTCCAAGAAGCAGACTAAGGATATGTATAGAAAGGACTACTGCTTGTCCTTAAAGGTTTGATCAGAGCTCTGAAACCACATTTCCTTCTGATGCCAGATTTCATGGCCCTGGGATTGTCTTCATGGTATTTAGATATGGAAATGGAGTAGATCAATGGCTAGGTTGATCCAAAGATTTTCAGCCTTTATAGGTCAGAAGAGAGAGATTGACAAAGTTAAGAGCCAGTAGATGTTAACAAGAGAATGTGTGAATATTTGAATAAAGTCTGAGACTCAGGCTAGAGATGAAGGAATGGGAGGAAGAAGAGGCAGGTTCTTTGAGATATATGACAGATACTGATAAAAGTAGGAGAGTGGGGAATCTGTAAAGAAAAATTTGTGATTGGGATGTGGTGCTTTAGATATAAAAGATGGAATACTTTCAGGGGAAATGAGAAATTTAAAACACCCCAAAGCAGTTTGCATATTTTTTCATGGGGGGATCATGGCATCTGGTCCCATCACTTCATGGCAAATAAATGGGGAAACAATGGAAACAGTGAAAGACTATTTTCTTGGGCTCCAAAATCACTGCAGATAGTGATTGCAGTCATGAAATCAAAAGATGTTTTCTTCTTGGGAGAAAAGCTATGACCAACCTAGACAGCGTATTAAAAAGCAGAGATATTATTTACTGATAAAGGTCCATGTAGCCAAAGCTATGGTTTTTCCAGTAGTCATGTATGGATGTGAGAATTGGACTGTAAAGTTGAGAGCCGAAGGAAGAATTGATACTTTTGAATTGTGGTATTGGAGAAGACTCTTGAGAATCCCTTGGACAGCAAGATCAAACCAGTCAATCCTAAAGGAAATCAGTACTGAATATTCATTAGAAGGACTGATGCTGAAGCTGAAGGTCCAATACTTTGGCCACCTTATGCGAAGGACTGACTCCCTAGAGAAGATCCTGACGTTGGGAAAGATTGAGGAGAAAGGGATGACAGAGGATGAGATGGTTGGATGGCATCATCAACTCGATGGACGTGAGTCTGAGCAAGCTCTGGGATTTGGTGATGGACAGGGAAGCCTGGCATGCTGCAGTCCATGGAGTTGCAAAGAGTCAGACACGACTGAGCGACTGAACTGAACTGAACTGTGTAGCAGAGGGAACTCAACTCAGTATCCTATAATAATCTGTAAGGCAAAAGAATCTTGAAAAGAATAGATTCGTGTAGATGTATATAACTGAGTCACTTTGCAGTACAACTGAAAGTAACACAGCATAGTACATCAACTATTCATGTGTGCTCATTCATTCAGTCGTGTCTGACTCTGTGACCCAGGGACTGTAGCCCCCTAGGCTCAGCAAGGATACTGGAGTGGGTTGCCATATCCTTTTCCAGGGGATCTTCAATTTGAAAAACTGAATTGAAAAAGCCCAAAGTAACAAGATTATGTGAAACAGTTCTTTCGCTCTCTTGTCCATCACGATCTTGCTGTTACAGAGCTGAGCACACCGTATCATGTCTGTCCCATTCTACTATGATTTCATCCATGCCAGTGACTACAACTTATTTATTTCAGGACTTCCGGTGCTTAGCAGTGTCTGGCACAACCTGCATGTGTGTGCTTAGTTGCTCAGTCATGTCCGACTCTTTGCGACTCCATAGACTGTAGCCCGCCAGGTTCCTCTGTCCATAGGATTCTCCAGGCAAGAATACTGGAGTGGGTTGCCATGCCCTCCCCAGGGGATCTTCCCAACCTAGGAATTGAACCCAGGTCTCCCACGTCCCAGGTAGCGTCTTTACCATCTGAGCCACCAGGGAAGCCTAGGAATTCAGCAATGTTTGTTTTCTTATGTACACAGAAATAATCAGAAAGACTTCATGAACTAAGCATGTTTTCAACAACCTGCTGTCCTTTTTTTTGTTTAATCACTGTTTTCCATATTCAATTTTTTCCCCAAAGGATCAATATAGCACACATTAAAGTGAAGGTGTTAGTTACTCAGTCGTTTCTGACTCTTTGTGACCCTGTGAGCTGTGCCCGCCAGGCTCCTCTGTCCGTGGAATTCTCCAGGCAAGAATACTGCAGTGCGTTGCCATTTCCTACTCCAGGGATCTTCCCCACGCAGGGATCAAACCCAGGTCTCCTGCACTGACTGCAGGCAGATTCTATACTGTCTGAACCACAGCATTTATACTCACAGAACACAGTAGGTACATAGTAAACAGTTGCAATCAGTTGATTATAAAAGAGCAACCTTCCTTGATTGTAGAATGTTGGAGTTTGCTTTGTTGCTACATCTGGGGAAATATATTTAAACAGATTCCATTTTCTTAGTTATGACAAAACGTTTTACTTCCTGAAAACATGCCTTTGAGATATGGCTTCTTCACCTTGTTGAAGGTATTCAGCACATGATTCTGACGCTGAGAGAATGATTTCAGTTAAGAGTCAAATATCTCTGTACATTGCGTGCATCCTATCTAGGATGCTCACAGACATTTAGAAGTTTACAGAGAACTCTTCTTAAAATTTTATTCCAGTTGATTAATAGCTCATCTACCTCACCAAAGTGGAAAATTGGACTTCTTGCTTATTTGTATCTTTTTTTTTTTTTCTTGACTAGCTCTATACCAGTCAAAATCTTTGAATAATTACTCAGAGAGCTCAAGTGATGTTTGGATAAATCAACATGTCTGGGGGATCTTTTGACTGACATAGGATGGAAAAAATATTGCCATTTTAAAAAAGTGAAAAGGCCTTTTAATTACAGGGATATTTGTGTACTGGTAACAGACATGACTTTTTTGTCAAAATCTTTGAATAATTACTCAGAGAGCTCAAGTGAGGTTTGGATAAATCAACATGTCTGGGGGATCTTTTGACTGACATAGGATGGAAAAAATATTGCCATTTAAAAAAAGTGAAAAAGCCTTTTAATTACAGGGATATTTGTGTACTGGCAACAGGAATGACTTGTTTCTTTCAGGCACAAACAAACGTCAAAACTAGTTAGAACGTTTGGCTGGATCCTGTGCTGTAGTTTCTGAGATTCTCTCTGCTCCACTCTCAATTTCGGAGGGTGCTGTTCTTATTTTGAACCAAAGTGGTCTTCTTTATTTTTAATGTTTGTGAGAACTCATCACCTATCACCCATTTATCTTTAATTTAGAGAAGATTGAAGTACTGTATCAGGTTCCTAGATGTCTCTTATAGATATTTACAAAACTCCACTTAACACAGGACTTCCCAAGTGGCCAGTGGTAAAGAATCCGCCTGCCAATGCAGGAGATGGAGGAGACATGGGTTTGATCCCTGGGTCTGGAAGGTCTCCTGAAGGAGTAATGGCAACCCACTCAAGTATTCTTGCCTGGGAAATCCCACGGACAGAGGAGCCTGGCGGGCTACAAATCCACCGGGTTGCAAAGAGTCGGACCAACTGAGCGGCAGAACGCGCACACACACAGACACAGACACACACAGACACACACAGACACACACACACACAAACCACTTCACACAGAAAAAGACCATAAGGATATAAAATCACCTGATGTAATTGTGAACCCAATTGAAAGTATTTCTATATTCAGTGGCCATCACAAATAGCCACATCCTAACAGTAGCATCTTCAAACTTTATTTTGACCAGAGATATAAAAAAACCTTAGTAAGGTCAGAGGGGTTATATATTACTGTTTTATAGCAATTTCAAGATTTCTGGCATAGGCTTAATGATGAAATGATATCCTGTGTGACAAACCAAGGCAAATTGCTTCTTTGAAATCTGAATTAAAACATCAGTGTTGATTTTTTGAAAATTTCATCAAATGCAATTTAGGTTACTTTAAACTTACAAATAGTACTCAGAAGGAATAGTCACATGGAAGAGAAATATAAGCCTGGAGCACTTTAATTAGCTGTTTTCACAACTGACTTAAGAATCAACGTTTACATAGTGAGATATATTTTTCAGGAAATGTCACAAAGTGAAATAATTATGTGTCAGTAGTCTCAATTTTTGAAATAACTGAATGCTTCCTTTTTCCAAGTTAAAGACTTTTCAAGAAAGAGTTGACTAAGTATGCAACCCCAACCAGATGTTACTTAATCTCTCTGAAAGACTAGTCAGTAACAATTCTTTTCATTCCTGATTGCTTGTCTCGTTGACAAGATTTTTCCAAATTCTTCTTGGATCCTAAGAAACAAAAAAGGGATGCAGGGGTGCATAAAATTTGTTACTTCCTGCTATTAAGCTAGACAACTTGCTTTTGATTTTTCAGATTTAATTCATATTTTCCTAATGTGTCAGGTGGACTGGACTCACCTCATGGCTCTAGCTTCATCTCTAGGCAAATTATTTTAGTATCAATTTCCCCCATTTCTGTACCTGGATTTATTTGAATCAAAACCAAGCTTTGAATTCACTTTTGACGTTGATAACTGCAAATTTCTAATAATCTACCTCTTCAACAACTCTTTCTTTTTTTCTTACACCCAAGACACCTATTTTTTTTTTTTTAATTATTTCNCCCCATTTCTGTACCTGGATTTATTTGAATCAAAACCAAGCTTTGAATTCACTTTTGACGTTGATAACTGCAAATTTCTAATAATCTACCTCTTCAACAACTCTTTCTTTTTTTCTTACACCCAAGACACCTATTTTTTTTTTTTTAATTATTTCTTTGGCCTCTTGGAATGAGGAACCTGGTGGACTACAGTCCATGGAGGCTGCATAGAGCTGGACGTGATAGAGCATGCATACATGTTCCAAAAGCAATGCATTTGCACATCTTTTTTTTTAAAAATCACATTTTATTTGTTTGTTGTTGTTATTTGGGCTTCCCTGGTGGCTCAGCTGGTAAAGAATCTGCCGGCAATGTGGGAAACCTGGGTTCGATCCCTGGGTTGGGAAGATCCCCTGGAGAAGGGAATGGCTGCCCACTCCAGTATTCTGGCCTGGAGAATTCCATGGACTCTAGTCCATGGGGTCAGAAAGAGTTGGACACGACTGAGCGGCTTTCACTTTCATTATTGTTTATTTTTGCTGGGCTGGGTCTTAGTTACAGCACACTGGATCTTTACTTTTGACATGTGGGATCTAGTTCCCTAACCAGGGATTGAACCCAGGTTCCCTGCACTGGGAGAGCAAAGTCTTAGGCAGTGGACCATCAGGGAAGTCCTGCACATCTCTTTAAGATGGTGCTTCTACAGGTGACTCAGGTCACCTGTGTACATTGACTTTTTTTGAAGTTTCAGTTTCAGAATGGGATGTTCTCTTACCTGAGAGCATACACTTGGAGTTCAGTGAATAGATTCCTGCTGATACAATGCAATAAGAAGAAGTCTTCACCAAAATCTCAATCAAGCAACAATTTCCTAGGAGTAGTTATTGGAAATGCTCCATTTTCTTCAATAGATATTAATGAAATTATGTGCTACATTCAAAGTTAATAGAGATAATATGTATGTAGAAGAGAATCTATTAATTTTCAAATAGAATTATCTTAAATATTGAAGCTTTATAAATAGATTTTAAAAAATGCTTTTATTTGTGATGTCTTACTATGTTCTCTCACATGCAATCTCTTTTATCCCGTAGTAATCTTGGGAGCTTTATACAAATGAGTCAACTGAAGCTTTGAGATTTTAAGTTAATTTTCCAAGATCACTCTGTTCACAACCGGTGATGTCACTCATCCATATTTGATTTGAAAAGATTTGTGAGATGGTTAAATCCTATTCCAGTGCAAATTTGATATTTTACAAATTTCAAAGCAACATGAAGTGGTGTGTGTATGGATTTTGCAGAAACCAGTAAGCCTATCTCTCAAGAGCATGGATTTTTTAGTAGACTGGACCCGAGTTCCAGTTTCTGCTTTTCCATGTAGACGTTTTTTTATTTTTTAAACCTTTTGTAAACCCCAGAAGCCTGTTTCCTCATTTAGAAAACAGGGATCATAATAGTTCCTGTCTCATAGTGTTGTGTTAGAGCTGAATGAGCTGATATAGGAAAAGCACACGGTGCCAGGCAGGGGCTAATGACTCACCAAACATTAGCTGCAAGTTCTTTTTTTTTTTTTTTATCCCTGGGATTCTCCAGGCAAGAATACTGGAGTGGGTTGCCATTTCCTTCTCCAATGCATGCATGCATGCTAAGTCGCTTCAGTAGTGTCTGACTCTGTGCAACCCCATGGACAGCAGCCCACCACGCTCCTCCGTCCACGGAATTCTCTAGGTGAGAGTACTGGAGTGGGGTACCATTTCCTTCTCCAAGAAGCAGACTAAGGATATGTATAGAAAGGACTACTGCTTGTCCTTAAAGGTTTGATCAGAGCTCTGAAACCACGTTTCCTTCTGATGCCAGATTTCATGGCCCTGGGATTGTCTTCATGGTATTTAGATATGGAAACAGAGTAGATCAATGGCTAGGTTGATCCAAAGGTTTTCAGCCTTTATGGGTCAGAAGAGAGAGATTGACAAAGTCAAGAGCCAGTAGATATTAACAAGAGAATGTGTGAATATTTGAATAGAGTATGAGACTCAGGCTAGAGATGAAGGAATGGGAGGAAGAAGAGGCAGGTTCTTTGAGATATATGACAGATACTGATAAAAGTAGGAGAGTGGGGAATCTGTAAAGAAAAATTTGTGATTGGGATGTGGTGCTTTAGATATAAAAGACGGAATACTTTCAGGGGAAATGAGAAATTTAAAACACCCCAAAGCAGTTTGCATATTTTTTCATGGGGGGATCATGGCATCTGGTCCCATCACTTCATGGCAAATAAATGGGG
>SJYX01010943.1:33066-57902 GCA_006410675.1 Oreotragus oreotragus
GAAACAGTGGCTGACTTTATTTTTCTGGGTTTCAAAATCACTGCAGATGGTGATTGCAGCCATGAAATTAAAAGATGCTTACTCTTTGGAAGGAAAGTTATGACCAACCTAGACAGCATATTAAAAAGCAGAAACATGACTTTGCCAACAAAAGTTCATCTGGTCAAGGCTATGGTTTTTCCAGTAGTCATGTATGAATGTGAGAGTTGGACTGTGAAGAAAGCTGAGTGCCGAAGAATTGATGTTTTTGAACTGTGGTGTTGGAGAAAACTCTTGTGAGTCCCTTGGACTGCAAGGAGATCCAACCAGTCCATCAGATCAGCCCTGAGTGTTCATTGAAAGGACTGATGTTGAAGCTGAAACTTCACCTGATGTGAAGAGCTGACTCATTGGAAAAGACCCGGATGCAGGGAAAGATTGAGGGCAGAGGGAGAAGGGGACGACAGAGGATGAGATGGTTGGATGGCATCACCAACCTGATGGACATGAATTTGGGTAAACTCTGGGAGTTGGTGATGGACAGGGAGGCCTGGCGTGCTGTGGTCCATGGGGTCACAAAGAATTGGACACGACTGAGCGACTGAACTGACTGATAAATAGAGTATAACTAAAAAATTGTGAATCACTATATTGTACACTTTTAATTTCCATAATCTACAGCAACTGTACTTCAATAAAAAAAGAAGAAAAAAAATACAACTCCATTATGGACTGACTTTTTTCTTCCTATTTTTGATGATCTCTTCCTTAATGTCCTGACCTGAAATTCACAACTCTTGTTTTTTTTTTTAATTGGGATATAGTTGCTTTACAATGTTGTGCTAGTTTCTGCTATACAACAAAGTGAATCAGCTATATGATACATATATCCCCCTGCTCTTGTTCCTTCTTCCCTCTCCCCCTATCCTACTCCTCCAGGTCATCACAGAGGACTGACCCCACAAGTCTTTCAAGATCAGTTTTTTTTTAATTGGGATATAGTTGCTTTACAATGTTGTGCTAGTTTCTGCTATACAACAAAGTGAATCAGCTATATGATACATATATCCCCCTGCTCTTGTTCCTTCTTCCCTCTCCCCCATCCTACTCCTCCAGGTCATCACAGAGGACTGACCCCACAAGTCTTTCAAGATCTATCTCAAATTGCTACATAGTGAAACCTGCTGAGAACGTCTGCCTTCATCAAACTCTACCTCCTTGGCAACATCGGTGATACAGACACAATTATTGTGGAATTGATTCCATGCAGCTTCGCACCACGTTATGTAGCATTTAAAAGTTTTTTGTGCATGTAATTATTCTCTCTGCAGTAAGTTTCTAAGGTGTCTGAAGACAGGTATGTCATGCCTTTTGTTCTGGGTGCCATGTATTTTTGGTTGAATGAAATATTTTATTCATTCAACTATCATTTATTCAGCTCACTATAAACCAAGGATGGTGCTGCGTATTGGCACACCAAGCTTTATTTGTTATTTATTAATTCAATGCATTTTTGAGTGTCTGACTTCTCTCAGGTGCTTGAGATACAGGAATAAAGTAAATTACATGTCTAGTTTTGTAGATCTTACCTCCTAGAATGGGGGGCAGATCATAAAAAAGTAAATATCCAATAGGTACATATTTTTAAGTAGTGATAAGGGCTATGAAGAAAATGAAATAGTAAGGAGAGATGGCGCATGAGCAGGGGGGTATCTGAGAGAAGATGGTGAGGAAGGGTCTCTCTCAGGAGATGGCATTCGAGCAGAGAACTGAGTGAAATGAGGGACAGAACCAAGCAAACATTTGCCAGGAGAGAGTTTCTGCCAGAATAAAAGAAGGGCACGTTCAAGTGCTGGGGAAGGGGGTACCCATGGCATGTCCTGGCACAATGAGAAGGTCACTGTGGCTGGGACACCCTGAGTGATGGGAGTGGGGGCTCCAGCAGGTGAGATCAGGAAGGAGGCAGTGCCAGCTCATGGTGGGCTTTAAAGGGTTTAATTCCACACACGAGAGGAAGACATTGAGACGTTTTAAGTAGGTTACTGACATGGTCTGATTTATGCTGAGATGAATGAGAAAGATCCCAGAATTGTTCTAAAGAAACTGAAAATCTGTTATTCAGAGTTCTGCTGCACAAACATTCATAGTCATTTTTATTAAACTATGACATCAGAAAAGGAAAGTTCCTAAAAATCAAAAAATTCCAGCTATGTATATAGTGTTAAGTAGGGTGCACATATAAGTGGGTAATCATGTGAAGTGGCACATAGTAAATTTAAGTAGAAAATTATAGCCTCAAAAGTTATAAAGACAAGCAATGTAGACTTTACAAACTGAAAACTTAAGTCTAAGAAATGCAATATTTTCATCTAAGAAATGAAATGTGTGGCTATTTTATTTACTTCCATATTTTTGGGTGTCAAAATATCAAAGTATGATTTAAATATTTTATGTAAGAATATACATTTCTATGGAGAAGGCAATGGCACCCCACTCCAGTACTCTTGCCTGGAAAACCCTATGGATGGAGGAGCCTAGTGGGCTGCCGTCTATGGGGTCGCACAGAGTCAGACACGACTGAAGCGACTTAGCAGCATACATTTCTATTATTTGAATCACAGGACTAAAGGAATGTTAATAAATAATTACGGCCCATGTTTGCCTCAGAGAAGGGCATAGTTGTTAATTGAATCTGAAGAGCTGTGAAATAGAAATAATTATATGCTCTTATGGTATTAAATGGTGGCTTGGAGAAGGCAATGGCACCCCACTCCAGTACTCTTGCCTGGAAAATCCCATGGATGGAGGAGCCTGGTAGGCTGCAGTCCATGGGGTCACGAAGAGTCAGACACGACTGAGTGACTTCATTTTCACTTTTCACTTTCATGCATTGGAGAAAGAAACGGCAACCCACTCCAGTGTTGTTGCCTGGAGAATCCCAGGGATGGGGGAGCCTGGTGGGCTGCTGTCTATGGGGTCACACAGAGTCGGACACGACTGAAGCGACTTAGCAGCAGCAGCAGCGGCAGACCATAAAGAATCTACCTGCAGTGCAGGAGACCTGGGTTCAATCCTTGCTTTGGGGAGATCCTGTGGAGAAGAGAATGACTACTCACTCCAGTAGTCCTGCCTGGAGAATCCTGTGGACAGAGGAGCCTGGTGGGCTACAGTCCATGTGGTGGCAGAGTCAGACACGACTGAGCAACTAACACGTTCATGGTATTAAATAATCAAAGCTATTTTTTTTTTCCGTCCACAGATGAAATCTTAGTGCAAGGGCTCTGGGTTGTGATATTAATTTTGACACTGATGCGATAGACTGTGTGGTTCACAATAAACTGTGGAAAATTCTGAAAGAAATGGGAATATCAGACCACCTGACCTGCCTCTTGAGAAATCTGTATGCAGGTCAGGAAGCAACAGTTAGAACTGGTCATGGAACAACAGACTGGTTCCAAATTGGGAAAGGAGTATGTCAAGGCAATATATTGTCACCCTGCTTATTTAACTTCTATGCAGAGTACATCATGAGAAATGCTGGACTGGAAGAAGCACAAGCTGGAATCAAGATTGCTGGGAGAAATATCAATAACCTCAGATATGCAGATGACACCACCCTTATGGAAGAAAGTGAAGAAGAACTAAAGAGCCTCTTGATGAAAGTGAAAGAAGAGAGTGAAAAAGTTGGCTTAAAGTTCAACATTCAGAAAACGAAGATGAGGGCATCCGGTCCTGTCACTTCATGGCAAATAGATGGGGAAACAGTGGAAACTGTTTTGGGGCTCCCAAATCACTGTAGATGGTGACTGCAGTCATGAAATTAAAAGACGCTTACTCCTTGGAAGAAAAGTTATGACCAACCTAGACAGCATTTTAAAAAGCAGACACATTACTTTGTCAACAATGATCCATTTAGTTAAGGCTATGGTTTTTCCAGTAGTCATNCCTCTTGAGAAATCTGTATGCAGGTCAGGAAGCAACAGTTAGAACTGGTCATGGAACAACAGACTGGTTCCAAATTGGGAAAGGAGTATGTCAAGGCAATATATTGTCACCCTGCTTATTTAACTTCTATGCAGAGTACATCATGAGAAATGCTGGACTGGAAGAAGCACAAGCTGGAATCAAGATTGCTGGGAGAAATATCAATAACCTCAGATATGCAGATGACACCACCCTTATGGAAGAAAGTGAAGAAGAACTAAAGAGCCTCTTGATGAAAGTGAAAGAAGAGAGTGAAAAAGTTGGCTTAAAGTTCAACATTCAGAAAACGAAGATGAGGGCATCCGGTCCTGTCACTTCATGGCAAATAGATGGGGAAACAGTGGAAACTGTTTTGGGGCTCCCAAATCACTGTAGATGGTGACTGCAGTCATGAAATTAAAAGACGCTTACTCCTTGGAAGAAAAGTTATGACCAACCTAGACAGCATTTTAAAAAGCAGACACATTACTTTGTCAACAATGATCCATTTAGTTAAGGCTATGGTTTTTCCAGTAGTCATGTATGGATGTGAGAGTTGGACTACAAAGAAAGCTGAGTGCCAAAGAATTGATGCTTTTGAACTGTGGTGTTGGAAAAGACTCTTGAGAGTCCCTTGGACTGCAAGGACATCTAACCAGTCCATCCTAAAGGAGATCAGTCCTTGGTGTTCACTGGAAGGACTGATGTTGAAGTTGAAACTCCAGTACTTTGGCCACCTGATGCAAAGAACTGACTCATTTGAAAAGACTCTGATGCTGGGAAAGATTGAGGGCAGGAGGAGAAGGGAACAAGGATGAGATGGCTGGATGGCATCCCTGATTCACTGGACATGAATTGAGTAAACTCTGGGAGTTGGTGATGGACAGGGAGGCCTGGCGTGCTACGATTCATGGGGTTGCAAAGAGTCAGACACGACTGAGTGACTGAACTGAACTGAACTGATGTGATAGACAACTTGGAACAAGACAAATAATGGTAGAAACAGCCAATGTTTATTGAATGTCTTTTCTGGAAACTCTGTGAGTTACGTGCTTTGTGTGTGGGTTTTCCTGCCAGAGTTCTGAACTAGATGAGTGAGAAAACAAAATTGGTCACAAGGCGAAGCCCCTTTACCGCTCATGAAGCTATCACCAGACAATGTGGCAACAGCAGGCTTCAAACACCGAACTCTGGAATTCCATGAACATCAGCATCCAGATTTGCCACTAAATGGCAACCCAAGATGAGTAGAACAGAGTAGAGGTTGGGTGTTCTGTGGGCAGCTGATCTCAGGATTAAAAAAAAAAAACAGAAAGGATCCGGGCTTCACTGCTGAACCTCATCTGCTTAGGTCATAGTTGAAGGTATTTGAGAAAATCCCCTTTAGCGGCTTCCCTGGTGGCTCAGTAAGGATACTGCCTGCAATGCAGGAAATCCAGGTTCTATCCCTGGATCAGGAAGATCCCCTGGAGTAGGAAATGGCAGCCCATTCCAGTATTCTTGCCTGGGAAATTCCATGGACAGAGAAGCCTGGCGGACTATAGTCCATGGGATCACAAGAGTCAGATACGACTCAGAAACTAAACCACCTCTTCATTTAGATTATGGAGGGACTTCCCTGGTGGTCCAGTGGTTAAGACTTCCAGTGCAGGGGGTGTGGGTTCGATCTCTGGTTGGGGAGCTAAAATCCCATATGTCTAGAGGCCAGAAAACCAATATGTAATACAGGAGCAGCATTGTAACGAATTCAGTAAAGACTTTAAATGAGGTCCACATTAAAAAAAAAAAGCTTGAAAACTTATAAAAATGGACAAGAACTGTTGTTCTTCATGGTAATGAATGCATTAGTCCGTTTAATTCTCACAGAAATTTAATGACATAGAAATGAAGGCACACAGAGGTGAAGTAAGTCACCAAATATCCCGCACCCAGCACTGGGTGAAGCAGTCTTGAACTCAGGGAGTTTGGTCCTGGGGTTCTCATCCATCTTGTTTCTCCAATCATTATTTTTAACTGAGCTTTCTTATCTGAAAAATGGCGGGATTAGGCTAGAAACATCTCTAAGAATTCCTTTCAACTTTAAAATGCTTTCACATGTTGGGTTTATTGTAAAAATATCTGGGTGTGTGAACTGTTTTAAACTCCTCAGGCAAGGGAGGATATGGAACAATATTATACACAACTTAAAATGTTATTCTGATGAAAAGTCGCAGTAGGTAATTGTAACCCAATTCTCTTTTCAGTTTGGAAAACTTAACAGTTTAAAAAGGAGCAGACAGATGGAATTTTGCTAACGTGTCCAAGTAGGAAACATGACTTCACATGCATATTATATGCAAGTTTATGAATGCAGTCATAGGGTCTGGATCCAAGATAGGAAACTGTGATGAAAATCAGTGAAGTAAAATATCAAAATAAAACATCGCATGACATCCCCTAATGGGGAGCAATGCTGATGCCTGTAATAAAACTTGGGAGTATTAACATGAGACATAAATGGCTGAAAGATTCTGAGTTTCCATGGTGATATTCATATGTCACAAAATGAATGTTAACTGGCAATAATTCAAGAAACGATGCATTTAACATGTCACTGTTGAGATGCCCAGGTTGTGATCACTGACAATAAATTGTGACATTTTACTTTGTGTCAAATTAACTAGACTCTTGTTTATAATTTCCTAAGAACTTGTTGAGAAGAAAGATTTAGGATTATAATCTCTGCTAAGAATGGAATGTGTGATTTAGGTAACAAGCTCACCTCTGTGTATTTGACATTATCAACATATTTTCAACAAAATAGCTTCAGTTTTCTTTCTTTTTTTTTTAGTCTTTCTGGAAGCAGAGAATTTCAGTTCAATTCAGTTCAGTCACTCAGTCGTGTCCGACTCTTTTCAACCCCATGGACTGCAGCACACCAGGCCTCCCTGTCCATCGCCATCTCCCAGAGTTTACTCAAACTCATGTCCATCGAGTCAGTGATGCCATCCAGCCATCTCATCCTCTGTCGTCCCCTTCTCCTCCTACCTTCAATCTTTCACAGCATCGTGATCTCTTCAAATGAGTCAGTTCTTTGCTTCAGGTGGCCAAAGTATTGGAGTTTCAGCTTCAACATCATTCCTCCAAATGAATGATCTCCTTTAGGATGGACTGGTTGGATGTCCTTGCAGTCCAAGGGACTCTCAAGAGTCTTCTCCAACATCACAGTTCAACAGCATCAATTCTTTGGCACTCAGCTTTCTTTGTAGTCCAACTCTCACATCCATACATGACCACTGGAAAAACCATAGCCTTGACCAGACGGACCTTTGTTGGCAAAGTAACGTCTTACTCCACGTTTAAATACATTCTGGGCATTTTGAAATATTTTTTATTGAAGATTTTAAAAAGCCCTCAAATTAATGTTTCTAAAAACAGTCTCAAACCAATATAAGATCTAATTATGCAGTTAATTGTTCTGTGTGTGTGTGTGTTCAGTCATGTACAACTCTTTGAGACCCCATGGACTATAGCCCACCAAGTACCTCTGTTCATGGGATTTCCCAGGCAAGAATACTGGAGTGGGTTGCCATGCCCTCCTCCAGGTGATCTTTCCCACCCAGGGATTGAACCCTGGTCTCCTGCATTACAGGCACATACTTTACCACTGTGTCACCTGGGAAGCCCAGTTAATGGTTCTGTTGCTGCTGCTGCTAAGTCGCTTCAGTCGTGTCCAACTCTGTGCGACCCCATAGACGGCAGCCCACCAGGCTCCCGCATCCCTGGGATTCTCTAGGCAAGAACACTGGAGTGGGTTGCCATTTCTTTCTCCAATGGATGAAAGTGAAAAGTCAAAATGAAGTCATTCAGTCATGTCTGACTCTTAGCGACCCCATGGACTGCAGCCCACCAGGCTCCTCCATCCATGGGATTTTCCAGGCAAGAGTATTGGAGTGGGGTGCCATTGCCTTCTCCAGTTAATGGTTCAAATAACTTCAATTTTTACGTCAAATTAAGTTGGTAGTTGGAAAGTGTCAAATACCTTTATTCAATGCAATACATTTAAATTCTAGCTGATGAGCTTTTTTCTCCACCAAAAAAAAAAAAAAAAAAAAAAAAAAAACACCAAAGCAAAAACCAAAAACTAATCAGAAGAATATCATTGCCTTTGCTAATTAAATAATGTATCTTTGAAAAGTGTGACTTAAAAAGAAAGCATTTCTTTTCTTCAGGGGTGGCTTTGGTATTATATGTATAGCTATAGTTTTAATTCTCTGTTTATCTCTACTATCATCTTGAGAGCATTATCTTCCAGAATCCTTCTGGCACCTCAGAAGTACTTTCCAAAGATTTCTTTTTTTCTTTTTGGTTAAAAAGAGATTTGATTTGCCCACTGGAAGTTCATGTATACTTGCTCTTTCCCATCTGTGTGTGTGTGTGTGTTTTGAAATTATGTCTTTAAAATTATGACAGGAAAGGGCATTATGAGTCTTGATTTCCATAAGGAGCCTAAGCACAAGAATGACTTTTTAATGATACAGTTTAATCTATGTATACATTATGAATTGCTTCTAAGAATATGCTTACTTTATTGACTAACATCTCAGGATAGAGGACGTGATTTAGTCAGGACCAGACTTGGCATATAAGAAAGGGAAATGACCAGTGCCAATACTCTGGAGCAGAGAGGTTTATTAAAATAAGTAGAAAAGGACCAGAGTCTTTTATCTTCATTGTATATTACAAAGTGTGATAAAGTATCTCAACTCATAGCATAAACTAAAACTACATTATTTGATTCCTAATAAATTTGNAAAAAACAAAAAAAAACACCAAAGCAAAAACCAAAAACTAATCAGAAGAATATCATTGCCTTTGCTAATTAAATAATGTATCTTTGAAAAGTGTGACTTAAAAAGAAAGCATTTCTTTTCTTCAGGGGTGGCTTTGGTATTATATGTATAGCTATAGTTTTAATTCTCTGTTTATCTCTACTATCATCTTGAGAGCATTATCTTCCAGAATCCTTCTGGCACCTCAGAAGTACTTTCCAAAGATTTCTTTTTTTCTTTTTGGTTAAAAAGAGATTTGATTTGCCCACTGGAAGTTCATGTATACTTGCTCTTTCCCATCTGTGTGTGTGTGTGTGTTTTGAAATTATGTCTTTAAAATTATGACAGGAAAGGGCATTATGAGTCTTGATTTCCATAAGGAGCCTAAGCACAAGAATGACTTTTTAATGATACAGTTTAATCTATGTATACATTATGAATTGCTTCTAAGAATATGCTTACTTTATTGACTAACATCTCAGGATAGAGGACGTGATTTAGTCAGGACCAGACTTGGCATATAAGAAAGGGAAATGACCAGTGCCAATACTCTGGAGCAGAGAGGTTTATTAAAATAAGTAGAAAAGGACCAGAGTCTTTTATCTTCATTGTATATTACAAAGTGTGATAAAGTATCTCAACTCATAGCATAAACTAAAACTACATTATTTGATTCCTAATAAATTTGGCTGATGGCTTGTTACAAAAATGAACACTAAGGACTAGATACAAATGTATAAATAAGTTGACATGTATTCAAAAAATTCTAATAATGTCCAGGCAGGGTGTAGTGGGTCAGAGATGCCAGGAGAGGAGGAGGGCTGTCTGAATAGTTGGGTCTCCTCTGTGGCTTATTTTGAGAACAGACTTGGAGCTGTTGTGAAATATTCTCTTGTGATTCCTCCACCTATAAATAGCTCGCTTTGGGTCTGATGGCTTCTAATCAGTGAATAATGATTGCCGACTGGGCCACGGTTATCAACAGCAACAACAGTAGCATTTATGGGACTTGAATCCTCATAACAAGCCAGTGAAGTAAGGATTATAATTACCTTCATTTTACCCACAAGCAAACCAACACTCAGAGAGTTTAGGCCACTTGCCAAAGACCATGAAACAAGGCAAATATCCCTGATATTTATTGTGCTCCTGCTATGTTCTAGGCACTGTTGCTGGTCTCGAGGACAAAATGGAACAAAAGGCAGCCTGTGTTCTCGATCCCTGTGTAGTCTCCTGGGGGAAACAGAAGAATTCTTAGGCAACGACGGTGTACAGAGCTAAGCATGAATACAAGAAGCGTTGCGCTGAGGTGCCATGAGATACAGAATACGTTCCCAGGGGGCTGGGGGAGGCTTCTGCAGGCAGAAAGTAACAGAACAAGGTAAAAGAGCGCTCTTTCTTGTGTTAGAGTTGTTGTTGTTAGGTTTCTGAATTGTCATGTCCAACTCTTTGTGACCCCATGGGCTGCAGGACGCCAGGCCTCCCTGTCCCTCACTATCTCCTGGAGTTCGCCCAAGTTCATGTCCATTGAATCAGTGATGCTATCCAGCCACCTCATCGTTTGCCACCCTCTTCTCCTTTTGCCTTCAGTCTTTCCCAGCATCAGGATCTTTTCCACTGGAGGAGGGAATGGCAAGCCACTCCAGTACTCTTGCTGCAAGAACTCCTCTTTCTTGAGTACCTTGCTTGTAAAAATACATTGTGTCCATCTTAGTCTTCCGGCTCGGTGAGTCTTTAGTTCTATGCAACTGTATTAGAGCTGACCATGATATAACCTGGGAAACTCCTCTCTCTGCAAACGTACCACCAGCTCTCACCTTACATTTACTTTCAGGGCAGTGTTTAGAAGGGTACTTATCTATTGTGCCAAAGAAAATATATACTTGAGAAAAACACCGAACAGTTTGATAGGTGCGTGGAATCCGAAGCCAGTTGTTTATAAGATCAAGTTGTTGTTGCTCAGTTGCTAAGTCATGTCTAACTCTATGATCCCATGGATTGCACTGTGCCAGGCTCCCCTACCCTCTGCTATCGCCCAGAGTTTGCTCAAATTCTGTGCACTGAATCGGTGATGCCATCAAACCAACTCATCCTCTGCTGCCCTGTTCTCCTTATGCCTTCAATCTTTCCCAGCATCAGGGTCTTTTCCAGCATGTCTGTTCTCTTCACATCAGGTGGTCAAAGTATTGGAGCTTCAGCTTCAGCATCAATCCTTTCAATGAAGGTTCAGGGTTTATTTCCTTTAGGATGACTGGTTTGATCTCCTTGTAGTCCAAGGGACTCTAAAGAGTCTTCTCCAACACCACAGTCTGAAAGCATCAATTCTTTGGCACTCAACCTTTTTTACAGTCCACCTCTCACATCTATACATGACTACTGGAAAAACCATAGCTTTGAGTATCTGGACCTTTGTTGGCAAAGTGACGTCTCTGCGCTTGTCATAACTTTCCTTCCAAGGAGCAAGCTTCGTTTTATTTCATGGCCACAGGCACTGTCTGCAGTGATTTTGGAGCCCAAGAAAATAAATCTGTAACTATTTCCACTTTTCTCTCTTCTATTTGCAATGAAGTGATGGGACCAGGTTACTATTTATAAGGTCTCAATTTTAATATAAGATATTTTAGCTACTGAAAAGTGCCTTGTTATTTAGAAGTGTTTTAATATTTAGAAGGTCAGCCTGACATATATTTTTCTGTCACATGGAATGATCACATGAATTTATAGCATTCACAGAGCAGTTTGTAGATCTGACTGGATTTATGAATGAACTGTGTCACTTTTTTGATCTATCACTGAAGCTCTAACAGCGAGAGAAAAAAAACCAGGTTATTGTCTTTCCAGCATCTCTTTTTCAAGAACTGCCCCTCCCTCTAAAGTGGTTGCTATGAGTGCCACCATATTTATAAATGTGACTGTTGATTGGTTTAGGGTGGGAACAAGAGTGAAATTGGGCTAATCATACTATCCTACTATTTGGCCTCATGGATTAGGCTTGATTGTTCATGGTGGTTTACTCGCTAAGCTGCGACCAAGTCTTATCACCCCATGGACTGTATTTTGCCAGGCTCCTCTGTCTATGGGATTTCTCAGACAAGAATACTGGAGTAGGTTGCCATTTCCTTCTCAGGGGATCTTCCCCACTCCAGGAATTCACTGACAGTTTACTTAATTTTCTAGAAGAGGAAATAGGTACATGCTAAGTGTAAAAAGCATACCTAAAGTGAGAACCTGGGTATTTCTATACCAGACTAGAGTTTTTGCCCTACATTACACTGCAACCTCAAAATAAAAGTCATCATCTTCTTTAAAAGTGTTTTTTCTGGGCATAGTTTGATTAGCAAAAGCAATAATTACATTTCGGGTCTACAACTGAAAAGTTTTAACAAATTCATTTCAAAACTTATTTCCAATAGTGAATTTGAGAATACTTTAAAAATTAACATTTTGTGTGGTTTTTAATTTAAAGAGCTCATGCTTGCTTAGTTGTGTTTGATTCTTCTGTGACCTCCATGGACTGTAGCCCACCAGGCTCCTCTATCCATGAGATTTCCCAGGCAAGAATACTGGAGTGGGTTGCCATTTCCTTCTCCAGGATATCTCCCCAACCCAGGGATTGAACTCACGTCTCCTGTGTCGCTTGTAGTCGGATTCTTTACCACTGAGTCACCTGGGAAGCCCTCTAAGAGGGCNCCAGGCTCCTCTATCCATGAGATTTCCCAGGCAAGAATACTGGAGTGGGTTGCCATTTCCTTCTCCAGGATATCTCCCCAACCCAGGGATTGAACTCACGTCTCCTGTGTCGCTTGTAGTCGGATTCTTTACCACTGAGTCACCTGGGAAGCCCTCTAAGAGGGCCATCATCTAATAAAACTTTTGCTTAAGATAAAACTCTGTTTCAAGATTTCTTGGCAGGGTATTGTTTCCTAAATGCCATACATTATACACTTAAAATTCAAATATTAGGTTGGCCAAAAAATTTGTTTAGGTTTTTCTTAACATCTTATGGAAAAGCCCAAATGAAAAATTTGACCAACCCAATACTTTGAAGGAACAAGTCAAATAATATTAACACAAATGTTAAGTCTGTCTAGATATATTTATCCTTTTAAAAGTCTAATAAGATCAAATCAGTGAAACAGACATATGTTTTCCTATTTGGTCTGAGTATGTACATGTGTGTTTTTTCTGGCCGTGCAGATGTAGCTGAACAAACTCTTTCAATTAGTGAAATGAGTTCCTTAATTTATAAAGCAAATTCAATTAGACTGATATTATGTAGAGGATCCATTTGAGTTTGACCTAAATTTTTGGAACCTGAAACAGCAAACCATTATATAGAAAATATCATTAAGTCCCTAGCTCTTGCAGTCATGGTTCCAGCCATTTCTAATTTTATTTGCTGTGGTTACCTGTCTCAGTCTGAGCTCTTATGGAGGAACCAAAATTCACAGCAATGCATTATTGCCAACATCTTTGATTCTCTCTTTTATTTCCCCTTTGCAAATGATGATGATGATTAGTACTTAGTGATTTGGAAGGCTGTTTTTTATGACTCAGCCTCTGAAGGGCTATAATTTTCCATAAAATTGCTGTCCACACTTGGACCACAAAGCAACTCCTCCCTTTATAACCATGAAAATTTTTTAAAGCTGGATCTTACTTGAGAGTCCTTACTTTAAAAGTTGTAGGGGTTCTTGGTAAGTGAATAGAAAAAGTTATCTGCAAGTGAATTTTTATTTCATTTAGTTCCCACAAAATTGAGGAGCTCATCAGGGATTTAGCACAATTTCATCACCAAGGCATCAGCAACTTTCTTGTTCATGGTGGGAAATCAGGTAAGTGACAAAACTGCCTCAACATATGGCATACAAAGCTGCTCCTGGTGTTCCTGGGTCAGGATGCCTCCCATGGCACCACTGCTATTCACACCTGTTCCTCCCAAAGGCCCTATGGCTGCCACATTGAGCCCCAGGATGGTGGTAGTGCTGGATATGTGGAACTCTCAATCCCCAAAGCTTTGCTGTGTTCCAGCTCTCACACTCTGTTCAGAATGCTTCGTTTCCTCTGAAAGCCAGGTTTTTCAGTAATTTGTTAGGAAATAACTGAGAAGATGAACTCTTCCTCAGGAGGCTTCTCAGTCCCTCATGTAAAAGAGAAGATTATTTCTTGGGTTAATAATTTTGACCCAAGGACTTCCTTGGTGGTCCAGTGGTTAAGAGTTCACCTTCCAATACAGGGGACATGGGTTTGATCTCTGGTCTGGGATTTACGATCCCACATGCTGAGGGTCAACTATGCCCATGAGCCACAATGAAAGATCCCACATGACTCATCGAACATCTCACATGCCACCACTAAGACCTGAAGCAGCCAAATAAATAAATACTTTTTAGAAACTTTAATATCGATGACAAAATAACCAATGACCACTATATTAAAACAGGGGGTTATGTGACATTTATATTGAATCAATAACTATGAATTCCTATTGAGTCAATTCCATCGACCTTTTCTGTTCTTTGTTTATTTGACTAAAAATTGGCTTTCACTCTGTCGTGTTTTCATATTTGCAAGTTGTAAGGTTATATAAGCATTCATTCAACCATTTTTTCAACATATAGTCACTGATCCTTAATCTGTGCTAGGTACTATTACTCAGTGAGATTCAAACCTCTATCCTTGCCCAAATGTATTTAATATTGATCTATATAAAGAATTGGCTTCTTGCCACGAATGGTAAAAATAGTTTTTAAAATGCCACCAAGCCCTAGTCCTGACTGAGACAATTGGCAGGGTAGGCAAGCTGCTTGATCTTTCCCCCTGTATTTTAGAAATGCTATAGAAAACGTTGCCTTAGACAAGGCCAGAGGAACTCTTGACCTGGGTTCACCCTTTTAAGGATCCCGTACATTGTAAACACCACTCAGTTCCAAGGAAATGCTTTCCCACTTTTCTTGCCCTGTATCCACAAAACAAAAGCCTCCAGTGTCCCAATGCCATGCAGGCTCATGGATTTTGTCACTGCCAATGTCAGAGACAGACACTGCTTTGGAAGTGTGGGAAAAAATACTGAGGTGGAGCAAAAGAAACTAATGTGCAAATCCTTTCTATCAGATAACATGAATACAACATTGTCTTGAGTCATAAAGTATTTGTTTCCCAGGAGTGCTGAGTGTCTATATTTCTTTCCTTGTTGCTAAGGATTGAACTGTGTTCTTCCAGATTCCTATGTTGAAGCCCTACTCTCCAACGTGACAGTATTTGGAGATGGGGCCTTTAAGGGGGAAACCAAGGTTAAATAAGGTCATATGGGCGAGCCATGGTCCAACAAGACTAGTGTCTTTATAAGAAGGGATACCCAGTGTTCTCTCTCTCTAGCTGTCCCCCAACCTCCAGGTGCACAGGCTCAGAGTAAAGACCCCGGGAGGACTGCAGCAAGAAGACAAGCATTCTGTGATCTCACGTATACTGGAGTCTAAAATATCAAACTCATAGAACCAGATGGGGTTCCCCCATGGTTCAGTCAGTAAAGAATCTGCCTGCAATGCAGGAGACCTGGGTTTAATCCCTAGGTCAGGAAGATCCTCTGGAGAAGGAAATGGCAATCCAGTCCAGTATTCTTTCTGGGAAATCCTATGGACAAAAGAGCCAGGTGGGCTACATTCTATGAGGTTGCAAAAGTTGGAATGACTTAGTGACTAAGCCACCACATAGAATCGGATGAGTTGCCAGGGGCTGGGGGTTGGCAGGGTGAGAAAAAAAGCAAGATATTGGTCCAAGGGAACAAATTTTTAGTTATGACTTCTGAAGAGCTGATGTACAGCCTGGTGATTATAATTAATAATACCATATATTTTTTTGAAATTTGCTAAGAGACTACATATCAAGCATGCTCATCAAATAAATACATAAATAAGGAGACTTTGTAAGGTGATGGCTATGTTCATTACCTTGGCTGTGGTAATCATTTCACAATGTAAACATATATCAATTTGCCTCATTGTATCCTTTAACAAATACAATTTTATTTATCTATTACAACCCAATAAAACTAGGGGGAAAAAGAATCAGTGTCATGCTTCATATGTTTCATCTAGACTTACATATATGTACATATTTTTTAAGCAGCAGAAGTTAATTAACATTGCAAAATGATACTCAGACACCATGCTGTGTCTGAGTACATGGTGTACTTGGTGTACACACCAAGTGTGTACAATTGTTGTGTACACTTCACTAATCTATGACCATCTCCAGATCCAGGAGTTAGAACATGCACATATTAACCAGCTCAACCTGCCATAACAAAACACAGTCTGGGGGTCCTAAACTGTAGAAATCTACTTCTTATAGTTCTGGAGGCTAGAAGTTCCAGATCAACATCCAGCAGGTTTGGTTTCTGGAGAGGAGTTTTCCCAGCCTTCTTACTTTTTTTTCCCCCTTTCCCCCTAGCTTTATTGAGGTATGACTGATAAATAAAGATTGTATGTACTTAAGCTGTACAATGTGATTTTTAAAAAGCATACACCATTATGATTTGATACATATGAAAGAAAGTGAAAGTGTTATCATTCAGTTGTGTCTGACTCTTTGCAACCCCATGGATTGTAGCCCACCTTCCTCCTCTGTCCGTGGAATTCTCCAGGCAAGAATACTGGAGTGGGTTGCCATTTCCTTCCCCAGGGGATCTTCCTAACCAAAGATGGAACCCAGTCTCCTCCTGCAGTGTAGGCAATTCCTTACTCTCTGGGCAACCAGGGGACCCCTGGCCTCTGAGCCTTTGCAAGTGCCGTTTCCTCTCTCTGAGCATCTTCCCAATCACTAACCCATCCCCTCCCTGAGTTTGTCCTCACCATCCTTCAGGTGTCAGGTTCAAGGCCACTCACCAAACCCCCCCCCTATAAAGTAGGTTAAATCACCCTGGTGTCTGTCCCCATAGCATCCTGTCCCTCCCCTGACACCCACTCTCTTCACATTCTCATAGCAGAGCGTAGGTGCTCAAACCATGTTTTCAAATAAATACTTTCGTGTTAACATCTGCTTAAAACAAACAATAAGATGATACAACAATAAAGAACAGGTTATCTCTGCAGAAATGTCATTGTCCTACGCACACATATCATATATTTGGAGTCTGCTGCTAGAAAAGTCAAAGGCCTCTGGCGATGCAGGAAAATGTTTTCATCACCTAATGGACTCATTTTCTAGACTGAAATTAACAGATATTGATAAATCATATTATAGTAATCCAAATCAGTTATCATTCTATAAATTGGGGTTCTGCCTGTATGATGCAATATGGAAATACAATGTAGGGATACAGCTACTCTCCAGAAGGGAGAGGGGGGTCATTTTTTTTTCACAAATAAGATTTTCTGGCTTTCAGATCACTTACTAACATTCTGTGAGTTGCAGAAAACAACATAGGTGACACATTTCCTTGGAAAAAAATGGAAGAGGTGACAAGCTTTATCAGAACGAAAGAATGTGCTCAAGGACTTTCAGTCCAGAAATGTCAACTTTCTCCTGCTGCTTCCTATTAATAGAATTAAAAGGCACACTTTAGGGCATTTCCCCCCTATTATATATTGACTGAATCTGTGAAGAGCTATGAAATGCTAACCAAAAGGACAACCCAAAATAAATTTAATAAGAAGCACAGACTCTACAAGGAAAGCCCTTTGTAATGTTTTCCAGGGCATGGCCCCTTTTGAACATTACATTCAGGAAAGTATTATATGAAGGAAACGTCACTTTATGAGGTTTTAGATGAAGCCTTTTCTATTTTAATGAATGTCACATAGAAGGAAATGTTCAATGTAACAGAGTTTCACTGAACTGTATTTTTGGAATAAACTGCAGTTACTCTGGATTTTCAGCTTTAATCTTGTGAGAAATACATTTCTAAACATCTCTAGCCAGGTCTTCAAAATTTATTCCCTTCCCAGTGTGGATTTTAACTCCCAAGGTCCAGCCAAACTCACATTTGTGATATTCTTCAGGTTAATGAAGGGCAAACAAATTGACAAAACACTGTATCAAATGAGTGGTAAGGACATTTTCATTCAATTATTCTTAAGCCCTGAAAAACAGGGTGTGTGTGACTTTGCTCCGTTTTAAATTACCTCAGCATTTAAAAACCACCTGGATGGGTTCAAGAAGTAATGTGAGGCTGAGAAAAATATGAATTAATGAAGAACACATTTTGTTGATAGGCCTATAAATAAATTGTTTCTGTAGTTGGCACCCAGAGATTGAATAATGCTAAGGCAAGCAGACACAGATTGCTGAAGTTTTTTTAATGTAAAATGCGGTTAGTTCCTGCTTCCTTTGCTATGCTAATGAATGCCAGGGAAAGTGTAAGCTGTATTTTAGCTTTTTGTTTACACCGGTGGACACATGCTGAGAAAGTTCCCATGGAATTCCGCTTACCACATGTACTTAAAAGGTCCAAGCTCATGGAATTAATCACATTTAAAAAAATGATTTGGCTTCCCACATTCAAGATAATAGTCCTTTGTTATTTTTAACAACTCTGGCGTATAAGATATGGAATAACTGCTCAAGTATAACAGCATAGCCTTCGTTACAATAAATCGTTAAATTTAATAGGTCTGGATGGTGACAGAAGGCTGATTCTCTTAGACGGTCAGATGTTTAATCTCCCTGGAAGCATGGAGGAAAAATCCACAAGCAAAGTTCTTTGGATTTCCTACAGAGTTGGGTTCTTTTAAAACCAAAGCATCTTTTTCAGTCAAGAAGGCAAGAAGGCATGCTTGATCAGTCATGTCCAGCTCTTTGTGACCCTGTGGACGATAGTCCGCTAGGCTCCTCTGTCCATGGGATTTTCCAGGCAAGAATAATGGAGTGGGTTGCCATTTCCTCCTGCCATGGATCTTCCTGACCCAGAGATCAAATCTACATCTCCTGTGTCTCCTGCATTGCAGGCTGATTCTTCACCACTGAGCCATCGGGGAAAGCCCCGAAGGTGACAAAATAGAAAGGAAATAGTGAGATCTTTGAGGGTGGAGCAGTCACCCTATGTTCTAGCAACAGCAGGAGAAGGCATGTCACTTCCTCTGTCATCAACACACTTCTGCATTATATCTCATCCAAGTTCCTTATAATAAGCCATGAAGATGAGGCCGGTGGGGCCACCCCAAGCCTGAGAGCTGAGGGGACTGTTGGAGGCCAACATACCACATATCTAGATATTTAAGTTTGAGAGCAAGCAAACAAGTTGTTACATAAAATATGTAATCTGTTCTATTCTCCTACTTAAATAAGTATCTTAAAAAAAAATTAATGGGTTATACGTTGACTTTAAACAATGCACAACATGGGAATTTTGAGTTAAGTTTTATTTGGGGCAAATGAGGACTTCAGCCTAGGAGACAGCACCTCAGATAGCTCTGAGAAACTGTTCCAAAGAGGTAGGGGAGAGGTCAGTGTATATATGATTTTGGTGAAGGGGGAATACATGCAATCAAGCACATATTTTTCTAAAAGGTTTCTACTAGTTTCATGAAGCTTTTGCTAATCGCAAGGAATAGTCATCACCATGAAGGATTTTAGTGCTTTTCTTGATATGGGAGTTACAACAATTGGGCTCATAAAATTGGCTTCTGAAAATATCTGAATACCTGTCCTGCCAATTTTTCCCTGGGCACAAGGTGCTTCATTTCTGCTGGGGTGTTGAAGTTCAGCAGTTGCAACAGCACATTGTTTAATCCTTGTAGAGGTAGATGACAAGTACCCATGGCAAGTGCCAATTTGTAGTTGACGTATAACTGATTTACAATGTTGTGTTAATTTCAAGTGTACAGTATACGTGAAATCTAAAAACATGGCACAAACGAACATATTTACAACACAGAAATAGAATCACAGATGTAGAAAACCAAAATATCTTCTTAACAATAAAAACGAAAAATACATGTGAAACCGTGGTTTGTAATAAGACTGAAAGTGGGTAAAATGTCAAAAAAAACAAAAACAAAAACACACACACCTGAATTTAACTTTTACTGTCCAGATCTGGGTGTTCGGTTGGTGAGCCAGCACTTTTTAGGTGAGTAATAAAACACAAGTATATCATCATTTATTTTTTAAATTACACATTTATCTCATAAAATTTCTGCAAATTCACTCGTTATATTGTCATGGTCATTGTTTCCATGTGGATGGCATCTGTTGGAGCCAAATCAGCTGATGTTCCTTGAGTCCTTATGGTTCTTAAATAGTTTTTTATTCATTAATATTTGTTCTGTGACAGTAGCAACTAGAATTTTTCATCAAAATGTAATGCAATACTTAGATTCAGAAGTGAATATGAAAATTAATAAATCATGTTCAAACATTATAATAAGGTTATTGATAATAATTATTATCACAAAAGCATGTCAAAGTAGTGTAGTTATAAATGTCCATCCCGCCTATGGATTTTCAAAGTATCTTAAAGCAATATCAAGAGTCATAGGGTATCTCATAGACTGTTCTCTTTAGAATCTTCAATGCTGGGATATTATCCAAAAAAGTGAAAATGGCAGCATGTGACTCAGTTTGTTCCAGTCTCTGTTCAACTGAGATCGTAACTTGCTTTCTAATGGCTAGAAAATAATTTTTATAAAAAGTTGTTTTGGAAGCATTTGGGTATGCATCTTTTTCTTCATAGTCAGGAAATAATTTCTTGTTGGAATTTCCTTCTCTTTTAATGAAATATCACATTTGTTGCGTACTTAACATCAGTTGCTTACAATTTGGAAAAATCATTTTCTCTAATTTTTAAAAAAGTTTCAAAGTTCTTTTTAAAATGATGTAGCAGACATCTTATTTGCATTGTTGGTCATTATATTTTGCTAATATTAACACACAAAATAAAATTTGTAATAAATTTTCCACTGAAAGTCCCAATTTGATTTTTATTTGAGGAGCTTCTTAACATAATTTTTTGAAATCCAGTTAAACTGAGTAACATTTGCTTTTTTTATGGGTATTCTTCTCTGACTTTCTTGTGCAATGATCTAATTTGAATCCTCCATCCAAAAGAGAAATCATATTTTTCACTTTTTACTCATATGACAGGCTTAGCCATTCTGTCAACAAATTTGGAAATCACTTCTGCTAAATTCAAAAATTTTCCATGTTTTCATGGTTTGTAGAAATGTTAGGGAGCAGTTGATTGATACAAAGGGTACAGACTTTCAGCTATAAAATAAATAAAGTCTGAGGGTCCAAAGTATATAACATGGGACTATAGTTGATAACACTATATTGCATAGCTGAAATTTGTTAACAGAAGAGAATTTAGATGTTTTAAAATATGTATATATGTAAATATGTGAGTTGATGGATGTGTTAATCAACTAGATGGGAGGAATTCCTTCACAATATATAGATATATCAAATTATCATGAGGTAGATTTTAAATATGACACCACCCTTATGGCAGAAAGTGAAGAGGAACTAAAAAGCCTCATGATGAAAGTGAAAGTAGAGAGTGAAAAAGTTGGCTTAAAGCTCAACATTCAGAAAACCAAGATCACGGCATCTTGTCCGATCACTTCATGGCAAATAGATGGGGAAACAATAGAAACAGTGTTAGACTTTATTTTTTGGGGCTCCAAAATCACTGCAGGTAGTGACTGCAGCCATGAAATTAAAGACGTTTACTCCTTGGAAGAAAAGCTATGACCAACCTAGATAGCATATTCAAAAGCAGAGACATTACTTTGCCAGCAAAGGTCCGTCTAGTCAAGGCTATGGTTTTTCCAATAGTCATGTATGGATGTGAGAGTTGGACTGTGAAGAAGGCTGAGTGCCGAAGAATTGATGCTTTTGAACTGTGATGTTGGAGAAGACTCTTGAGAGTCCCTTGGACTGCAAGGAGATCCAACCAGTCCATTCTGAAGGAGATCAGTCCTGGGTGTTCATTGGAAGGACTGATGTTGAAGCTGAAACTATAGTACTTTGGCCACTTGATGCGAACTGTTGACTCATTGGACAAGACTCTGATGCTGAGAAGGATTGGAGGCAGGAGGAGAAGGGGACAACGGAGGATGAGATGGTTGGATGGCATCACTGACTCAATGGACATGAGTTTGGGTAAACTCTGGGAGTTGGTGATGGACAAGGAGGCCTGGCATGCTGCAATTCATGGGGTCGAAAAGAGTTGGACACGACTGAGCGACTAACTGAACTGAACTGAGACTTAAAGTATCTCACAATTTTGTTAACTTCACCTCCATAAAGCTGAAAGAAGAGTTGCAGTAAGCATCATTGTGCTTATATTAGACCCATGAGAGCATCTTTTATATTCTTTTATGAATATTATAACAATGCTGTGTATTCCAGTCTGTATTTACCTATTTGTTGAAAATATCAGCTGTGTGTCATGTATTCTTGTTTTTCAGTTTAGCATTTGCTACGTGTATATGCGTGTAACATTTTGTGTTCTTTTTGGAAATCGCTTTATGTGTTTATTTTTGACTGTACTAGGTCTTCACTGTTGCACAGTCTTGCCTCTAGCTGCAGAGGGTGGGGCTACTCCCCGGTCGTGTGTGCAGCCTTCTCATTGCAGTTGCCTCTCCTGTTGTGGCGCACAGACTCTACACGGGCTTCAGCAGCTGCCGCCCCCAGGCTCTGGAGCAGAGGCTCAACAGCTGTGGTTCACAGGCTTAGTTGCTCCATGGCATGTGGGATCTTCCCCGACCAGGGATCGAACCTGCGTCTTCTGCTTGATAGGTGGATTCTTTACCACTGGGCCACCAGGGAAGTCCTGACATTCATGTTCTTTTAATCAAGAATGTACGTCCAGTCATGAGTATCTTCATTGGCCAAAACCAATTACGAACGTTGGTTAAGAAACACAGAACAGAGGTAACTAGATACTTAGAATTTAGAATATAACAGCTTTTTTCCCAGTGTGAAAGAACTTGGGTTCAGAGTGAAATATGGAGCACAGAGGATTTATGGAGCAGTGAAGCTACTCTGTATGATACAGTAATGATGATACATGTCATTACACATTCGTCCAAACCTACAGAATGTATAATACGAAGCATGAACCGTGACATCAGCTCTGGACTTGTAGCCATAATGATGTGTCAGTGTAGGTTTATCCATTATAACAAGCATAGCACTTAGATGGGGGCATTGATGGTAGGGGAGGCTGTGTATGTTCACAGTAGAAAATCTCTGTACTTCTATTCTGCTGTGATCCTAGCTAGAACTGCTCTTTTAAAAAAAACAGCCTATAAAAAAATAAAGTATAAATTTTCTTCCACATTTATCCAATGGAAAACTGTAATCACTGATTTGAATCAGATTGTGCTTTGCTAGAAATGTTCTCATTTGTGTCGGGCTATGACAGTCATTTTCCAGAATCATCGTCCAATAAACAGAGTTGAGTTCCAGAGGTTTTGACTTTTCTTACCCAATATGCAGATTTTATGAATGTAGTTTTCTTCAACCTCTAACAAGCATGCCAGAGTTACATTTGCTGCTTCTGAATCATGAATTTGATAGGAATAATTTTCTCTTTCATTTTCATTGTTTGGATCAGTGGTTACAGCTTTGTTGAGAATCTGACACAGCAGCCATTGTTGTTGACCAATTCCAGTTGTGGACGTGATGAGAAAAATGTTCTTGTGTATTGTCATTACATCCTATTTAATTCAAGAATTTCCTGCTTGCAGATTTTATGTGGGCCATACTGTACATAAGTCTGCTCACTTTCCTGGCTTCCGGTTATTTAAATTTGAAGCACCAATTTGAAAAATTTCTCCCTCTTATTGCTTTTGAGCTTTTATCCTATTTTAAGATCTACTGTTGTATCATATATTTTTTCTTTGATTTTTAATGTATTTGTTTATTTTTGGCTGTGCTCGGTCTTTGCTGCAGTGCGGACTACTCTCCAGCTGTGGTGCACACTTTTCATTGCAGTGGCTTGTGTTGTGGAGCAGAGTCCAGTCATGCAGGCTTCAATCATCGCACCAAGTGGGCTCTGTGGTTGCCGTGCACAGACTTAGTCGCTTAGAGTCATGTGGAATCTTCCTGGACCTGGGATCAAACTGGTGTCTCCTGCATTGGCAAGCAGATTATTTCCCACTGAGCCACCCGGGAAGCCCCTGTATTTTATATGTTTATCACGATTCAAATTGTACACGTTCTTAGTGATCTAAAGTAAGCGTCAGCATGCTTTATCTTTAAGAGGCCAGATAGTAATTCTTTTTGGCTTTTTGGTCACACAGTATCTGTAGCAAATTACTGAAGTCTGAGGTGGTAGCATGAAAAGAGCCACAAACAATACACAGGAAAATAGAAGCATGGAGGTAGCACAGCAAAACTTTATATAAAACAAAGACGGATCAGGTGGCAGCTTCGATGGCAGTGCTGTGGTGTCCACAGCGGGGGAGCAGTTTCGGGCAGTGGCACTGGAGATGGTGTGACAGAAAAGGCTGGTAAGGGTTGCAGGAGGTGGCTGCAGCTCCTGGCCCAGCAAGGAGAGGCCCTGTGATCTCACCTACGGTGACCTCCATGCCTTCCTCTCAGGGAGCTTGCCAGGAGCTCCTGCTGCAGGATAGAAGAGGGAACTGATAACAACAGCAAACAGACAATGTCTGTGGAGGGTTTTCACAAGCCATACTTCAACAGGCATTAATACTCACTCCTTGCACCAAGTCTTGGAATAATAATACCGTTGTTATCACCCAGGGTTTCTCAAGTGGCTCAGTGGTAAAGAATCCATCTGCCTGCAATGTTCAGTTCAGTCCAGTTCAGTCGCTCAATCACATCCAACTCTTTGCGACCCCATGGACTGCAGCACCCAAGGCTTCCCTGTCCATCATCAACTCCTGGAGTTTGCTTAAACTCATGTGCATTGAGTCGGTGATGCCATCCAACCATCTTATCCTCTGTCATCCCCTTCTCCTTCTGCCCTCAATCTTTCCCAACACCAGGAACTTCTCCAAGGAGTCAGTCATTTGCATCAGGTGGCCAAAGTATTGGAGCTTCAGCTTCAGCATCAGTTCTTCCAATGAATATTCAGGACTTATTTCCTTTAGGATTAACTGGTTTGATCTC
>SJYX01010943.1:67758-96859 GCA_006410675.1 Oreotragus oreotragus
TCTGAAACTCCAGTAATTTGGCCACCTCATGTGAAGAGTTGACTCATTGGAGAAGACTCTGATGCTGGGAGGGATTGAGGGCGGGAGGAGAAGGGGACGACCGAGGATGAGATGGCTGGATGGCATCACGGACTCGATGGACGTGAGTCTGAGTGAACTCCGGGAGATGGTGATGGACAGGGAGGCCTGGCGTGCTGCGATTCATAGGGTCGCAAAGAGTTGGACACGACTGAGCGACTGAACTGAACTAATTGAACTGATTCACGTCACAGCCAGCACAGAATCCTCCTTATGGCTTCTTAAGCTATATTTTGGTTAAGGATCAGCTCCAGTGATACTAGTGATGAGGGATTTTTTGTTCGTTTGTTTTCCAGCATCCAATGGACTTATGTTTACATCTCTGACCTAACTCAACAACAGTATGCTTTTGGCAGATGCTTCTGCGGAGTGTGGAACACAGGGCTGCCTTACCAGTCAAATCTTGGCTAAACAAAACTGTGTCAAATTCACACTCTAAGTTCAGAGCTCCATAAAGAGTTCTGGGTAGGTAATAATCCTAAGTTGGAGAAAGAGTTAAGAGGGGAGTAAAAGAAAAAAGAAAACAGCTCTAAGGAGCAGATATATCATTGCCTGTGTTGTTTTTCAGTCGCTAAGTTGTATCAGACTCTTTGCGAGCCCATGGACTGAAGCATGTCAGGCTTCCTTGTCCTTCACTATCTCCCAGAGTTTGCTCAAGTTCATTCCATTGAGTCAGCGATGCTATATAACCATCTCATCCTCAACTTCCCCCTTTTCTTTATGCCTTCCATCTTTCCCAGCATCACGGTCTTTTCCAATGAGTCAAATTAGCCATAGCTAAGAGAGAAAGTGAATCAGTGTTTTGTCCCAGCAGTTGGGGATCACCTTCAGCTTTCCTCACCATGATGTAGTTGTTTTGCATGCAATAGTGTGATACGACACACTAATTAAAGGCAACAATAGGTGGGTTTTCCCAACTTTTCTCTTAATCATGAAATGATTGTAACCTGTGAGCTCAACCCCAATTGAACATGAGCCACAAGCTTTGGGGATCCTAGAGATTATTTCCTAAAAGGGCTTTAATAACATATTATCTAACTGAAGCCAGGTGACCGAACTGTACAATCGCCGATGACCCCTTTTTTGTACTAAAGTTCAGCATCTATTTTTTCAAATGCTGTGATTAAGTCTTTGGGAGGAAACATAAACATGGAGTGTCATAGAAAGCAGTACATTGATCTTGACATTTAAGTATGAAGCTCATGTAGGTTGCAGGAAGGTGGAGGGGAGAATAGACTTTTATTTGTTTAATTTTTAATAGTTTTAGAGTGTAAGCTCTTTTTAAAAATTCTTGATTTATGGCTGCCGTGGGTCTTTGTTGCTGTACGCAGGCTTCTCCTTAGTGGCGGGAATCGAGGGCCCCTCTCTAGCTGTGGTGTGCAGTGCTCAATGTGACGGCTTCTCTTGTTGCAGAGCCCAGACCCCAGGGCATGTGAGCCTCCGTAACTGTGGCTCTTGGGCTCAGAGTACAGGCTCAGTAGTTGTGGTTCATGGGCTTAGTTGCTCCGCAGCATGTGGGATCTTCCAGATTATGTATGGAAACCATGTGTCCTGCATTGGCTGGTGGATTCTTTACCACTGAGCCACCAGGGAAGCCCAGAATATATTTCCATTGAGTGTGTTCTGTTGTTTTAGGGTCTGGAGATATAGTGAGTGAAACAAAGAAGCCCTGCCTTCATGGAGTCTATATCAGATACACACACACACACACACATACACACACACACACATACACACACACACACACACAACACACAACACAAAGCTCCAGAGATAAATACATAGAAATGAAATACCGAGTGATGACAGGAGTGGTATTTCAGACACAGTGTTGGGAGGGTCTCTCCAGTTCAGATGCTCAGCCGTGTCTGACTCTTTGTGACCCCATGGACTGCAGCGTGCCAGGCTTCCCTGTCCATCACCAACTCCAGGAGTTTGCTCAAACTCATGTTCATCTAGTTGGTGATGCCATCCAACCATCTCATCTCCTGCCATCCCCTTCTCTTCCTGCCTTCAATCTTTTCTAGCATCCAGAGTCTTTACTAATAAGTCAAGTCTTTGTATCAGGTGGCCAGAATATTAGAGCTTCAGCTTAAGCATTAGTCCTTCCAAAGTATATTCAGGACTTATTTCCTTTAGGAATGACTTGTTTGATTTCCTTGCTGTCCAGAGGACTGTCGAGAGTCTTCTCCAAACCACAGTTCAAAAGCTTCAATTCTTCAGTGCTCAGCTTTCTTTATGGTCTGCCTCTCACACCCATACATGACTACTGGAGTAACTTTAGTTTTGACTACTATTTGTCAGCAAAGTAATGTCTCTGTTTTTAAATATGCTTTCTAGATTGTTGATAACTTTTCTTCCAAAGAGTAAGATCTTTTAATTTCATGGCTGCAGGCACCATCTGCAGTGATTTTGGAACCCAAGAAAATAAAGTCTGTCGCTCTGTTTCCATTGTTTCACCATCTATTTGCCATGAAGTGATGGGACCACATGCCATGATCTTGGTTTTTTCAATGCTGAGTTTTAAGCCAGTCTTTTCACTCTCCTCTTTCACTTTCATCAAGAGGCTTTTTAGTTCCTTTTCACTTTCTGCCATAAGGGTGGTGTCATCTGCATATCTGAGGTAATTGACATTTTTCTCCCTGAAGTCTTGATTCTGGCTTGTGCCTCATCAAGCCTGGCATTTTGCATGATATACTCTGCACAGAAGTTAAATAAGTGAGGTACAGCCTNAGAGGCTTTTTAGTTCCTTTTCACTTTCTGCCATAAGGGTGGTGTCATCTGCATATCTGAGGTAATTGACATTTTTCTCCCTGAAGTCTTGATTCTGGCTTGTGCCTCATCAAGCCTGGCATTTTGCATGATATACTCTGCACAGAAGTTAAATAAGTGAGGTACAGCCTTGATGTACTTCTTTCCCAATTTGCAACCAATCCATTGCTTCAAGTTTGGTTCTAATTGTTGCTTCTTGACCTGCATACGGATTTCTGAGGATGCAGGCAAGATGATCTGATATTCCCATCTCTTTAAGAATTTTCCACAGTTTGTTGTGATCTACATAGTCAAAGGCTTTAGTGTAGTTAACGAAGCAGATGTTTTTCTGGAATTACCTTACTTTTTCTGTGATCCAGGGGATGTTGGCAATTTGGTCTGTTTCCTCTACCTTTTCTAAATCCAGCCTGAACATCTGGAATTTCTCAGTTCACATTCTGTTGAAGCCAAGTTGGAGAATTTTGAGCATTACTTTGCTAGTGTGTGAGATGAGTGCAATTGTGTAGTAGTTTGAACATTCTTTGGCATTGCCTTTCTTTGGGATTGGACTGAAAACTGACCTGTTCCAGTCCTGTGACCACTGTTGAGTTTTCCAAATTTGCTGGCATATTGAGTGCAGCACTTTCAAAGCATCATCTTTTAGTATTTGAAATAGCTCAGCCTGAATTCCATTACATTCACTAGCTTTGTTTGTAGTGATGCTTCCCAAGGCCCACTTGACTTTGCATTCCAGGATGTCTGGCTCTAGGTGAATAATCATACCATCGTGGTTATCTGGGTCATGAAGATCTTTTTTTTTTGTATATTTCTTCTGTGTATTCTTGCCACCTCTTCTTAATATTTTTTGCTTCTGTTAGGTCCATACTGATTCTGTCTTTTATTATGCACATCTTTGCATGAAATGTTCCCTTCATATCTCTAATTTTCTTGAAGAGATCTCTAGTTCTTTCCCATTATGTCATTTTCCTCTGTTTCTTTGTTTTAATCACTGAGGAAAGCTTTCTTATCTCTCCTTGCTATTCTTTGGAACATTGCATTCAGATGGATGTATCTTTCCTTTTCTCCATTCCCTTTCACTTCTCTTCTTTTCTCAGCTATTTGTAAGTCCTCCTCAAACAACTCTTTTGCCTTTTTGCATTTCTTTTTCTTAGGGATGGGTCTTGATCACTGTCTCCAGTACAATACTATGAACCTCTGTCTATGGTACTTCAGATACTCTGTCTATCAGATCTAATCCCTTGAATCTATTTGTCACTTCTGCTGTATAACTGTAAGGAATTTGATTTAGGTCATACCCGAATGGTTTAGTTGTTTCCCCTACTCTCTTCAATTTGAGTCTGAATTTTGCAATAAGGAGTTCATGATCAGAGCCACAGTCAGCTCCTGGTCTTGTTTTTGCTGACTGTATAGAGCTTCTCCATCTTCAGCTGCAAAGAATGTAATCAATCTGATTTTGATATTGACCATCTGGTGATGTCCATGTGTAGAGTCATCTCTTGTGTTGTTGGAAGAGGGTGTTTGCTATGACCAGTGCATTCTCTTAGCAAAACTCTGTCAGCCTTTGCTCTGCTTCACTTTGTACTCCAAGGCCAAATTTGCCTGTTACTCCAGGTATCTCTTGACTTCCTACTTTTGCATTCCAGTCCCCTAAAATGAAAAGGACATCGTTTTTGGGTGTTAATTCTAGAAGGTCTTGTAGATCTTCATAAAACTTCACCTCCTTTCACCTTGTTTTGCCTTGAAAACGAAGAGAGTTCATTTTGTTGTTTTTGAGATTGCACTGAAGTACTGAATTTTGCACTCTTTTGTTGACTATGAGGGCTACTCCATTTCTTCTAAAGAATTCTCACCCCCAGTAGTAAATATAATTAATGGTCATCTGAATTAAATTCACCCATTCTGGTCCATTTTAGTTCACTGATTCCTAAAATGTTGATGTTCGCTCTTGCCATCTCCTGTTTGACCACTACCTTGATTCATGGACCTAACATTCCAGGTTCCTATGCAATATTGATCTTTACAACATTGGACTTTACTTCCATCACCAGTCACGTCCACAACTGAGCATAGTTTTTGTTTTGGCTCAGTATCTTCATTTTTTCTGGAGGTATTTCTCTGCTCTCTTCCACCTAGGGAGTTCATCTTTCAGTGTCATATTTTTCACCTTTTCATACTGTTCATGGGGTTCTCAAGACAAGAATACTGAAGGAGTTTGCCATCCCCTTCTCCAGTGGACTATATTTTGTCAGAGCTCTCTACCATGACCCATCTGTCTTGGTGGCCCTACATGGCATGGCTCATAGCTTCACTGAGTTAAAGAAGGCTGTGGTCCATGTGATCAGTTTGGTTAGTTTTCTGTGATTGTGGTTTTCATTGTCTCTGCCCTCTGATGGATAATTCCAGAAAAACATCTGGTTCTGCTTCATTGACTACAATAAGCCTTTGACTGCGTGGATCACAACAAACTGGAAAATTACTAAACAGATGGGAATACCAGGTCACCTTACCTGCCTGTTGAGAAATCTGTATGCATGTCAAGAAGTAACAGTTATAACAGTGAGAATGGAACAACAGATTGATTGCAAATTGGGAAAGAACTACATCAAGGCTGTATATTGTCACCCTGCTTATTTAACTTCTATGCAGAATACATCATGCAAAATGCCAGGCTGGATGAGGCACAAGCTGGAATCAAGATTGCAGAGGAAAATGTCAATAACCTCAGATATGCAGATGACACCACCTTTATGGTAGAAAGCAAAGAGGAGCTAAAGAGCCTCTTGATGAGATGAAAGAGGAGAGTGAAAAAGCTGGCTTAAAACTCAGAATTCAAAAAACCAAGATCCTGGCATCCTGTACCATCACTTCATGACAAATAGATGGGGAAACAATGGAAATAGAGTGACAGATTTTATTTTTCTGGGCTCCAAAATCACTGCAGATGGTGCCTGCAGCCATGAAATTAAAAGATGCTTACTCCTTGGAAGAAAAGCTGTCACCAACCTAGACAGCATATTGAAAAGCAGAGATATTACTTTGCCAACAAATGTCTGTGTATTCAAAGCTATGGTTTTTCCAGTAGTCATGTATGGGTGTGAGAGGTGGACCATAAAGAAAGCTGAGCACTGAAGAATTGATGCTTTTGAACTGTGGTGTTGGAGAAGACTCTGAGAATCCCTTGGACAGCAAGGAGGTCAAACCAGTCAATCCTAAAGAAAATCAGTTTTGACATTGGAAGGTTTGATGCTGAAGCTGAAGCTCCAATACTTTGGCTACCTGATGTGCAGAATTAACTCATTAGAAGAGATGTTAATGCTGGGCACAATTGAAGGCAGGAGGAGAAGGAGACAACAGAAGATGAGATGGTTGGATGGCATCACTGACTTGATGGACATGAGTTTGAGTAAGCTCCAGGAGTTGGTGATGGACACAGAAGCCCGGTGTGCTGCCGTCCATGTGGTTGCAAAGAGTGGGACACGACTGAGCAACTGAACTGAACTGATTGATGGATAAGGATAAGAGGCTTGTGGAAGCTTCCTGAATGGAGGAACTAGCTGTGGGGGAATCTGGGTTTAGCTTTGATGGGCATAGACATGTTCAGAAACTCTTTAAGCCAATTTTCTGTTGATGGATGAGGCTGTGTTTCCTCCCTGTAGTTTGGCCTCAAGTCAAACTGAGGTAGGGGTAGTGGTGGTAATGTTTCTCTCTAAGGAGGTGACATTAGAACAGACACTTAGATGAATGGGAGGAGGAGACTGTCAAATTCTAGGAGAAGGATGTTTCAGGCTGGAGAATAGAGTTATAAAAAACCCCTGAGATACCCTGCTGGGCTGGGGTGGTGGGGCAGAATCTTTTACTGATCTGGGAGAGGCTGGAATAGGACCAGGTCAGGGCAGGATTGGGCAATCAGGAGTTCTGTTGTTAACATTTTATATTTGAGGGATGCCTTCACCTTAGGCATCCAGGTGAAGGTATTGAATATGCAGCTAGAAATCTGGGTTAGACATTTTCTGGAAAGGAGATAAAAAGTAGAGCATCATTAATATAGAAGGTATGCTTCAAGCTGCAAGACTGGATGATTGATTGGGAGTGAGGGCAGATAGGAAACAGGGGCGAGTCCATGAATGGGTCCTGGGGAGCATCCACATCTGAGACAGAGAGATGAATATGTGCAGAGAAGACCCAGGTGAATGGCTTGCTTACAGGTGCGTGCATGCATGCTAAGTCACTTCAGTTGTCTCCGACTCTTTGCGACCCCATAGACTATAGCCTGCCAGGCTTCTCTGTCCATGGGATTCTCCAGGCAAGAATACTAGAGTGGGTTGCCAGGCCCTCCTCTAGGAGATCTTCCCAACTCAGGGATCGAACCCATATCTCTTAAGTTTCCTTCATGGGCAGATATGTTCCTTACCCCTAGGGCCACCAGAGAAGCCCACTTGCAGGTAGGAGAGCTGTATAATCCGGATAAAGTAGCTGGGATTTTAATTGTGAGGATTCCATTAACTGCAGTGAATTCGAAATCTCAGAAACTCTTTGCAGAGATTTCATTTCAAATATAGCAAACAAATGAGAATCTCATTAAAAACAAATCATAAATGGGCTTCCCTGGTGGCTCAGAGGTTAAAGCGTCTGCCTGCAATGCGGGAGACCTGGGTTCGATCCCTGGGTCGGGAAGATCCCCTGGAGAAGGAAATGGCAACCCACTCCAGTATTCTTGCCTGGAGAATTGCGTGGACGGAGAAGCCTGTTGGGCTACAGTCCACAGGGTCGTAAAGAGTCGGACACGACTGAGCGACTTCATTTTCACTTTCACTTTCAACCCAACATGATATGACATAGAGCTATCTTAGCATTAGAAAGAAAAGAATTTAGCAGTAGTCTCTAGAAATGCAGGATAATGTCAAGATGACATTAAACATACTCTTTATGTGAATATTAAAAGATTAATATATTTAATATAAATGCAAGTAATAAAGTTGGGATCCACAATTCCGCCCCCCTCCCTGCCACCCCCCCCGCCCACCGCCTTAGCCAGATGAGTTAAGATCTCTTCAATTGTGTTTTATTCCCATACTATAGAAGACACTAAAAAGTAATTTGAGGGACTTCTCTGGTGGCCAAATGATTAAAACGTCATCTTCCATTGTAGGGGGTATTTGATTCCTGGTTGGGGAGCCAAGATCCCACATGCTTCTTGGCAAAAAAAACCCACACATAAGGTAGAAGTAATGTAACAACTTCAATAAAAATTTAAAAAAATGGTCCACCAAAAAAAAAAAAAACCACTAAAAAAATAAAGCAATTTGCTTAAAAAATATTCCGTACCTTAGTGGAAATGTAGCAAAGAGTATATCCAGACCAATCACAAGCGAAAACATTAGGAATATGTGTTAAACGTCAGGAGTAAAGTAAAGAATGATTAAAATGAGAGACCAATTTTAATATTTTGGAGTGACAATCATTTAAAGGGTGAATATATGTGTACTCACATACACAATTGGTGGGAATATAAATGAGAACAACTTTTTGAGACTGAAATTTGGCAGTCTATTGAAAGTCTTAAAATATTCATGTTCTTTTTGAGAGTAATTCTGCTTCCAGGAATTTATATTAAGAAAAGAATCTGAATTTCTATTTTTAGGTGCTAAAAGTATTTGTTGCAGCAAGATTTGTAAAGATGAAAAAATAGAAATAGCTTCAGATTACAGGGGTAGAGTATTGATTAAATAAATTATAGTATACTCACATGATGTGATTTTTCCACATGTTTTGGAAGACTATTTCATAACATGGATAAATGTTCGCCATCTACTATGAGAAAACAGCAGCTTATAGAATACTGCACACATTGTGATTTAAGTATATGTGTATGCACATGCATGTATATACACAAGCATATTAAAAAACTGAAAAATGTATACCAAGATCTTTATAGTGATTTTCTCTGAGTGGTGAAATAGAGCTGATTTTTAAATTCTCCAAATAAGTTTTAGAGAAATTTTATGAAACTTCTACAATATTCATACATTACTCACATTTAGATCTTTAAAATTTATGTGTATTTAGGATGAAAAGATGCTCAGATACTTTTGATTTCATTTAAGTAACATATTACTATAAAATTTGTTCCCCTGTTTACTATTATTGGGCATTTGTAATTTAAACCAGATAGCTTTTGTAAGTGAGAGACTTTTGTGAGTCATTTACTCGGGCTCCTTGTTTATTCTTACAGATGGATGTCATGACATTGACTGTGCCTGCTATTTGATGATAGCAATCTATTCTTACTACATCACATCATAGTCATACCTTAGACCATAAGAGGAAAGTGAAAAATGGAAGTAAGTTCAGGTAGCATAGCTGAACTAAGAGATTCTGGATTCTTGCCAAATGCTAAACAAGGGACTGAATACTATTATTACTACTAAGTCATGTCAGTCGTGTCCGACTCTGTGAGACCCCATAGCCGGCAGCCCACCAGGCTCCCCCGTCCCTGGGATTCTCCAGACAAGAACACTGGAGTGTGTTGCCATTTCCTTCTCCAATGCATGAAAGTGAAAAGTGAAAGTGAAGTTGCTCAGTCGTGTCTGACTCTTAGCGACCCCATGGACTGCAGCCTACCAGGCTCCCTTTGGACTGAATAATTACCTTGAATTGATTATGTTCTTTTTCATATGTAGGTTCTAATCAGACAGCACATTATAATGCCAGAGGATTTCTTAGGCCAGAAAGTTCGATTCTGCAAACTCAAGTTTAATCTGGAAATTGTTGTGGTAGTGTGTGTGTGTGTGTGTGTTGTGTGTGTACTCAGTTGCTTAGTCCTCTTCAACTCTTTGTGTTCCCATGGCCTGTAGTCCACCAGACTGTCCATGGGATTTTTCAGGCAAGAATACTGGAGTGAGTTGCCAATCTCTAGATAGGAATTTTGATGCAATAAAGGTCCTTTCCTTGAATTAATGAATAGCAACTATTTGAGGGGGCTTCCCTGATAGCCCAGCTAATAAAGAATCTGCCTGCAATGCAGGAGACCCAGGTTCGATTCCTGAGTCAGGAAGATCCCTTAGAGAAGGGATAGGCTACCCAATCCAGTATTCTTGGGCTTCCCTGGTGGCTCAGAGGGTAGAAAATCCACCTGCAATGTGGGAGTCCTGTGCTTGAACCCTGGATTGGGAAGATCCCCTGGAGGAGAGCATGGCAACCCATTCCAGTATTCTTGCTCAGAGAAGCACCATGGATGGAAGAGCCTGGTGGGCTACAGTCTATGGAGTGACAAAGAGTTGGATATGATTGAGCAACTTGAGAGACTAAGCACAGCACAGCCCAGCCCAGCTATTTGAGGAAGTAATGTGAAAAGTCCTGTAAAATTCATTATGGATAGTGATGAGGGTGGTGATCTATATAGAAAAGCACAAACTTCTGTGATAAAAATGTTTACCTGTGTATATATGTGTCTTGGTTTAAAGTATTTGACTGGCTAAGATTATTTTTTTAGGTTTATCAATGGCTTATATATGAAAGGACATCAAATACGCTCTTTAAAACAAGATATTTCTGGCCTTACAATAACTGTACGGTAACTTAGAAAAAATAAAGTGGTAAAGTAATTGAGGCAACTCTATATGTAATTCATATAAAAAAGAACTTTTCCCAAATCACTGCTAACACGCTGGTTTCCCTTGAATGACCCAGATAATTGCCATCATATTTCATTTGGACTATGAAGACTTGATTTTTACATTCTGTTTTCTATATAAGGGGTGGGGAGTGGTGAGAAGCATATGCACCTTTCATTACAAAATTTTCCAATGAAATTGAAAAAGGAGTAACTCACCCAAAAGTTGTAGGGAAAAGCAAAGACCTGAACTTCACATTAAGGCCTCTGAAAGAGGCCTTAAATACATTGGAGCAAAGTTTTGCTTTTTCTGTATTTACTGCCTCACTATTTTCATCAATTTGGTGAGAGTCAGCTGATGAAAGAGTTATTAGTTAATGAAATGAAAGTGAAAGTGTTAGTCGCTCAGTCATGTCTGACTCTTTGCGACCCCATGGACTGTAGCTCGCCAGGCTCCTCCATCTATGGAATTTTCCAGGCAAGAATACTGGAGTGGGTTCTCATCCTCTTCTCCAGGGGCTCTTCTCCACCCAAGCATCGAACCCAGGTCTCCTGCACTGTAGGCAGATTCTTCGGATTCTTCACTGTCTGAGCCACCGGGGAAGCCCCTATTGTTAGTTAAGCTAAGCTAAGTCACTTCAGTCGTGTTCGACTCTGTGCGACCCCACAGACAGCAGCCCACCAGGCTCCGCCGTCCCTGGGATTCTCCAGGCAAGAACACTAGAGTGGGTTGCCATTTCCTTCTCCAGTGCATGCAAGTGAAAAGTGAAAGGGAAGTCGCTCAGTTGTGTCCGACTCTTCGCGACCCCATGGACTGCAGCCCACCAGGCTCCTCTGTCCATGGGATTTTCCAGGCAAGAGTACTGGAGTGGGGTGCCGTCGCCTTCTCCCTATTGTTAGTTAAACAACAAGAAAAATGTATTTACAAGATTATAAATTATTTTTAACACTTAATCTGTTTTTAGAAATTACGTTACCAGGTCACTTTGATATCTCAGAAATTATTTCCCAAATGGAAAATAAAATTTGAACCACACCACTGGTGTGCTTTCAGATTTCTTTAATGACTGAGTCTGAGAAAGAGTTATAAACTCTTTAAAGCAAGCATGTATCCTGCAGCCGCCACTCTTGGAGGTGGGCTCAGTGGTGTGCACCTAACTAGGACTATTACTGATGTTGGGTCTCCTGGACACACAAGGGCATTTCTGAGCTGTCCTCAGAATGAAGTACTTGAATGACACCTCTCTGGCCTCTGATTGTTAACAATCTCCGCTTGAGGGTGCAGCATCGTCCAGTTGTACTGAAGACACATACATCTCCCTTCAAAAGTAGCTTTGGAGCCCAAAGCTAGTGGAGGTGATGGAATTTCAGTTGAGCTATTTCAAATCCTAGAAGATGATGCTGTGAAAGTGCTGCACTCAATATGCCAGCAAATTTAGAAAACTCAGCAGTGGCCACAGGACTGGAAAAGGTGTTTTCATTTCAATCCCAAAAAAAGGCAATGCCAAAGAATGTTCAAACTACAGCACAATTGCACTCATCTCACATGCTAGCAAAGTTATGCACAAAATTTTCCAAACCAGGCTTCAGTAGTACGTGAACCATGAATTTCCAGATGTTCAAGCTGGATTTATAAAAAGCAGAGGAACCAGAGATGAAATTGTCAACATCCATTTGATCGTCAAAAAAGCAAGAGAGTTTCCAGAAAGACATCTATTTCTGCTTTATTGACTATGCCAAAGCCTTTGACTGTGTGGATCACAACAAACTGTGGAAAATTCTTAAAGAGATGGGAATATCTGGCCACCTGATCTCCCTCCTGAGAAATCTGTATGCAGGTCAAGAAGCAACAGTCAGAATTGGACATGGAACAACAGACTGGTTCCAAGTCAAGAAAGGAGTATATCAAGGCTGTATATTGTCACCCTGCTTATTTAACTTATATGCAGAGTACGTCATGCAAAATGCTGGGCTGAATGAAGCACAAGTTGGAATCAAGATTGCAGGGAGAAATATCAATAACCTCAGATATGCAGATGACACCACCCTTATGGCAGAAAGTGAAGAGGAACTAAAGAGCTCTTGATGAAAGTGAAAGAGGAGAGTGAAAAAGTTGAGTTAAAACTCGACATTCGGAACACTAAGATCATGGCATACAGTCCCATCACTTCATGGCAAATAGATGAGCAAACAATGGAAACAGGGACAAATTTTATTTTTTGGACTCCAAAATCACTGCAGATGGTGACTACAGCCATGAAATTAAAAGATGCTTGCTCTTTGGAAGAAAAGCTATCACCAACCTAGACAGCATATTAAAAAGAAGAGACATTTCTTTGCCAACAAAGTTCTGTCTTGTCAAAGCTATGGTTTTTCCAGTAGTCATGTATGGATATGCTGCGGCTGCTGCTGCTGCTAAGTCACTTCAGTCATGTCTGACTATGTACGACCCCACAGATGGCAGCCCACCAGGCTCCCCGATCCCTGGGATTCTCCAAGCAAGAACACTGGAGTGGGTTGCCATTTTCTTCTCCGTATGGATATGAGAGTTGGACTATTAAGAAAGCTGATCACCGAAGATTTGATGCTCTTGAACTGTGGTATTGGAGAAGACTCTTGAGAGTTCCTTGGACTACAAGGAAATTCAATCAGTTAATCCTAAAGGAAATCAGTCCTGAATTCTCATTGGAAGGACTGCTGCTCAAGCTGAAGCTCTAATAATCTGGCCACCTGATGCGACGAGCTGACTTATTGGAAAAGACCCTGATGCTGGGAAAGACTGAAGGCAGCAGGAGAAGAGGATGATAGGGATGAGATGGTTGGATGGATGGCATCACCTACTTGATGGACATGAGTTTGATTAAGCTCTAGGAGTTGGTGATAGACAGGGAAGCCTGGTGAGCTGCAGTCCATGGGGCTGCAAAGACAGAGACACGACTGAGCGACTGAACTGAACTGAGGAGCCCAAAGGCTATCCTAGCTGATATGGAGGCCTCTCAACTGTAGGTACTGCATTTGTTTACATTACAGCGCAATCTAGACTAAAGAATGAATTCTCTATGATAATTTAGCTTTTAAAAAAAGTATGCATGGAATTGGTGCATGCCTGAGTGCTCAGCCGTGTCCCATAGCCTGTCAGGATCCTCTGTCATGGGATTTCCCAGGCAAGAATACTGCAGTGGGTTGCCATTTCCTCCTCCAGGGGATCTTCCCAAGCCAGGGATCAAGCCCTTGTTTCTTATGTCTCCACCGTTGGCAGGCGTTTTGTTTGTTTGTTTTTACCACTAGTGCTATCTGGGAAGCCCTAAGACTTATAAGAGATATTTGAAAATGAAGAGAATACTTGAAAGAGCCTTTCAGATAGTTCTTATTCATCCTTTAGACCTAGTCTCAGGGTTATTTCTCCGTCAGGACTTCCCAGATCTTCCTTTTGCTGTCTTCCTTCAATGGACCAATGTCCTTGCTGATAATCTCATTCCATTTTATCATCTGAACTGCAATTTCTTACTTGTATATGTTCCCTACTAGTCTGTGATATGTTTGTCCTTCAATTAGATTCAATTGTGGTGCCTTCTTTGTGACAATGTACGATCGAGCTAGAAGGATTCTGGAATTCTTAATCATCTGGGAAAATACATGACAAAAACAATGTAATATAAAGTGAGACTGGTAGTCATTGAATAAATACTTGTATAATTAATATCTTTTATCTGTGATCACTTATTGTCATATGCCTCTGCTCCTACAGATTTTTCTCTATTTTATTAACAAGAAAAATACAACATTTTTGTTAATAAATGTTGGTGCTGTGTTAGGTAGATTATGAAGAAAAATTAAATGTGAGTTGAGGTTTTTCTCAATTTTCTGTATATTTTATTATATTTTCCTTTCACAGAGAGGAGTTCTTAGTATAGAGTTCTGCATCTTTGCTTAAGAGTCAATAATGTAAAGACTCCAGCATCCCAACTACATGTGAAGTTAGTGGGCTTTTGACTATGAGACATTTTCCCTACCTTTGATTTTTTTGTATTATTAAATTGTAATTATCCATTCTCTTCATCCTCTTTGTTATGAACATTCAAATGGTCAGTACTAAAATTATACCACACATCACCAAATGTCCGGCGCCAGGTCCTTATTAGGCTAATAACAGATCTGTTAGAGATTAAAAGGGGTCAGTGTGCCCTTCTGGCATGGCTCTTGTTCACCGTACTCAGTGGAAAAACAAAATCATTAAAACAAAGTTATGCACAATTAGTCATTAAACCACGTTATAAACACTTGGCTCATTTAACTAGTCTTGGTAGGCTAGATTTGTTCACTAAGTTATGCTTATTAAAGTGGCAAAAAATTTGGGGATCATTTAAAATAACCAATAGTCATGTGCTCCTGATTTTAGTTTTCCTTATAATACTATAGAAAGGAAATCACCAGTAAAATCAATGTGGAGCTGTATTATTGTGCCAGCCCTAACCACAAATATAATACATTTAGAAGTGCTCTTTTCTTCCATAACCCTGGAGATCTAAGGAGGAAAAGAGGTATCAGCCATAGGGGAAAAAAGAGCTGGATCCAGGCACGGTGATGTTTTACAGGTATTTAATTTCCCATAAACATAGTAGTATTCTAGCAAGAGACTATTACCAACAGATGAAAGTTTAGTCCAATGTGGGCTTTTTTTTTTTTTTTAGTAGTTCTTTGCTCATTTTGATCAATGATCAGGTCACTGATGTTATTCACTCATATTTTATATTGGAGTATAGCTAATTAACACGATTATGATAGTTTCAGGTGAACAGCAAAAGGACTCAGCCATACATATACATGTATCCATTCTCTCCCAAACTGCCATCCTGGCTGCCACATTACACTCAGAAGAGTTCCATATGCCATACAGTAGGTCCTTGTTGTTTATTCATTTTAAATATAGCAATGTGTACATGTCCATCCCAAACTCCCAAACTATCCCTTTCCCCCAGCAACCGTAAGTTCATTCTCTAAGTCTGTGAGTCTGTTTCTGCTTCATAAATAAGTTAATTTGTATCATTTATTTTTAGGTTCCACATACAAGGGATGACATAGGATATTTCCCCTTCTCTGACTTCATTCAGTATGACATGTTGCAGCAAATGGCATTATTTCATTCTTTTTAATGGCCAAGTAATATTCCATTGTATATATGTACCACACCTTCTTTATCCATTCCTCTGTCGATGGACATTGAGGTTGCTTCCGTGTCTTGGCTATTGTAATATAGCAGTGTGCACATGTCGATTTCAAACTTCCTATTTATTCCTTCCCCTTGGCAACCATGAGTTCATTTTCTAAGTCTTATTCACTCGTTCATTTAGTCCTTGAACTTTTATTTATGTAGTTTACATCGGAGACAGTGCAGTTGATACCCCATAGATGAGTAACACACAGTGAATGACGTTGAGGGGTGAAGTTACAGGCTGAGGTGTGGATGTTCTCTGCATCTGCATGTGCCTGTGGTGCTTGCTTCTCTCTGAGATGATCATACTCCCTGGCCTCCATCAGAAGAGGACCTTGTCCTGGCGTCTCTCTCTGGAGCCCTGTGGACATGGCTGAAGAATGCCTGAGGCAACTCTGGCTGCTCTGCTTTGAATGCTTTCCCTTTAAAATATCAGAGAACTTCAAGTCTGGCTCTGGGTTATCATTTTTCCTCAAATAAGTACTCTAATTACACTTAGGTTTCTATTGATCTTTTACTTACTTTAGAAAGAAGCTTCACTGATGCGTTGCATTTGTTGCTATGCAATGGCAAGAAATACTATCATTATGATTGCTACCATCTGCAAGAAGTGAGGAGAAGAAGAAACGCACAACAGGACCGAAGATTCAGTCTATTTCCCAACCGATGAGAACTCATATTGGGATACTTTTTCTAAGTTGGTCAAACCCACATGCCCAGGATAGCTAGACTTCTCTAGGCTCTTAACTAATTTGTTTTGTTTTGTGACTTAGAGTTTATTTTTTATTTTTTTCCCTTTTCCTCCTGGGAATAGAAATATGTTTTCTCCATTTTACAGGCAAACCACTTCAATAGAACATGGCTGGCTGCCATATGGTCCTATATGAATTCAACAATTAATTTAGCAAAAAAACTGCTTGTAACGAGTTTTGAATTTGCCATCCCAGGTAGTCCTTTGATGATAATTGAGAAGATGATTGCCAAGAAAATGACAGTAACATTAATCAAAAGATATGTTCCCTTTAGTCATTTAATGCTATTCAAATTATTAGTTGCCATCTTTTTGAAGTGAAGTCCAAGGCACTTGTAGGAGGTATTTAACGCTTTTTATGTATAATTTTATAGCAGAAATATGGTGTTAATTTCAAGCAGCTTACAATCTTGTGAACGTTTGAATGAGGGCTTGTATTACCCTTATCTAAAGCTTCTACGTCTAGACTTTGAGCTGGCACGCCTTCCACAACTGACTTTATGATGGGATTTCAGGACCGGTGATCCAGCCAAACTCAGTAAGTGTGGAGTGGCTGCAAGATGGAAACACAACACAAAGGAAAACTCAAGTTAACCGAACACATTAGAATCTCATAAAGGGTTATTAGGAATTTAGGGGGGAAGCAGCTCATATCATTCTTTGTTTTATCTCACAGATTGTCACCTCCCTGGATGCTTCTTCCAACTCTGATGTTTGTAGAATCAAAGCTTTTGCCATCCAGTCATCACTCCCCACACGCAGGGAGCACAGATGGTGTATGGTTAAGACCACGTCCCTTTATAGTTCCTTGGCATCAGAAGTGGATAAAAGGGAAAGAAAAACTGTCAGGGTGTGGTGTACATTTTGCTCACATCTTACTGAAAGGTAACTGCTTAACCTCTGTCTAGGGAAATTAAATACTCCACAGTCATGCATAGACATGAGAGGTGCACATGTATAGTGACATGAATACTATGTGGTATCTTTACTCGGAAGAAATCCATAACAGTTTATACTTCATTTTGTCAGCTATTTTTGGTAAGGTTACTACTTAAGCAGTTAGATATTTGTTATATATATCATAAAAATATAGGTTGAACTTCTGATCCGAAGCTTGTGGTTGGGTGTCAAAACTATTGCTGTTGTTTAGTTGCAAAGTTGTGTCCAGCTCTTTTGGACTACAGACCCCATGGACTGTAGCCCGCCAGGCTCCTATGTCCATGGGATTCCCTAGGCAGGAAAATGGGTGGGTTGCCATTTCCTCCTTCAGGGGATCTTCCTGACCCGGGGATAGAACCTGCGTCTCCTGTATTGGCAGGTGGATTCTTTACCATTGAGCAACCAGGGAAGCCCAAAATTATACTATAATTCAAATTAATAAGATATTATAGATATGATACGGAGAAGGTGATGGCACCCCACTCCAGTACTCTTGCCTGGAAAATCCCATGGATGGAGGAGCCTGGTAGGCTGCAGTCCATGGGGTCGCTGAGAGTTGGACACAACTGAGAGACTTCCCTTTCACTTTTCACTTGCATGCATTGGAGAAGGAAATGGCAACCCACTCCAGTGTTCTTGCCTGGAGAATCCCAGGGATGGGGAGACTGGTGGGCTGCCATCTATGGGGTCACACAGAGTCGGACACAACTGAAGTGACTTAGCAGCAGCATAGATATGATAATGGTTGCAGAACCATCACAACATGCTAACAGGTCTGACATCTGGAAGGAGACATGGACACATCCTTGGTAGATTTTACAAGAGATGAAAAGGAATCCTTGCTCTTCCCTATACTATAGGAAAATAGAATTAGAAAATAATATTTTTAATCACTAAAATGTATATATAATGCTACCACTTAGTTCCAAGTATGAAGCATGACAGCCCACTGCAACCAGTGAAGTTGTGCCAACGAAAGACCAGAGGGAAAAGATCAGAAATAAGTTCCAGAATTTTTCCCTTTTGGTAGAGCATTTCCTAGGTGGTGCTAGTGGTAAAAAATTTGCCTGCCATGCAGGAGACGCAAGAGACATGGGTTTGATACCTGGGTTGGAAAGATTCCCTGGAGAAGGAAATGGCACCCCACTCCAGTGTTCTTGCCTGGGAAATCCCATGGACAGAGGAGCCTGGCGGGCTACAGTCCATGGAGGCGCAAAGAGTCTGACATGACTGAGCACACACGCAAAGCCTTTACATACACACGATTAATGCTCAAGGGTTCAAAGGTTGCCAAGGGTTACATAATGAGACTACCATTCTTTCAAAGCTGTTCACCATGAATCTCTAGACTTTCAAACAGTTTGGCACCATGTGCCTCTTTCAATATGTAGAAGTCATGACATGACCCAGGAAGTTTACTAAAACGTTTGTACTGTTTTATTTAGCCTGGTGTCCAGTCTTTCAGGGCATTTACAAGCCAGTATGAATCCCTTAGAGTTCCAAAAGGAACTATTTACATCCAAAAAGAGAAGCATATGAAAATTTTAGAAAGGAATTAAAATATGCACTAAATTTCTCTGAAAAAATCTGTTTTACACTAATTTCATCTGATTTTGAATTCAGACTTGGGGCTGAATTTATATTTCAATACATAAATAGATTTTATATTTCAAAACATAATCACTTCATTATATGACTACAGGAAAAAGTATTGTAATGGGAAAATTTTCTGATATGGAAGAAAAATCACCTGTCATTGTATTAGGTTGGCCAAAAAGTTCATTTGAGGTTTGTGGTACAATCTTTTTAAAAATTATTTTTTAATTGAGGATAACTGCTTTGCAATGTTGTGTTGATTTCTGCCATACCATCTTACAAAAAAACTGGAGCAAACATTTTTGGCAAACCCAATAATAATCTTATTCAAATTTAAGGGTTATCCAAACTTAGGCTTGGTTCTTGACTTGTATTTGGTTCAAACTCTTTAAGTCTTTTATGACTATTTTCTTGTGTAAAGTGGAAAAAGAAATAATTTCAACCAGTCTTTTGGGGCACTTGTAAAAATCAACAAAATAAAAAGTAGAAAAAAAATAAATCTTGGTTAATGTTAGTTTTGAGAGGCTGGCAGAACAGTGTGTTACCAATCTTGTACCTAGTTGCAGCCCAAATTCTTCAGGAGGCAGTAGCTAATTTTCAATATTTCCTGACTTCTCACATCTTGGTAGGAATTTATATTGAAATGAGTTATAAGAATAAACTAGAATAACGAAGAAACATCCTTTACATGCCATCAGAGTGATCTAAAATGCAAAATTTATCATTTTTACTTCAGGGTTAAAAATTTCTTGAAGATTTCACCATCACATGCAAGATAAACGTCGTGTTGCATGATGCAGTTTTGATGATCTTTTTTCAGCTTTGGTTCTCATCATTCCATTATGTATCCTGACTTCACTTATTCCAAACTTCATAGAGTTCCCTGAATGCACCAGGCTCTCCCAGACTTTCCTCCTTCTTACGTTGTTCCCTCTGCCATATCCTCACATCCCTCCATCACCAACCCCATGAATTTCTTTTTATCTTTCAAAATTGACCTTTGTCACGTCCTCCACGTACCTATTCCTGACTTGCCTATTGCCTGAAAGAAAGCTATCTATATTTGTTAATGTCTGTCTTCCACAAACCTCAATGGGCTCCTGACATGTAGATTTCATATTTTAGAGCCATTTGTATCTTTAGAGCCTCATTCAGTGTTGCTATTAAAATTTTTTTTATTTACTTATTTCTGGGTGTGCTGGATCTTGGTGGCTGCATGGACTTTTCCTCTAGTTGCAGTGAGCAGCAACTACTCTTTAGCTGTGGTACAGGGGCTTTACATTGTGGTGGCCTCTCTTGTTGCAGAGTGTGGGCTCTCAGGGAACAAGAGCTTCAGTAGTTGTGGCTCATGGGCTTCATTAGTTGCAGTTCCCCAGTTCTAGAGCACAGATTCAATAGTTGTGGTGGATGGGATTCGTTTTCCTGTGGCATGTGGGATCTTTGTGGACCAGGGATGGAACCTGTGTCTCCTACATTAGCAAGCGGATTCTTTACCACTGAGCCATCAGGGAAGGCTAGTGTTGCTGATCAATCAATGGATGAAATCCTGGTANATGATAATGGTTGCAGAACCATCACAACATGCTAACAGGTCTGACATCTGGAAGGAGACATGGACACATCCTTGGTAGATTTTACAAGAGATGAAAAGGAATCCTTGCTCTTCCCTATACTATAGGAAAATAGAATTAGAAAATAATATTTTTAATCACTAAAATGTATATATAATGCTACCACTTAGTTCCAAGTATGAAGCATGACAGCCCACTGCAACCAGTGAAGTTGTGCCAACGAAAGACCAGAGGGAAAAGATCAGAAATAAGTTCCAGAATTTTTTCCTTTTGGTAGAGCATTTCCTAGGTGGTGCTAGTGGTAAAAAATTTGCCTGCCATGCAGGAGACGCAAGAGACATGGGTTTGATACCTGGGTTGGAAAGATTCCCTGGAGAAGGAAATGGCACCCCACTCCAGTGTTCTTGCCTGGGAAATCCCATGGACAGAGGAGCCTGGCGGGCTACAGTCCATGGAGGCACAAAGAGTCTGACATGACTGAGCACACACGCAAAGCCTTTACATACACACGATTAATGCTCAAGGGTTCAAAGGTTGCCAAGGGTTACATAATGAGACTACCATTCTTTCAAAGCTGTTCACCATGAATCTCTAGACTTTCAAACAGTTTGGCACCATGTGCCTCTTTCAATATGTAGAAGTCATGACATGACCCAGGAAGTTTACTAAAACGTTTGTACTGTTTTATTTAGCCTGGTGTCCAGTCTTTCAGGGCATTTACAAGCCAGTATGAATCCCTTAGAGTTCCAAAAGGAACTATTTACATCCAAAAAGAGAAGCATATGAAAATTTTAGAAAGGAATTAAAATATGCACTAAATTTCTCTGAAAAAATCTGTTTTACACTAATTTCATCTGATTTTGAATTCAGACTTGGGGCTGAATTTATATTTCAATACATAAATAGATTTTATATTTCAAAACATAATCACTTCATTATATGACTACAGGAAAAAGTATTGTAATGGGAAAATTTTCTGATATGGAAGAAAAATCACCTGTCATTGTATTAGGTTGGCCAAAAAGTTCATTTGAGGTTTGTGGTACAATCTTTTTAAAAATTATTTTTTAATTGAGGATAACTGCTTTGCAATGTTGTGTTGATTTCTGCCATACCATCTTACAAAAAAACTGGAGCAAACATTTTTGGCAAACCCAATAATAATCTTATTCAAATTTAAGGGTTATCCAAACTTAGGCTTGGTTCTTGACTTGTATTTGGTTCAAACTCTTTAAGTCTTTTATGACTATTTTCTTGTGTAAAGTGGAAAAAGAAATAATTTCAACCAGTCTTTTGGGGCACTTGTAAAAATCAACAAAATAAAAAGTAGAAAAAAAATAAATCTTGGTTAATGTTAGTTTTGAGAGGCTGGCAGAACAGTGTGTTACCAATCTTGTACCTAGTTGCAGCCCAAATTCTTCAGGAGGCAGTAGCTAATTTTCAATATTTCCTGACTTCTCACATCTTGGTAGGAATTTATATTGAAATGAGTTATAAGAATAAACTAGAATAATGAAGAAACATCCTTTACATGCCATCAGAGTGATCTAAAATGCAAAATTTATCATTTTTACTTCAGGGTTAAAAATTTCTTGAAGATTTCACCATCACATGCAAGATAAACGTCGTGTTGCATGATGCAGTTTTGATGATCTTTTTTCAGCTTTGGTTCTCATCATTCCATTATGTATCCTGACTTCACTTATTCCAAACTTCATAGAGTTCCCTGAATGCACCAGGCTCTCCCAGACTTTCCTCCTTCTTACGTTGTTCCCTCTGCCATATCCTCACATCCCTCCATCACCAACCCCATGAATTTCTTTTTATCTTTCAAAATTGACCTTTGTCACGTCCTCCACGTACCTATTCCTGACTTGCCTATTGCCTGAAAGAAAGCTATCTATATTTGTTAATGTCTGTCTTCCACAAACCTCAATGGGCTCCTGACATGTAGATTTCATATTTTAGAGCCATTTGTATCTTTAGAGCCTCATTCAGTGTTGCTATTAAAATTTTTTTTATTTACTTATTTCTGGGTGTGCTGGATCTTGGTGGCTGCATGGACTTTTCCTCTAGTTGCAGTGAGCAGCAACTACTCTTTAGCTGTGGTACAGGGGCTTTACATTGTGGTGGCCTCTCTTGTTGCAGAGTGTGGGCTCTCAGGGAACAAGAGCTTCAGTAGTTGTGGCTCATGGGCTTCATTAGTTGCAGTTCCCCAGTTCTAGAGCACAGATTCAATAGTTGTGGTGGATGGGATTCGTTTTCCTGTGGCATGTGGGATCTTTGTGGACCAGGGATGGAACCTGTGTCTCCTACATTAGCAAGCGGATTCTTTACCACTGAGCCATCAGGGAAGGCTAGTGTTGCTGATAAATCAATGGATGAAATCCTGGTATAAAGTTTGCAATGTCACTCTGGAAGCATTTGAAGTTAGGTACTAATAATAAATGAAACCACTCAAATCTTCTAAGGGTTGGAACCATTTGAGAGATGAACTGGAAGACAGAGCTGAGAATCAAGCATGTGGAGATCAAAGTGATGTTTTTGTTGCTGACAAAGGCTGGGTTCCATGGTTTAAGTATATGGTAATGGTTTTCCTAGTAGAACCTAAACATTAGACACAATACTTTTTCAGTCAAGAGAGTTCTGGACCACCTTCCTATTGACCACTAAATTGATGGCATGACCAACAGTAAACCAGAACACAAGCATATGGTCAGACCTCAAAGAGGAAGAGGTAGAGAGCTGATCCATACCTGCCTACTTTTTGTTCCACACTCATCTGTTGTTTCTCCCTTGGAAAATAATTAAGGTAAGGGTAGCGTGGCCAGAAGTGTTGCTTGAATGGATGTCCTTCTACACCTACATTTGTGGATTTTTAAAATCCACAAATACTTGATAATAACTGACAGACGTTTTCTTGTATCATGTTTTGTTTATGTAATGCTTTTTAACATTCCCTGAATGAATATTTCATAATTTATTTCAGCATTTCCCTGTTGCTGGTGTGAACATGAAATCAGGGGAAAGTAAAACTTCTCATATTCTGTGTGCTCAGTATTACTTAGTCGTGTCTGACTCTTTGAGGTCCTGTAGCCCACCATGGGATCCGAGGCAAGAATACTGGAGTCCATGGGACTTTCCAGGCAAGAATACTGAAGTGGTTTGCCCTTTCTTTCTACAGGGGATCTTCCCAATTCAGGAATTGAACCCAAGTCTCTTGCATTGCAGGCTGATTCCTTCCTGTCTGAGTCACCAGGGAAGTCCCACTTATTAGTACTGTGTCTTTTAATTTTTTAAATATAAAAGAAATGCCTGATTACTTTGAAAATTACAAGTGATTTAGATATGTAAAAATAGGCCTCCTGAACTGTGGTGTTGAAGAAGACTCTTGAGAGTCCCTTGGACTGCAAGGAGATCCAACCAGTCCATTCTGAAGGAGATCAGTCCTGGGATTTCTTTGGAAGGACTGATGCTAAAGCTGAAACTCCAGTACTTTGGCCACCTCATGCGAAGAGTTGACTCATTGGAAAAGACTTTGATGCTGGGAGGGATTGGGGGCAGGAGGAGAAGGGGACGACAGAGGATGAGATGGCTGAATGGCATCACTGATTCGATGGACGTGAGTCTGAGTGAACTCCGGGAGATGGTGATGGACAGGGAGGTCTGGCGTGCTGCGATTCATGGGGTCGCAAAGAGTCGGACACGACTAAGCGACTGAACTGAACTGAACTGAAAAGTGTCCTAATATTCCAATCCCTTTCCCCCTCTGGAAATAGCTATTATTCCTTTGTGTATCTCCAGACTTTTTTCTAGGCATTGATACATGCTTAGAAATGTAGTTTTTTAAAATCCACAAATACTTGATAATAACTGACATTTTCTTGTATCATATTTTGTTTATGTAATGCTTTTTAACATTCCCTGAATGAATATTTCATAATTTATTTCAGCATTTCCCTGTTGCTGGATGTTTAAGTTGTTTTTATTTTTTTATACTACTACAGAGAATAAAGATTTGGTACATCTGTCTATTTCTATAAGGGAGATTCCTATAAATAAAATTGTTGAGTCAAGTAACTTGTGCATTACAATTTCTGTAGCTGTTTCCATGCTGTGCTTTACTAATAACATACTGATTTTTTATTTCCCAAACAGTATAGACCCTCGTTATTATAAATCTTTCAATAAGGTTGAATACGTTGAGATTTCAATAAATTTAGTGGGTAAAACATATCATAACATTTTAATTCTATTTCCTTTATTAATTATGATGAGTATGATTATGCATATTTACTAGTGTTTAGTACTTTCTTGTTTATAATTTTTCCCATTTTCCTGTGATAGCTTGACTTTTTCATGTATTATGAAATTTAGTTCTGTTTCTGCTAAATACGTTGCAAATATTTTGTTACAAAAGTTGCTTTCTTTTCACTTTGCTTAATAATAAACCTTTTAAGCACAGATTTTAATTACAACATTTTCATTGACTAAATCCCCATAGAGTCATCCCTTTCTTTGAGGAGTTTCTCTTTTGTTCCATTGGTTTTTTTTTTCTTTTTAATGCATTCTTCATACTGTTTTAACTCCATAGTGACAGTCCTTAATAACAATAACCTCTGATATTTATTGAATCCTTATGAAGTGCCTGGCACCATTCTTCTAATCTTCACAACAACCCTATGTGGTAATCAACATTATTATTACCATTTTGTATATTTGGAAACTGAGATCCAACGAAACTAATGACTTGTCCAAGGTCACTGAGCTAGTAAACAGCTAAGTATTGCGATCCTTGGTCAATGTTGTTAAACACTATGCCGTGAACACTGTTGTAGGGGAATAGAATGAGCTGACAATTGGTATAGCAAGTTGTCCTTCAATTGTATTTTATAGTTGTCTGGTGCATTTACTCTAATGGGTAAATTTTTATAATTAAAAAAACTGTGCCAGCTCCCACTAAAACTTCTGTTGGGTATTGGTTTATTTATTTTCAATATGGTTGTACTGCCTACCTTGCATGACCTTAGTTCCTCAGCCAGGGATTGAAGCTGTACCCTCAGCAGTGAAAATGAAGAGTTCTAACTACTGGACCACCAGGGAATTCTGTTTTGAGTTTTTAATGATAACTGTTTTGAAATTTTAGATTATCTTGGGAAAGAAGTGTCATCATTATGGGCTGAGTTGTTTATAAAATTATTGCCATGTAAAATTCAAAATTGCCACAGATGCAAATAATAATCAACTCTGACATAGAATTCTGGGCTCAAAATAACTTTGAAGACGTTGGTCTAGTATATTCTGGTATCCAGCATTATAGAGGAATTAGAAGCTGGTCTAATCCTCTCAAATCAAAACTATTAAGAAAAAACTCACAATTTGATGTGAACCACAGCAAAAACCAATTAGTGTGGAAGCTTTTCAATTTTCTATGAACTACTTTGTTGTGCTCGCTTTTATGTTTTTCCACTCTATAGTTTTCTCTGTGATACATCCTTGCTAGGCAGGATGAAATCTGGCTTCCTAGGTGGTACCAGTTATAAAGAATCTGCCTGCCAATGCAGAGGATTCGGGTTAGATCTCTGGTTCAGGAAGATCCCTTGGAGAAGGAAATGGCAACCCACTCCAGTATTCTTGCCTGGGAAATCCCATAGACAGAGGAGCCGGCAGGCTACAGTCCAGGGGGTTGCAAAGAGTTGAACAAAACTGAGCAACTGAGCACAGGTAGGATGAAGTGAGAAAATTAATGTTTCATTAAAAAAAAATTCAATTAGCATAATCTAACTGAAAGAGCAATAAACTCAGAAAAAACAAGCAATTCTTACTACTGAATCGAAAGCAGATTAAAGATTTTATCACTTTGTTATTGCAGAAGCAAGACCAGAATCCAGGTCTCTTAATTATGAGATGTATGAGATGCCTGTTAGGAGAGGGTTTGCTGGAGCAAAGAAAAATTGGAACTTTTACTCAAATGATTAAGGGGTCCTGGCCAAAGCTAATCTCTAGTGGCAAAGCCAAACTGAAATACACAGGTACTTTGACTTTTGCTTGTTCTGACTATTGCTTGTTTAGATTTGGAACTTTCAACCATTAAAAATATTAACCCCCTTTTTAATCATTGTCTGCGTATGTTTAAACAGTATTTGTATACATAAAGCTCTGGAATTTCTATTAGTTCCTAAGGACATTTAAAGTACTGATTTACACTAGAAACTCAATTTTTCCGTATTTGTTTCCCATATTCATTTTATCAATCAGGGAATTATCTGTTGGACATGAATTTACTAACTTTGAGATAGAGATTATGCCCAGAGAACTTTTATTTATGAATAATTTGCTCCTGGATTTGTGAAACAGAGCATGAATCTGATGGTCTTACTCCAAGTTGTCCTGCAGGTTTTCATGAAAAAGAAACGTGAGGATTTAAAGAAATAATGACTGTTTGATGAAACCGATCATTTTGAACCCATATCCTTCACTGGCCATCCTATTTCAGTTGTTAGCATGTTAAACAATTTTGCATGTCCATATGGGAGCCTTGGGAAGGAAAAAACAATTCCAAGCAAAATAGAGAGTGTTCATCATTAGTTTTTAGTTTAATTTTTTAAAATATTTTTTTAATATGGACAATTTTTTAAAGTTTTTATTGAATTTGTTACAATATTGCTTCCTTTTTCTTTTCCTCTTTAATGTTTTAGTTTTTTGGCCAAGAAGTAGTGGGCACTTAGCTCCCCGACCAGGGATTGAACCTGCAGGAAGGAGAAGTCTTCTTCTGCACTGGAAGGGGAAGTCTTAACCATTAGACTGCTGAGGAAGTCCTTGTCATTAGTTTTTTTAATAAAAAAACTTTAAAGTATCTAAGTTAAAGGCTAGAAATACATAATATGGAAGAAAATATCTGACTCTGAAACGTTAGTGTTAATAATGGGCTGTACAGCATCAGGGGAAGCCTGATGGCTCAGTAGGAAAGAATCCTCCTGCAGTGCAGGAGACACAGGAGATGCGGGTTTGAACCCTGTGTCAGGAAGATCCCCTGGAAGAAGAAATGGCAACCCACTCCAGTATTCTTGGCTGGAAAAAAATCCCATGAACACAAGAGCTTGCTGGGTTACAGTCCGTCAGGTCACAAAGAGTCAGACATGATTGAATGACTAAGCATACACACACAGCATCACATAAAAATACTAAAGACAGAAAAATGGCATATAAGTTTTATTATGCACTAAATTTATATTTATTGAGTAATCTAGACCTATACTCCAATTCAGTCACATGCCCACTGTATGAGGGGATTTAGGAATAAGGTGAATCATCAGTTTTGGTTTGCTAAAACCTGTTTCCATTGGAGGAAGATATTTTCAGAATTCATTGACGTGTATTATAGTTACTGCTGTTACTGGGCGATCAAGTGCGGTTTGGCACAATATGATGTTTCAACAGTTGCTCAAATTTAACAACGACTACAGAACCTTTTGTGATCAGCTAAGGTTATTTTTAAACTGAGTTCTAGATAACTCAGAGAAGTGCCATTGTATTGCATACGATAATTGCAGCAAAATTTGCAGTCAAAGGTGGTGCAAGCCATTTTGTAGGAGTCCTTGTAAAACCATTTCAGTTTTTAAAACCACTGAAAACAGAACCTCAAAGCAAAGGGAGAGCTGTGCCACTTTAATTAGAACAACCACACCTTATTCTTTTAGCAAATTTCTGTCTCTTGGTATAACTTGTCTACATGTTTGTGGAGGGAAGCCTCCTCAAATACCTGAAACTTTGGCGAAATTAACCACCATCTCATACCTTGACTTTGTCCTTGGTGAAAGCACCCTACCTGTGAACTTGTGGAGCACTCTCAGAAGAACTCTGCATTTATTTAACTTGAAGGCAAAACAGCAACATGCTAAATAATGTGATTAAAGTTGTTAAAAGCCAAAATAAACACTTATAATTATCTCAAGAAAAACGGTGTAGGGCAAGTGCAGTCTCTATAAAGCGGACCCCGTGTGCGTCTTTCAGGCCCTGCCGCACAATAGATCATAGTTAAAGGTCTGTTAACAGACCTCTGACGGCTGAGCTGGGAAGCTTGTGGTTTTCTTCGAAGCCTATTGGCATAATGTGAATTTATGTGTGAGGTGCAAATTGGCAGTTGCCTTCTATTGGTGCCCCTGGCAGAACAGGAATCATACTGTAGGGCTACCAGCAGGAAGTGCATTGCTTTGAAATTACCCAGCAGGGTTTCCACTCGCTGCTCTCGCTGCTTCTGAGACAGAGGCTTTCCATCGTCTGGCCATGATTAAAATCAAAGTGGAGGCTTCTTTGCTGGGTGCCAGTAAACTTAGGTGAAAAACAGAAACAATCTGGGGTTTAATTATTTTAAAATGCCATGTAGGCAAGAAACAAAGATGAAAGCATTTTTGGCTAATCTACCCCAATTATTTCACATAAACGGATTTGCTAAAAAAGAGACCCATAGAGAGAGAGATTGCCTTTACTAGGGACTTCATAACCTATCTCGCAGCCATAAAATACATCTATGCCACATATGCTGTCTCATGACATTCAGAGAAAAGTGT
>SJYX01010943.1:99501-122312 GCA_006410675.1 Oreotragus oreotragus
AAAAAAAAAAAAAAAAACCCAAGTAGTTGGAATCAGGAGTTAATGTGTAGGTTCTTTGGAGAACAGCCATACATGAGTACTGGGAGTTCATGCTTTCAGTTGATAGTTAGTGAGTACATGCTATGTGGTAGGCACTATGATCAGGACTGGGAACCAGACTGAAGCTAGAGAATTAAACAATTATTTGCATCAGTCATCCTGGAGCGGGAAGCACTATGTGCCAGGGACTATGTAGTGGGACCCCTGCCCCACAACTGGGACTCCATCACGAAGAAAGGGGTGGAAGTTACATTTCTGCCTCAATCATTTCATTTTATTTTGCCATTTTAATTTTTAGGAGTATAATGGTTTTACAAAGTTGTGCTAGTTTCTGCTATAAATGAAGTGAACTGACTTTCTGTATCCTGAATCAAAAATCATTGCTGTTGCTTTAGTTCCTAAGTCATGTCTGACTCTTTGCAACCCCATGGGCTGTAGCCTGCCAGGCTCCTCTGTCCAGGGGATCTTCCTGACCCAGGGATCGGATCCATGGCTCCTGCTTGGCAGGCAAATTCTCTACCATTGAGCCACATGGGAAGCCCAAATCAAAACTACTGCTGCCTAAATACTATTACAGTAGACCTTTCTTTCTTTCTTTTTTTAATTTTTCAGGATATAGTTGCTTTACAGGCAACTGATGGCTCAGCAGTAAAGAATCCACCTCCCAATGCGGGAGATGGTGGAGACGTGGATTTGATCCCTGGATCGAGATCTCCTGCAGAAGGCATGACAACCTACTCCAATATTCTTTCCTGAAAAATTCCATGGACAGAGGAGCCTGAAGGGCTGCTGTCCATGGGGCTGCAAAGAATCTGACACGACTGAATTCTTGAGCACACATACACAATCTATATACATGTAAACTACAGTATAAGAAAGAGAGAACTCATAACAGCATAGTTATGTTAATGAGCTTTTATGACAGGGAAGGGATAAACTAGGAATTTGGGGATAACATATCCACACTACTATATATAAAATAGATAACCAACCAGGACCTACTTTAGAGCACAGGGAACTCTACTCAAAATCTTGTAATGATCTCTATGAGAAAAGAATCTGAGCTGCACACCTGAAACTAACACAACGTTGTTAATGAACTATACTTCAATAACAAGTTAATTTTATTCATATAAAAAAGAACATTTTTGAGTATTTTTTCACCTATCTAAATTCAGAACCTGGTGATTATAACTTGATTTTGACAGGTACAAGCACAGAAGACGGGCTGCCTCTGAACTTGTGACATTAACTTCGAATTCCATGACTTTCAATGAAAATTGGCTACAAAAACTAGCTCCTGCTGGTGGAATTATCTTTCTCTTCAGTACATGAAGCTGCTAGAAGCTTTTGTCCCTCTCAAATACTTCCCCTGATCAGATTTTCATTCTGTTCCCAAACCAACTTACAATTTAATAGGCATAGTCATTTTGTTCAGGAAGAATTTCCATGACATGAGTTGAGTGCAATGTACACATTCAGTTTCCAGTATCCAGCAGCACCACCTATTGTTATGTTGCAGCCCTTGTATTAAACTTTCCAAGCATCTGATTTGTTTATTTCTCTAGCAGCTCTGTTTGGGATCCAATATACCACACATTTTTCAGGTTTATAAGGGTTGAACATGAGGATTGTCATGGTGTTTCTAAAGTTCTAAATCGGTTCTATACATAAAATGCATTTTAGATTTTCATCTTTGGTAAAGAAACTGAATGAGGCTAAATGAGGTAAAGAGGCTATATGCTTATAAAAAATAGTTATGGATAGTAGAATAAAATTTGGTGAATAGAATCCAAGTTGTATCTGTATGTCTTGAAAATTATCACATTATTACCAAATGCGAGTGAACTTTTTTCCCCAAAGTGGCTTAAAAGCACTTGTAAAAACAAACAAACATTGTCATTTGCATTTACAGGTAGAAAGAAACTCAGGAAGTACCAAATGGGCAGCTATGGAATTTTTCAGCATTTTTCCCAGAAGAGTCTGAGGTAGGATTGGAGATTTTATACAGTCTTTATTTGATATTGACATGTATTATGAATGTGAGTCATAAACTATGTGTTCTGTAAGTCATGTTGATTTAAACCATGTAAACCAGGACTTCCCTGGTGATCCAGTGGTTGTACTCCACAATCTCAGTGCAGGGGACCCAGGTTCAATTCCTGGTTGGGGAACTAAGATCCCACATGCCATGTAATCTAAAAACCAATATTGTAAAAATTTAATACTGTAACAGATGCTATAATAATTTCAATAAAGACTTTAAAAATGGTCCACATTAAAAAAAAATAAAGAAAAAAACCCCATGTAAATCATGTTAGGAAGGAAACAATAAGTAACACAGAGAATATTTTTATACACATTGTATTGTTTAATTTTGACTTCATACTGGATCTGCTTCTGTGACTTTAACCCTTACCTTGCCACTTTTGTTATCATTGTTGTTCAATCACTCAGTTGTGTCTGACTCGATGCAACCCCATGGGCTTGTTATTATAGGCATACATAGTCAGATAGCTGTGATATCTTTGTTTATTGATATAACAGAAGATATTCCATTTCATACCACCCATGAAATGACTGTAAGGAAGTGAAACTAACACATCCCCCTGCCTGTGGCTTGCCATTCTGGGGGATATTTGCAAGAATTAAATGGTCTTTTTACTTTGTTTTCCTCACCTCCCCCAATCTCTGAGCCATAAAAGGGCGTGGCATCCATGCCCCAGGAAGATGGTTATTTTGAGAGATTAGTCTCCCATCTTCTCAGCTTTCAGAATAAAGTCGTATTCTTTGCCTCAACACCTCATCTCTCAGATTTATTGGCATATTGTGCAGCGATTGGAGAAAGCTTGGACTTGGTAACAATATCATTTAATCTTCCCCACAACTCTCTGGGGTGAGTAAGATGCCTTGAGCCCTTTCTTTCTTCTTCTATTTTTTTTTTTTTTTGCTGTGTCCACTCTCAGAAATTTCATCCGCTCTTTAGATTCAATTACCATCTCTATGTTGATCATTTCAAAATTTGTATTTATGTCCCTAACAATTCTCCCAACCTCTAGGAAAAAAAAAAGTCTATATTTGGAAGTTAACACTCATGCTGGAACCTGGAAGTTATCTTAGACCCCTCTTTCCTGTTAATTTTCTTCACTCAATTAGTCATGACCATATTTCCTCAATAGCTCTGAATTCTCCTATATTTATTTCAGGCCTTATCGTTTCACAATAATACTGTTGCTTAGAACTGGGCTTTATCTGCTCACAGATGGTTCTAAAATTCAGGACTCTTAATAAATAAAAAGCTTCATGAATGGTATCTCATTGCTTTTAGAATCAAGACCAAATTCTTTATACAAATAGAAATGGTGCAATTAAAAAAATAAGATATATGACTAAGTTTCCAGTTTTTTATCCTACTGTTGCCTGATCAGATATTTAGACCACACACGACGTAGAGTGATCATACTGGGACAGCCCTGCGGATTGCCTCCCTATTTGCAAATCCATAGACAGAATTCATCACATTGTTAGAACTAAGGATCAAAACCATCTACAAAGATCCTTAAATGACATTTGAAAAAGTCAATGCTCATTCAGGTCAAAAAGTAATTAGAAATTGTGTAGATGCATGCTCAGTTGCTTCAGTCATGTCCGACTCTTTGTGACCCTATGGACTGTAGCCTGCCAGGTTTCTCAGTCCATGGCATTCTTCAGGCAGGAGTACTGGAGTGGGTTGCCATTTACTCCTCCAAGGGATCTTCCTGACCCAGGGATAGAACTGAATCTCTTGCATCTTCTGTATTGCAGGTGGATTCTTTACTGCCGAGGAAGCCCAATTAGAAATTGACAGCTATTCTAATATGATAATGAATACAATCTTCATCTTAACTAAAGAAGGGCATAATTGGAGGAAGTCTTACTCAAGTCAAGACCAAAAAAGACACTGCAATCTCTACTGCTATTTAACTTTGGGAGATTCAGCCATTGTCATCAGATGCGAAAAATTGGAGACATAAGAATTGGAAGCAAAGAGGTTAAGCTGTTTTTGTTGCTGATTTGGGTACAAATAAGGTGCAGCACAGCATGAAGAGTGACTATCCTTTGTTTAAGAAAGCACAAAGGAGTGATAGAATTCATGCAATTTTCTTATATTTTCAAAAGAAATAATAAAAGAATAAGCTCAAAGCCAATGAAAGTGGTTGCCCATAGAGTGAGGGAAGGGAATAGGATGAAGGCAATGCTGGCGTTGGGTAAATATTTTCCACACCTGATAAATCAAAACGAGATCATGAAGGAAAAAGAACCCGCTATGTTTTAATCTTGATTTTATCTATGTATTTGCTTGTGCTGACGCTTCACTGCTGTTTGCGCTTTCTCTGGTTGTGGTGAGAGAGGGCTACCCCAGCTGCAGTGTGAGTTTCTCATGGAGATGGCTTCTCTTGTTGCGGAGCATGAGTCATTCTGCGGGCTTCAGTCGTTGCGGCAAGTGCTCTCAGCAGTTGCGGCTCCTGGACTCCAGAGCACAGGCTCAACAGTTGTGGCTCGCAGGCTGTGTCGGTGGAATCTTCCCAGACCAGGGATCAAACCCATGTCCTCTGCATTGGCAGGTGGATTCTTAGCCATTGGAACACCAGGGAAGTCCTGAACCTGATGTCTTGAAGAGAGAGTGCTATAGAGTGGACCCTGTTCTGAGGAGCGGGCGCTCCTGGAGGGGCTGTACCTCTGAGGGTACAACAAGGCCAGCTGTGGGAGTGCTGGGGAGAGGCTGGAACCAAGTGCCAGGGTGGAGGGCGTCCTGAAGTGACAGAGGGGATGCAGGATGTAAGCAGAAGCAACTCTCTTCTGGTCTGCCTCTCTCTCCCTAAGAAGCCTGTGGCAAAGCAGACATTTAATCTGCAGGGTCCCAGCATCAGCATTACAAAGCACAGGGAGGTTTGAGGACTGAGGAAAATACCGTGTAATTGACATTGTTGGGAAAATTGGGACCAAGAGTTTCCTTGGCACTGGGACAATATGCAAGGGCCCCAATGACCCTGTAATAGAAAGTTGTTTGCATACCACGAGGGGATGACACATTCGGCAAAAACTGATTTCAAATACGATAATGCAGGTGAAATGGCTGAGAATTATAAAGTGCCCAGTAGATGCATAAGATTAGTGTGTTATTCAAGGAATCTGCTCAATGTTATATGGCAGCCTGGATGGGAGGGGAGTTTGGGAAGAGTGGCTACATGTATACGTATGGCTGATCCTTTCACCGTTCACCTGAAGCTATCACCACACTGTTAATCATCTAAACCCCAATATAAAATAAAAAATTTTTAAAAAGAGGAAAAACATCAGTGTCTTATTGTGGCTGCAATAATTTCATTCTAAACTATAATAGGTGTATTTAATAAAGTTTATAAAGTCTAAGATAATCACAAGATAAATTGTGAGAGATGTCGAGCAGTTTTAGAAACTGAAATAATCCTTTGTTATTGCTTTTCTCTAATTGAGCTAATTTTATTTAACTTTGGAAATTAGATGAGTTGCAAGCTTTTGAAAGGGCACCCATTTTAATTAACTTTTCTGTAATAACTTACACAGAGTTTTGTGGATCCTTACAAAAATCTGAATCAAGTTTTTTCCCAGCGATGTGCCTATATGTTATATACTGACTACATAAGGGCATTGAATTACTGTACTATAATTACACGACTGATTATATTAATGTGTGTCTCTGTAGTGCAATAGTTTTTGCATTTATTCATTCATCAAGGATAACCATGACTAATGCAATTATAGTTTCATTTGAAACTCATTACTCCTGGTCATCAATTAAGAGATAAGAATGAAATTATTTTGATAAGTTTATAAGCTAATGGGCTGGAGGCCAATCAGATTGCTTTATGCTCTTAAATTATTTTATGATGATGTTACTTATGGTAACATGTTAATTTGAAGCAAAGGTTTTGGGATTTGTGTTACACTTAAAAAGTTGAAAGTCATTTTTCATTTTAGTTTTCTCATATAGATACAGAAAAGTTACATTAAAACTATTTCATAAGTTTAATTAACACCATTATGGATACTGCAAATACTTGTAAACAGAGGGGAATAATCTACAAAAAGAAGAAAATAATACTGATGTTTTACGCAAAAAAATATAGTATAACTAAATATAGCAAAGAAGTACGGGATCATTGGTAAGCCAGAACATTAGGAAAAGATTTGGAAAAACATTGATTTGTTTGGAGAACCAAAATAGTTGTAACTGTGCCAGATGACATACTTATGTTTCTAAGAGAAATAAACTTATCCTGAATAAAAAGTTCCAAGTGGTCAAAAGAATTAAAAAAAAAAAATGAAACCATCCAAGGACAAGGTAAGCTTGGTATAGACAAACATTCTGTAATACAGATGCTGCTGCTGCTGCTAAGTCACCTCAGTCGTGCCCGACTCTCTGTGACCCCATGGACTGCAGCCTGTCAGGCTCCTCTGTTTATGGGATTCTCCAGGCAAGAATACTGGAGTGGGTTGCCATTTCCTTCTCCAATTCAGATGCTACTGATTTGCAAAAGAGTGGAATCATTTTCAGTAAGAAACTAAAATCAACTAAAAACTAATCAGAAAGTTAAATAATTTTAATTAAAAACACATCATGTGTCTGTATCGTTGTATTCCTACCTGTAGAATGTAGTCACATCCACAGTTTTTCTAACTTATTAATATTTATTGAACCTCTATTTAATGTGCAAGACTGTTAGGCACCCAGTAGGGGCATAAGGCAAAAAGACTGTCGAGGAGTTTGTAATCTGGCAATTTGGGTAAGAGAAGGGTGTACACATTTTGAAAGCAAGGTATAAAGTGTCAAGTGCTGTGAGAACAATACAAACACAAAGTGTGGAAGGTGGATGGAAGAAAGGAGCATCCCCAGTGGGAAAGATGAGGAAAAGCTTAATGAATGAGAGAATATGTGACATGAACCATGAAAAATAAAAAGAACATCCACTGACTGATACTAGAGATACATAAAAATAACTCAAGTACTGTTGATTTTGTGCTCAGTTCAGTTCAGTTCAGTCACTCAGTCATGTCCAACTCTTTGCGACCCCGTGAATCGCAGCACGCCAGGCCTCCCTGTCCATCGCCATCTCCCGGAGTTCACTCAGACTCACATCCATCGAGTCAGTGATGCCATCCAGCCATCTCATCCTCTGTCGTCCCCTTCTCCTCCTGACCCCAATCCCTCCCAGCATCAGAGTCTTTTCCAATGAGTCAACTCTTCGCATGAAGTGGCCAAAGTACTGGAGTTTCAGCTTTAGCATCATTCCTTCCAAAGGACACCCAGGACTGATCTCCTTCAGAATGGACTGGTTGGATCTCCTTGCAGTCTAAGGGACTCTCAAGAGTCTTCTCCAACACCACAGTTCAAAAGCATCAATTCTTCAGCGCTCAGCTTTCTTCACAGTCCAACTCTCATATCCATACCTGACCACTGGAAAAACCATAGCATTGACCTTTGTTGGCAAAGTAATGTCTCTGCTTTTGAATATGCTATCTAGGTTGGTCATAACTTTTCTTCCAAGGAGTAAGCATCTTTTAATTTCATAGCTGCAGTCACCATCTGCAGTGATTTTGGAGCCCCCCAAAATAAAGTCTGACACTGTTGCCACTGTTTCCCCATCTATTTCCCACGAAGTGATGAGATCAGATGCCATGATCTTAGTTTTCTGAATGTTGAGCTTTAAGCTGACTTTTTCACTCTCCTCTTTCACTTTCTAGGCACTGTCTTAAACATTTTATCTGTCATTATGTCATTCAATCCTCAAAACAACCGCAGGAATAGGGCTCCTATTATTACTATTCCACCCATGAGGAAGAGGAAGCTTGAAGTGGTTAGTGGGGCCCAGGTTTCATGGTATGTGGGGATCCAGAATTTGGACTTGGACCCATGTAGCTCCATGGACTTGGATGCATATAGCCTTAAGAAGCATCACTACGAAAAAGCTGCTGTAGGTGACGGAACTCCCAGCAGAGCTATTTCAAATCCTAAAAGATGATGCTGTTGAAATGCTGCACTAAATATGCCAGTAAATTTGGAAAACTCAGCAGAGGCCACAGACTGGAACAGGTCAGTTTTCAGCCTGATCCCAAAGAAAGGCAATGCCAAAGAATGTTTAAACTGTTACACAATTGCACTCATCTCACACGCTAGCAAGGAAATTTCAAATCCTAAAAGATGATGCTGTTGAAATGCTGCACTAAATATGCCAGTAAATTTGGAAAACTCAGCAGAGGCCACAGACTGGAACAGGTCAGTTTTCAGCCTGATCCCAAAGAAAGGCAATGCCAAAGAATGTTTAAACTGTTACACAATTGCACTCATCTCACACGCTAGCAAGGAAATGCTCAAAACTCTCCAAGCCAGGCTTCAACAGTATGTGAACTGTGAACTTCCAGATGTTCAAGCTGGATTTATAAAAGGCAGAGAACCAGAGATCAAATTGCCAACATCTGTTGGATCATCAAAAAAGCAAGAGAGTTCCAGAAAAAAATCTACTTCTGCTTCATTGATTATATTCAAGCCTTTCATTGTGTGGCTCACAACAACCGGTGAAAAATTCTTCAAGAGATGGGAATATCAGAACATCTTGCCTGCATCCTGAGAAATCTGTATACAGTCAAGAAGCAACAGTTAGAACCGGACATGGAGCAAAAGACTGGTTCCAGATTGGGAAAGGAGTATGTCAAGGTTGTATTTTGTCACCCTGCTTATTTAACTTCTATGCGGAGTACATCATGTGAAATGCTGGGCTGGATGAACACAAGCTGGAATCAAGATCACTGGGAGAAATATCAATAACATCAGATATGCAGATGACAGCACTCTTATGGCAGAAAGTGAAGAGGAACCTCTTGATGCAAGTGAAAGAGGAGAGTGAAAAAGCTGGCTTAAAACTCAACATTGATGTATGGCAAAACCAATACAATATTGTAAAGCAATTAACCTCCAATTAAAATAAATACATTTATATTAAAAAAAAACAAACTCAACATTCAGAAAACTAAGGTCATTGCATTCAGTCCCATCACTTCATGGCAAATAGATGGGGAAACAATGGAAACAGTGACAGACTTTATTTTCATGGGCTCCAAAATCACTGCAGATGGTGCCCGAAGCCATGAAATTAAAAGACACTTGCTCCTTGGAAGAAAAACTATCACCATCCTAGACAGCATATTAAAAAAACAGAGATATTACTTTGCCAACAAAGGTCCATGTAGTCAAAGCTATGGTTTTTCCAGTAGTCATGTATGGATGTGAGAGTTGGACCATAAAGAAAGCTGACAGTCAAAGAATTGATGCTTTTGAACTGTGGTGTTGGAGAAGACTCTTGAGAGTCTCTTGGACTGCAGGAGATCCAACCAGTCCATACTAAAGGAGATCAGTCTTGAATATTCATTGGAAGGACTGATGCTGAAGCTGAAGCTCCTATACTTTGGCCACCTGATGTGAAGATCTGACTCATTAGAAAAGACCCTGATCCTAGGATAGATTGAGGGCAGAAGGAGAAGGAGACGACAGAGGATGAGATGGTTGGATGGCATCACTGACTTGAGGACAGGAGGTTAAGCAAGCTCCGGGGGCTGGTGATGGACAGGAAAGCCTGCTGTGTTCAAGCCCATGGGGTCGTAGAAAGTCGAACACAACTGAGCGACTGAACTGAACTGAACCATGTTGCTTCAGAACTATGTTGCACTGCCTTGTAATGAAGAGTTGTCTGTGAAGGTAAAATTTGAAAAACCTACATTCCCATAACATTTGTATTTTAGTAAAATGATGCTGAAAAAGTTGACATTAATCATTAGAAATATAGCAAAAATGATCATTATATTCATTTGAAAAGTAAACGCAAAATTGTGCATGTGCTTTGGTTATAGCAATGCCAACATATAGGAGACTCAGAAAATGCTTTTTGACTGTGTTAATAAATAATGTAGAAAATGTGCATTCAGTGGGAGGAGATCAGTATGTAAAATGATTCATTGTACAAGATTCTGGTCTTTCTTTTCCTCTTTCAAAGTCATCTTTAATCAGTATATTTTCAGCCCTTCTGGGTTTGAGTACAAACTAGCTAACCTATTTCCTTTTCATTAACAGAAGACAACTTCCTCAACCCTAAAACACACATCATCAATCTGTGATATCAATAATCAGTGGAGAATTCTTTTTCAGGATGTTTGTTAACATACACATTTTTTTCTGAATAGTTTTTTATTTTTTCACCTTTTAATTTTTTTCAGTAATGAGGGATATAAATCCAGATAAAATGATGCACAGATACTTTAGGCGTGCATGATAGAGACCAGATGAGGCAGCAAGAGTTTGCATGCTGACTAATTTCTTTAATTCCCCCAAATTGAAGTCTTATTAATCATTTGCTAGTTCCATAGAATGGCACATTCTTCAAATAATGCCTCATGATAAAAACAAGAGAAATGATAAATGAAAATAGTCAAAGTATTCAGTAACATGTTGCTGATGTAGTATAATTTAAAAATAGAACTTAGCATATTGTGGGAATTTGCCTTTAGGCTAAAATACATTTCATTGCCTCAGTAGAAACTATTTAAATACCATATATAAACTGCTTCATATTTGAAAGAATATGAAGTTGAAAGACTCAAAAACATCATCTACATACATATACGTACACATGCATAGTTTTGCTGACGAAATTGATTAACTCAAGTCTGAGACAGCATTTTTTATTTTTCATGGAAAAAAAGGGCATCTGGTAGCAGCATAAACTACATCTGAATCTGCTAAGTTGCCCTATTTATCACGAAGCAGTGAGGCTTGAGCAGAGCAAGAAAAGGATCTGCAGATTGTCCAAGCTGAAGCAGAAGAAAGTCTGCTCCTCAGCCTTCATGACTGGAAAGATCCAATGATTCCGCAAATGTCTGTGGAAAAAAAGAGATGTTGTATGCAGCCCNGGTAGCAGCATAAACTACATCTGAATCTGCTAAGTTGCCCTATTTATCACGAAGCAGTGAGGCTTGAGCAGAGCAAGAAAAGGATCTGCAGATTGTCCAAGCTGAAGCAGAAGAAAGTCTGCTCCTCAGCCTTCATGACTGGAAAGATCCAATGATTCCGCAAATGTCTGTGGAAAAAAAGAGATGTTGTATGCAGCCCTTGCTGCCCCTAGGAGAAGACTCTTAGGGTTTTGGGGGGAAAAGTCCATTCTCTCTTTGAGAAATAGCTTCTTCTCCCAACTTACTACTAGTTCCAGGTAGACACGGAACCTGGCTCAGATGCACAGTGAACCTGTAACCTTAATTGTCTTTCTGACCCCAAACACTGTAAAGTTGAGTCTCCATAGAAGCAGTCTACCAAGCCACAGAGGTGCCTACGAGGTGGAATTCGGAAAGTTACTGAAGGCACATGTACATACATTGTGCCTGGAATTCCCTTGGCACCTATTTCTGCTGCTCTAATCCCTTACCCTCAATCCAGCCCTCTTGTTGCTTGGGAAATTTCCTTTGATAAACTGACTGAAAAGTCAAAAATTCAGGGGTAGACCATAGATGGTTTTGTACAACATGCTGGTTTTAGCTAGAACTGGACAGGTGCATCCTTGCAATTTTTCTCTGAGGTGGCCCAGAACCCCAGAAAAGGAAAATCTTACCCAAAGGAAAACATCAGAGTGCATCTGATTCCTTGCTTTGCTTGGAAGGAGAAAGGGCCAGAGACACAAATCTAGAGGAATTAGTGAGTTGTGGCTAACAGTTTGGCCACAAGTTCAGGACGAAGATGAGAGATGTGTCTGTGGGCTCTGTAATCAGCAGATCGGACCACTCATTCTCAGCCAGCCCTCTCCTCACCAATTTGGAGCTGCTTCCTGGTCTCATGAACCAAGTGGCAGCAATGAAATGACCTCAGTAGCATGGGCTTCCCCTCACCCAAGCTGCTCTGATAATGTTCAATTTAGGTGTTCAACCTGGTTGTACTGTTAAGATCGTGTGAAGATCCTAAGAGAGACAGCGATCGATGGAATTCTGGGGATATAGCCAGGTATACACTGAGCCTTCAGCAAAATACCTTTTCCCAGAGGGACTAGCCAGTTACCCCAGGGCAGTAGATAACTTTGGATCCCTCCCTCATGAAGAAGCAGCAATTTATTAGCTCCTCAGTTGACTCATACTGTGTTTGGACTTGGCTTACTTCTCTTCTGCAAACCATACCATCCATAGTCTTTCCATGGACCAGTACTGGTCCAGTGCCTATTAGCCACTAGGCTTCACAGCAGGAGGTGAGTGGTGGGCAAACTGTATTTACAGTTGCTTCCCATTGCTGGCATTAACGCCTGAATGTAATGCACTTGAATCATCAGGAAAACATCTCCCTACCCCCAGTCCATGCAAAAAGTGTTTCCACGAAACCAACCCCTGGTGACAAAAAAAGTTGGGGACTGTTGCTTTACAACATTCATTATAATTAAAGAACTTCTTTTTTGTCAAGTGAAGTATAGCAATGGGATATGCCTATACTATTCATTGGTTTTATCCTGAATCCCCTCACCCTTCGCCCACCAAATGTCCTTCCACATATGTATGGTGAAGGTTTCAAATATCCTTATGCTGTTATACTTACAGATTTGCTGTCCAAGTTCAGTTCAGTTCAATCTCTCAGTTGTGTCTGACTCTTTGCGAATCCATGGACTAGAGCACACCAGGATTCCCTGTTTGTCACCAACTCCCAGAGCTTGCTCAAACTCATGTCCATCAAGTTGGTGTTGCCATCCAACCATCTCATCCTCTGTTGTCCCCTTCTCCTACTGCCTTCAATCTTTCCCAGCATCAGGGTCTTTTCCAATGAGTCAGGTCTTCGCATCAGGTGGCCAAAGTATTGGAGCTTCAGCTTTAGCATCAGTCTTTCCAATGAATATTCGGACTGATTTCCTTTAGGATTGACTGGTTGGGTCTCCTTGCAGTCTAAGGGTTTCTCAAGAATCATTTCCAACATCACAGTTCAAAAGCATCAATTCTTTGACTCTCAGCTTTCTTTATGGTCCTACTCTCACATCCATATATGACTACTGGAAAAACCATAGCTTTGACTACACAGACCTTTGTTGGCAAACTAATGTCTCTGCTTTTTAATATGCTATCTAGGTTGTTGATAGCTTTTCTTCCAAAGAACAAGCATCATTTAATTTCATGGCTACAGTCACCATCTGCAGTGATTTTGGAGCCCAAGAAAATAAAATCTGTCACTGTTTCCATTGTTTCCCCATCTATTTACCATGAATTATGTGACTGTATGCCATGATCTTGCTTTCTGAATGTTGCATTTTAAGTCATCTTTTTCACTCTCCTCTTTCACTTTCATCAAGAGGCTCTTTAATTCTTCTTCTCTTTCTGCCATAAGGGTGGTGTCATCTGCATATCTGAGGTAATTGATATTTCTCCTTGAAATTTTGATTCCAGCTTGTGCTTCATCCAGCCTGGAATTTCTCATGATGTACTCCATATAGAAGTTAAACAAGCGGGGTGACAATATACAGCCTTGACGCACTCCTTTCCCAGTTTGGAACCAGTCCATCATTCCATGTCCCGTTCTAACTGTTGCTCTTTTACCTGCATACAGATTTCTCAGGAGGCAGGTGAGGTGTTCTGGTATTTCCATCTCTTTAAGAATTTTTTACAGTTTGTTGTGACCCACACAGTCAAAGGCTTTAGGGTAGTCAATGAAGAAGTAAATTTTTTTCTGGAACTCTCTTGCATTTACGATGATCCGACGGATGCTGGCAATTTGATCTCTGATTCCTCAGACTTTTCTAAATCCAGCTTGAACATCTGGAAGTTCATGGTTCATGTACTCTTGAAGCCTGGCTTGGAGGATTTTGAGCATTACTTTGCTAGCTTGTGAGATGAGTGCAATTGTGCGGTAGTTTGAACATTCTTTGGCATTGCCTTTCTCTGGGATTGGACTGAAAACTGACCTGTTCCAATCCTGTGGCCACTGCTGAGTTTTCCAAATTTACTGGCATGTTGAGTGCAGCACTTTAACAGCCTCATCTTTTGGGATTTGAAATAGCTCTGCTGAAATTCCATCACCTCCACTAGCTTTGTAGTGATGCTTCCTAAGGCCCACTTGACTTCACATTCCAGGATGTCTGGCTGTAGGTGAGTAATCACACCATCTTGGTTATCTGGGTCTTGAAGATCTTTTTTTGTACAGTTCTGTGTATTCTTGCCACCTCTTCTTAATATCTTGTGCTTCTGTTAGTTCCATACCATTTCTGTCCTTTACTGTGCCCATCTTTGCACGGAATGTTCCCCTGGTGTCTCTAATTTTCTTGAAGAGATCTCTAATCTTTCCCATTCTATTGTTTTTCTCTTTTTATTTGCATTTATCACTGAGGAAGGCTTTCTTGTCTCTCCTTGCTATTCTTTGGAACTCTGCAGTCAGATGGGTATATCTTTCCTTTTCTCCTTTGCCTTTCACTTCTCTTCTTTTCTCAGCTATTCGTAAGGCCTCCTCTGACAACCATTTTGCCTTTTTACATTTCTTTATCTTTGGATGGTCTTGATCAGTGCCTTCTGTACAATGTCATGAACCTCCATCCATATTTTTTCAGACACTGTGTCTATCAGATCTAATCCCTTGAATCTATTTGTCCCTTCAACTGTATAATTGTAAAGGATTTGATATAGGTCATATCTGAATGGTCAAGTTGTTTCCTTTTGCAATGAGAAGTTCATGATCTGGGCCACAGTCAGCTCCCAGTCTTGTTTTTGCTGACTGTATAGAGCTTCTCCATTTATGGCTGCAAAGAATATAATCAATCTGCTTTTGGTATGACCATTTGGTGATGTCCATCTGTAGGTCTTCTGTTGTGTTGTTGGAAGAGGGTGTTTGCTATGACCAGTGTGTTCTCTTGGCAAAACTCAGTTAGCCTTTGCCCTGCTTCATTTTGTACCCCAAATTTACCTGTTTATCCAGGTATCTCTTGACTTCGTACTTTTGCATTCCAGTCTCCTAAAATGAAAAGGACATCTTTTTGGGGTGTTAGTTCTAGAAGGTCTTGTAGGCTTTCAAAGAAACTGTTCAACTTCAACTCTTCAGCATTACTGTTTGGGGCATAGACTTGGATTACTGTGATCTTGAATGGTTTGCCTTGGAAATGAACAGAGATCATTCTATTGTTTTTGAGATTGCACCCAAATACTGCATTTCTGATTCTTTTGTTGACTATGTGGACTACTCCACTACTTCTAATGTATTCTTACCCATCAGTTCAGTTCAGTTCAGTTGCTCAGTCATGTCTGACCTTTTGTGACCCCATGAATTTTAGCACGCCAGGGCTCCCTGTCCATCACAAACTCCTGGAGTTCACTCAGACTCACGTCCATCCAGTCATCGAGTCAGTGATGCCATCCAGCCATCTCATCCTTGGTCATCCCCTTCTCCTCCTGCCCCCAATCCCTCCCAGCATCAGAGTCTTTTCCAATGAGTCAACTCTTTGCATGAGGTGGCCAAAGTACTGGAGTTTCAGCTTTAGCATCATTCCTTCCAAAGAAATCCCAGGGTTGATCTCCTTCAGAATGGACTGGTTGGATCTCCTTGCAGTCCAAGGGACTCTCAAGAGTCTTCTCCAACACCACAGTTCAAAAGCATCAATTCTTCGGCGCTCAGCCTTCTTCACAGTCCAACTCTCACATCCATACATGACCACAGGAAAAACCATAGCCTTGACTAGACGGACCTTAGTCGGCAAAGTAATGTCTCTGCTTTTGAATATACTATCCAGGTTGGTCATAACTTTTCTTCCAAGGAGTAAGCGTCTTTTAATTTCATGGCTGCAGTCACCATCTGCAGTGATTTTGGAGCCCCAAAAAATAAAGTCTGACACTGTTTCCACTGTTTCCCCATCTATTTCCCATGAAGTGATGGGACCGGATGCCATGATCTTCGTTTTCTGAATGTTGAGCTTTAAGCCAACTTTTTCGCTCTCCTCCTTCACTTTCATCAAGAGGCTTTTTAGCTCCTCCTCACTTTCTGCCATAAGGGTGGTGTCATCAGCATATCTGAGGTTATTGATATTTCTCCCGGCAATCTTGATTCCAGCTTGTGTTTCTTCCAGTCCAGCGTTTCTCATGATGTACTCTGCATATAAGTTAAATAAGCAGGGAGACAATATACAGCCTTGACGTACTCCTTTTCCTATTTGGAACCAGTCTGTTGTTCCATGTCCAGTTCTAACTGTTGCTTCCTGACCTGCATACAGATTTCTCAAGAGGCAGGTTAGGTGGTCTGGTATTCCCATCTCTTTCAGAATTTTCCACAGTTTATTGTGATCCACACAGTCAAAGGCTTTGGCATAGTCAATAAAGCAGAAATAGATGTTTTTCTGGAACTCTCTTGCTTTTTCCATGATCCAGCGGATGTTGGCAATTTGATCTCTGGTTCCTCTGCCTGTTCTAAAACCAGCTTGAACATCAGGGAGTTCACGGTTCACATATTGCTGAAGCCTGGCTTGGAGAATTTTGAGCATTACTTTACTAGCGTGTGAGATGAGTGCAATTGTGCGGTAGTTTGAGCATTCTTTGGCATTGCCTTTCTTTGGAATTGGAATGAAAACTGACCTTTTCCAGTCCTGTGGCCACTGCTGAGTTTTCCAAATTTGCTGGCATATTGAGTACAGCACTTTCACAGCATCATCTTTCAGTATTTGAAATAGTTCAATAGGAATTGCATCACCTCCACTAGCTTTGTTCGTAGTGATGCTTCCTAAGACTCACTTGACTTCACATTCCAGGATGTCTGGCTCTAGATGAATGATCAAACCATTGTGATTATCTGGGTCATGAAGATCTTTTTTGTATAGTTCTGTGTATTCTTGCCCATAGTAGTAGATATTATGGTCATCTGAGTTAAATTCGCCCATTCCAGTCCATTTTAGTTCACTGATTCCTAAAATGTCGATCTTCAGTCTTGCCATCTCCTGCTTGACCACTTCCAATTTACCTTGATTCATGGACCTAACATTCCAGATTCCTATGCAGTATTTTTCTTTACAGTATCAGACTTTTTATTTCTATCACCAGTCACATCCACACCTGGAGGCTGATTTTGCTTTGGCTCTGTCTCTTCATTCTTTCTGGAGTTATTTCTCTACTCTTTTCCAGTAGCATATTGGGCACCTACTGACCTGGGGAGTTCATCTTTCGGTGTCATATCTTTTTACTTTTCCAAACTGTTCATGGGGTTCTCAAGGCAAGAATACTGAAGTGGTTTGCCATTCCCTTCTCCAGTGACCACATTTTGTCAGAACTCTCCACCATGACCCGTCTGTCTTGGGTGGCCCTACATGGCATGGCTCTTAGTTTCATTGAGTTAGACAAGGCTGTGGTCCATGTGGTCAGTTTGATTAGTTTTCTGTGACTGTGGTTTTCATTCTGTCTGTCCTCTGAGGGATAATGATAAGAGGTTTATGGAAGCTTCCTGATGGGAGAGACTGACTGTTGGGGAAACTGGGTCTTGTCTAATGGGTGGGGCCATGCTCAGTAAAACTTTAATTCAATTTTCTGTTGATGGGAGGGGTTGTGTTCCCTCCCTGTTGTTTGAGCTGAAACCAAAATTAGTGGAGGTAATGAAGATAATGGCGACCTCCTTCAAAAGGTCCCATACAGGCACTGCCACAGTCGGTGCCCTTGACCCTGCAGCAGGCCACCGCTGACTCACACTTCTGCTGGAGACTTCTGGACACTCACAGGCAAAGTCTGGGTCAATCTCTTGTGGGGTCACTGCTCCTTTATCCTGGGTCCTGGTGCACACAGGTTTTGTTTGTGCCCTCCAAGAGTCTGTTTCCCCAGTCCTTTGTAAGTTCTGCCGGCTCTGTGGTGGGGTTCATGGCAACCTCTTCCAAGAGGGCTTATGCCACAGCCAGGTGTGCTGCCCCCAGAGCCCCTGCCCGTGTGGTAGGCCACTGCTGACCCATTCCACCACAGGAGATGCTCAAACATTCAAAGGCAAGTCTGGCCCAGTCTCCTGGTGTGCATAAGGTTTTGTTTGAGCCCTCTGAGCATCTCTGGCAGGTAAGGGGTTTGATTCTAAATGTGATTTTGCTCCTCTTCCCATTTTGCTGGGACTTCTCCTTTGCCCTTGGATGTGGGGTATCTTTTTTTGGTGGGATTCAATATTCTCCTGTTGATGGTTGTTCAGCAGCAAGTTATAATTTTGGAGTTCTCGCAGGAGAAGATCAGCACACATCCTTCTACTTCGCCATCTTGTGGGATATGCAAAGGATAACAAATAGTGCAGGAGTGAAATTAATTTCATCTTTATTATTTAGTGGTATGACTGGTTAGTAAGTAGTTATGTCCACTTCCAGTTGCCTTATTATTTTTCTCTTGTAGTTATGCTCTGAAAATGTGGTCTAAAATTCCAGCATTAGCTGAGTCAGTGTTTATTATTATTTTAAGGATTGTTTTAGTGTGGTATTCAACATGAGAATATTATATAAACCAGCATCAAGTGATTTTTGCTGACATTTATGAATGAGGTTAGTACTTTAATCAAATAAGGATATTAAGAGCTGGACTTAAAATCCCATTTAGATTCTGATTTTGTTTAGTATAATTTTTCAGGCCAAATAACTTCATGTATTTTTAAGGATTCTAAATCAACAATCAGATATTAAAGTCGGAAACTTTTTCAAATGCCTTGTCAAAACTCTTTAAGATTATTTATGGAAATATTTAGTAATGTCATTTCAGGACTTTGGTAAATTTTGGATTGCTTTGATTACACTTAAAAAAGACTTAGTGTCAAAACATAACTCACTAAACATTTAAGCAAAAGCATACTTTGAGTAAGAGAGAGAACTTATATTACAATAGCTGAAAATTTTTTATGAGACGTCTTCTATAAAAACACATAGATCATTCGAGGGCAACGTCAGCAAGATAAAGACATACTATTAATATAAACACTTAAACGTTCTGATCTAAACGGTGTACACTCAGGATAAAATTAGAGTTGAAAGTTAAACAAAATATAGCAAGTAACTTAAAAATATGTCACCTAGAGGTTAACATAAGCTATTCTGAAATGAACCTATGAAATGCGCAGAATGTGTAGAGCTAAAAGTGAATGTTGCAGGCATTAAAAAATGTTGTTTTGCTCCACTCAAGGGGAAAAAAATACAGTTCAGGATAATCTTTTCCATAATAGGAAATAAAGCTTTAAGGGCAAAAGTGTAGTGACGTTGACGGAGAAAACTTAGCACCTGTACCTTTTAATCTTCTGAGTTAACAATATATAACCCAGCAAAAATGCTGCTTGAGCTTTGTCACTGACCAAATCAGGACAACTTTCCTGGCATGGAAAGCATGGTAATGAATGCTAAACACCTCAGCACTCCCAGTACTGGGAGCCAGGAGCTCTTGACTCAAATCCCAGTGCTGCCAGTAACCATGTGAGTTTGGGTTAATAGTCACCTTCCTGAACTTTCGCTTCTTTAAATGTGAGACAGGGATGATGACTGTGCCCTGACACCCTGAATTTTGAGAATCAAATAAAAACTCTGGCACACACTAGTGAAACAAATAAATGAATGATGATACATTTTCCTGTGATCATGTATGGACGTGAGAGTTGGACTGTGAAAAAGGCTGAGCGCCAAAGAATAGATGCTTTTGAACTGTGGTGTTGGAGGACTCTTGAGAGTCCCTTGGACTGCAAGGAGATCCAACCAGTCCATTCTGAAGGAGATCAGCCCTGGGATTTCTTTGGAAGGAATGATGCTAAAGCTAAAACTCCAGTACTTTGGCCACCCCATGCGAAGAGTTGACTCATTGGAAAAGACTCTGATGCTGGGAGGGATTGGGGGCAGGAGGAGAAGGGGACGACAGAGGATGAGATGGCTGGATGGCATCACCGACTTGATGGACGTGAGTCTGAGTGAACTCCGAGAGATGGTAACAAACAGGGAGCCCTGGCATGCTGCGATTCATGGGGTCTCAAAGAGTTGGACACGACTGAGCGGCTGAACTGAACTAAAAGGCATTTTGTGCACTGTTGTCTAGTTCCTAAGTCATGTCTGACTCTTTGTGAACTCATGGACTGTAGCCTACCAGGCTGCTCTATCCATGGGACTTTTCAGGCAAGAATATTAAAATGGGTTGCCATTTCCCCCTCCAGGGGATCTTCACCATCCAGGGATCAAAGCAGCATCTCCTCCATTGCAGGCAGATTCTTTACTGCTGGGCCACCAGTGAAACTCTTGGTAAAATAAAGACTTAATATTACCCATATTTCCCATCTCATCACTGTTGAATATAAGGGCATTTAGGGAAAGTAAGAACCACACGTGGCTTTTGGAGGCATGGGGCTAGAATCCATCCAGGTTCAGAGGTTTGGTAACCTGGGAGTTCCAGACAATTCCAAAACAAAGACATATGGATGGGAAATGATTTGGGGGGTGCCCAGCATACAGGTTGAGTAAATCATGCTGGAGATGGGAGGGGAAGGCAAGGAACAGGACTCTAGGGGAATTTGAACACTGATATTTATCTCCTGTTTCCAACAGACAGAGTGTAAAGTACTTTTTGCTGAATTATTAAAGTAATTCTTGCTGAATTATTCTGAAGAAATAAATCAGCCTCTTTCCTTGGGGAGGAGGTAGTTTAGGAGTTCAATAAAATTAGATGCAGACATGGAAGAGTTAAGTGGAATAATCTCACTGTCTTGCCTTTCAGTTCAAGAACAAATGAGCCCTTCGGTGAGAGAAACCCCCCAAGTCACAAGAGTGGAAAAAGGGAATCAGAGTTCCTCTCTCTGGGATACTCAGAGGAAAAGGTCTAGAGGCTGAGGGAGAAGGGATTTAATAAAGATTTCAATTATATCCTACAGATGTAAGGCTTTGATAGTATCAGAAAATATTCTAATGTGCAATAATCATGCCCTCTTTATTTTATGTTTCCTTCTTTAATTTTAAAAATTTATCTATTTATTAAGTATAGCTGATCTACAGCAAATTTCAGGTGTACAGCAAAGTGATTTGATTACATATATATATATATATATATGTATTTATATGTACATAGCGTTCTGTGGTGGCTCAAATGGTAAAGAATCTGTCTGCAATGCTGGAGGTCCAGGTTTGTCCCCTGGGTTAGGACAATCTCCTGGAGAAGAGAATGGCACTGAACTCCAGTATTCTTGCCTGTATCACAAAAAGTTGGACAGGACTGAGTGACTGAGCATGCAATATATATATATATATATATTTTTCCAGAATCTTTTCCATTATAGGTTATTACAAGATGTCAAACAGGGACTTCCCCAGTGGTTAAGACTCTAAGTTTCCAACGCAGAGGGTGCAGGTTTGATCTCTGGTCAGGGAGCTATGATCCCACATGCCTAGTGGCCAGAAAACCAAAAGGTAAGACATAAGCAATATTGTAACAAATTCAGTAAAGACTAAAAAAAAAAAAAAGTCCACAAAAAAAATCTTAAAAAAAAGATATCAAACACAGTTTCCTGTGCTATACAGAAAATTCTTGTCTACTCATTTTACATATGATAATGTGTACCTGTCAATTTCACACTCGTAATTGAGCCCCCCTCCCCCACCTGATGTGAAGCGCTGACTCATTTGAAAAGACCCTGATGCTGGGAAAATTGAAGGCAGGAGGAGAAGGCGACGAAAGATGAGATGTTTGGATGGCATCACCGACTCAATGGACATGAGTTTGGATAAACTCCAGGAGACGGTGATGGACAGGGAAACTTGGTGTACTGTGGTCCATGAGGTGGCAAAGAGTCGGACATGACTGACTGACAGAAATGAACTGAACTGAACCCCCAACCAACCCATGGCTCCCTTGGAGCTTGTCTGGTGGCTTGGATGTAAAGTATGTGCCTGCAATGCTGGAGGCCCAGGTGTGATCTCTGGATTGGGAAGATCCCCTGGAGAAAGGAATGGTTACCCACTTCAGTATTCTTACCTGGAGAATTCCATAGACAGAGGAGCTCGGCACGCTATTGTCCATGGGGTAGCAAAGAGTTGGACAAGACTGAAAGACTTTCACATACACACACCCCCTCTCTTGGTAACTATAAATTATTTTCTATGTCTGAGTGTCTGTCTCTGTTCTGTAAATAAGTTCATTTGTACTATCTTTCAGGTTCTACATCAGTATCAGTTCAGTCGCTCAGTCATGTTCAACTCTTTGTGACACCATGGACTGCAGCGTATCAAGCTTTCCTGTCCATCACCTACTTCTGGACTTTCTCAAACTCATATTCTTCGAGTCTGTGATGCCATCCAACCATCCCATGCTCTGTCATCCCCTTTTCCTCCTGCCTTCAATCATGCCCAGGATCAGGGTCTTTTCCAATAAGTCAGGTCTTCATATCAGGCGACCAAAGTATGGAGCTTCAGCTTCAGCATCAGTCCCTCCAATGAATATTCAGGACTGATTTCCTTTAGGATTGACTAGTTGGATCTCCTTGCAGTTGAAGGGACTCTCAGGAGTCATCCAGCACCACAGTTCAAAAGCATCAGTTCTTCAGTGCTCAGCTGTCTTTATGGTCCAACTCTCACATCCATATATGACTACTGGAAAAACCATCGCTTTGATTACATGGACCTTTTTTTGGCAAAGTAATGTCTCTGTTTTTTAATATGCTGTCTAGGATGGTGATAGCTTTTCTTCCAAGGAGCAAGCATCTTTTAATGTCATGGCTGCAGCCACCATCTGCAGTGATTTTGGAG
>SJYX01010943.1:128826-160572 GCA_006410675.1 Oreotragus oreotragus
TCATTGGAAGGACTGATGCTAAAGCTGAAACTCCAGTACTTTGGCCACCTCATGAGAAGAGCTGACTCATTGGAAAAGACTCTGATGCTGGGAGGGATTAGGGGCTGGAGGAGAAGGGGACAACACAGGGTGGGATGGCTGTATGCATCATTGACTTGATAGATGTGAGTTTGAGTGAACTCTGGGAGATGGTGATGTACAGGGAGGCTTGGCGTGCTGCAATTCATGAGGTCGGAAAGAGTCAGACACGACTGAGCGACTGAACTGAACTGAACTGGAAATGTAAAGGACATCATTTTTTGGCATTAGTTCTAGAAGGTCTTGCAGGTCCTCATGCTGCTGCTGCTCCTAAGTTGCTTCAGTCGTGTCTGGCTCTGTGCGACCCCATAGACGGCAGCCCACCAGGCTCCTCCGTCCCTGGGGTTCTCCAGGCAAGAATATTAGAGTGGGTTGCCATTTCCTTCTTCAATGCATGCATGCATGCTGAGTTGCTTCAGTCGTGTCCGACTTTATGTGACCCTATGGACAGCAGCCCACCAGGCTCCTCTGTCCACAGGATTCTCTAGGCAAGAATACTGGAGTGGGATTTCCATTTCCTTCTCCTGCATGTCATCATAAAACCATTCATTTTCAGCTTCTTTGGCATTACTGGTTGGAGCATAGACTTGGATTACTGTGAGGGGTTTGATTCTAAATGCTAATTTGCCCCTCCTAAAGTCTTGTTGTGGCTTCTCCTTTGCTCTTGGACGTGGGGTATGTTTTTTGTTCCAATCCAACATTCTGCTGTTGATGATTGTTCAGCAGCAACTTTCTATTTTGGAGTTCTCACAGGAGAAGATGAACGCACATCCTTCTACTCTGCCATCTCTACTCACCATATACTGTCCAGGTTCTACAAATAAGTGATATAATATTTGTCTTTTTCTGTCTGACTTAGCACTTTCCCCTTTAAAGCTGAAAGGAGCAGGCAGGTAAGCCAAGTGCCAGAGAGTGTTTCTGTCCATCTGCAGGCACACACTCGGAGTCTAGCAGGAAAACAAAGCACACCTTTAGGTTTCAGCTAAATCTTCCAATCACCACAGACCTGATGGGTCATGGACCTTGGGAATTCATTCCTCTTTTCTTGGATTTGGATTCCCAACACACCTGAGGCCTCTCCAGACCCTTGTGGTAACCTCTGATGTACTCTCTTGGGAAACCTCTTCACTTTGGACTCCCTCTCATCATCATTTTTTTCATTACAGAGATATAGGCTCCTTAAGTTTTTTTGTTCCCTCACATGTCCTTCCCAGATCCTATGGTATTTTCTTGGCTGACTTCAAATTTTGGTTTTGGCCAATTTTTTTTTTTCTTTTTTTGGTATCACTACTGAGAGGACAGGTGTGAAGCAGATGACGAACTGACTCAGATGCCCCTACTCTGATGGGCTCCTGGCAGCTGAGACTTTCAGATTTTTTTCTTTTTGGATATGGACCATTAAAAAAAAAAGTATTGAATTTGCTACAGTATTGTTTCTGTTTTGTTTTGTTTTGGCTTCAGGCTTGTGGGAGTCTTAGTTCCTTGATCAGGGGTTGAACTTGCACCCCTTGCATTGGAAGGTGAAGTTTTAACCATTGGACAGTGAGAGAAGTCCTGATTTTCAGTTTTAAACCCAAGAAAGCTCAAAGCAAACCTCTCCCAGTTGGTCACCATAAGCGCTAAGAGCCAGGAGCCAGGCAAAGAGGAAATGCAGTGTTCCAAACTCAGCCTGGAATATTTATATAAAAACCAACCCTTTTACGCTAAAAAGCTTAACCTTCTCTTAGCATATTTCCTAGGACCTTCAAAGAAACGCTGTCTCTTTGTTTGCCTTGAGAAATATGTGTCTTAAAACCCTGTAATAAATCCATCTCAGCTTAAACCAGCTCGAGCAGATTTGATAATCACAACCGCATCCTCCCTGACAGTGCCACATGGTGTGTTTACACTGAAGAAACACATCACTCTACCCAAGCTAAGGATCACTTTTAGAGAACTTGTCTCTGAGGGATTTCTGGGTTTTGGGGGTAGGGGCACAATTTCCCCTCTTCTTTATGCAGAGACATCCTAAACCCCCTTTGGAGAATCCCCCCTTCCCCCACTCTTTGTCTGGGTAGGGCTGGGGAGAGAGGACTGTGGTTTTCCAGCCTCAGTGATCATCCAGGGATTGGTGTGTGACCCAACTCTGCTAATGAGGATTAACTCTTAAAAATTGGCTTGAGCCACTGAGATGCTTGTTTGTGCTCTGTATCCAACCTTTGCTGTTTAGGCACTAAGTTGTGCACGGTTCTGCCACCCCCTGGACTGTAGCCCACCAGGCTCCTCTGTCCATGAGATTTCCCAGGCAAGAGTACTGGAGTGGGTTGCCATTTCCTCCTTCAGGGGATCTTCCTGCCCCAGGGATTGAACCTGAGTCTCCTGCATTAGCAGGCAAAGTATCTGACTGTAGAGATCATTTAAACTGAAGACTTGCCAGTGGATACTAATCTTACTTGAGAATGAAACCAATGAAGAAGGCAGAGTTGTAGGGCAAAGATAGGGACTGCACGCAGGCTTCTCATCTTGGAATCTGCTCACGCCTGCAATGACTTTGTAGCTACCGTTGTGACAATGCTCTCTAGTTTGCGCCAAAGGGTTGGAGTTATCTTCATGTCACTAGGTACCTAGAGAATACTGATAACTCAACACGGTACAATAAAGTAGAAACAGATAAATTTGGGGGCATTATCACCATGAAATGATTTACTTCATTAAATACTTAGCTGGAATTGATTGTATAGTTCAATTTAAAAATAATTCATGGGCATATAAATGTGTGTTCCAACACATGCATGGTGCTTAAGGTGAAGGAAATTTGATAGATGGCTTTCTCTTATCCTGATGCTATTACTTAACTAACATAGTGCCTTGAGAGTTACTTAACTTCTCTGTGAGGCATTTGCCTCATCTGATAAATGTAGATAATAAGAGTAACTAACTTTTAAGGCAATTGTGTGTAGGTGATGAAGCAGCTAGAACAGTGGTCTGGCATCTCAATGAGAGTTGGCTCATTGATAAGAAATAACTGTTCATCCATTCCTTTTTTTCTGTTATATTTATAATTAATTTAATATAATAGTTTTTAGGTGGTTTGGATAAGAACACACAGCATCACAAATATGTAAGCCAATATATAAAACACTTGATCATAAAAAATGTGGAAGCAGTAATGTAAGTAATAAATAGGCAGAAGAGAAAGACTAAGGAATTACAGGAGGCAAAGAGAAAGGATTTTTATATGTCCTGGTGATGACAAATTTTTGGTCCTTGAAAAATTTTACTTATTATCTCAATTTTCCATAAAAGATAATTATACATAACACAGATTTTTCAGAGAGTCAACTTTGAAAAGTCTGTGTTAGAGTAAATACCACTGTGTGATAATAATAAATAGTCACATAATAATAGTCTCATAAGCAGCACAAGATTTCACCGCCTTGCTTTCTAAAAGGAAACAAAAGGCTAGAACTGGGTCATATCTCCAACGTGAAATATAGGGTATTTCAATTAAGATTCAAGTTGACTTTTTAAAGTGTTGTTCAAGACAAATGCTACCCAATGTCAATTGCTTCCAGCTGCCGAATGAGTTTGTAAAGTTATAGGGCATTACAACAGCACTGTCTGCAACACGTCTTAATTTCACTCTTAAAATGCAGAAGATAAATCACAAAGTGCATAAAAGTGTATCACAAGCATAATATGTGATAAATAAAGAATAACAACAATAATTAATCTTTAGTCTCCTCTTCTCCCCTCTTCTTGTAGGCAGATGCATGAAACAAAAGCTAAAATGTGTGTGTAAACTTTTAGGTTCAAATTATCGATTACTTCCAATGCTAATTTTATCTTACACTTTTCCATTTTTTTTTAAGTAGATAATTTTGCATACATTTAGTATGTGTTGACTGCTTTTTTTTTTTTTCCTTACAGGTCATTTTTCTTGGAGAAAGAATGGGGACATTGTTGTATTTCAAACCAGGTATATTGTGACAGTTTAATTCATGCTATTCTTATTTTAGTGGAATCTCATTGAATCTTATGCATATGAATGAGAAAAAAAACCCCAGTAAATTGTTCAGTGATCAAACATTACTCTTACTGCCTCAGTCTGCAAATTCTTTGAGACAAAATGAAAATTAAATGGCATTTGGAAACAAGTGTACACATAGGAAAGTATCTTTCAGAATCCGGTGGTCTGAGATTGGATTGGAAAGAAAGAAGGTTCCTTGCTGGCCAGCCGCTTATTCCCCATTTTTCATTTCTGTTTGTAATTCCTGTCATCTTTGTTTCTTATGCTTTGGCTAAAAAGGGAGAGTCATATTTATTGGAACTGGGTTTCAATAAACATTATGCATTATGGTGAACCAAAGAGTGATTTATTGATAATTTGTCACTTATATTTATGAAAATGTAGACCCCAGAGCTGTAGAGCTGGTAAATCATATTCTACAGCTTGAACGTGTTGGTTCCCCCCTACCCCCACACCCCTCATTTATTGCCAAAAGCACACTGTCCATGATGATTGCCTTATCCAACCCAAGTCCTGGTCATCACATCCTTACTTACACAAAACAAGAAAAAAGAACAACTGTGAGAGCTTTCGTTTTTTTGCTACAATATGTTTTCAATTTAATTCTTGAGTTGCAGAAATAATAAATTGATAAAAATGTAATTAGATGTGAGATTACAATTTAATGAGGCCAGAGAAGGGGCAGGAATGTGAATGGAATTGTAGATCTCATGGATTTTTCTCTTTTTTTAGTTTGTTTATTATGTTACAGCTGTAAAGAACTTTCACACAGTTTCCAGATGCAGGCAGCTGTTAGTCCTTTAGGGAAGGAAACACAGGTTCAGAGTTCACTTGGATCCACTTGTTCCGGACTAGTGATGTTTAAGATGACACTTGGCGGGGTTGCAGCCTCAAGCCGGACATGAGGTTGTCCGGAATGGCACTGCCCCTATCATCTGGCACCCCTCGCCCAGCTACGTCTTCCTAATATGTTTATCTCCAGTGGTGATGTCAGTAGAACTCAGCAAATCTAATATTCATGCTCAAAGGGATTTGCTACTGTCCTTGCTTTATAACAGGCCCTATATCACTCTTGCAGCTGCTTCCTCCAGATTTGTGGACAGCTTTTGTGTTTCGTGTTCCCTCAGGCAGGACTTGGGCAAGGAACAAAGCCCCTACCTATCTGACTGCAACCTATTTTTCTGAGTTTGCTTTATTATTTTTTTGTTTTGTTTTTCATTCACAAAAATCTAATTCCACTGGTTTATTTTTTCCTACAGATGTGACTATAACCATTTCTTTTTCCATTTGGCCAGCACTTTTCTATGTAAAATATTTTCATCAGGAAAATAACATCATTTTCTTTTTCTGAGGAATCATTGAGAGAAAGATTTCTAAACACAATTTAGGCAGAAAAACATTTCTTAAGTATAACACTCAAGGTCTAAGGAATTAAACTCATGAAACTGTACATCAGACAGTCAGTTCAGTCGCTCAGTCATGTCTAATTCTGCCACCCCATGGATCGCAGCACGCCAGGCCTCCCTGTCCATCACCATCTCCCGGAGTTCACTCAAACTCATGTCCGTCCAGTCGGTGATGCCGTCTAGCCATCTCATCTTCTGTCGTCCCCTTCTCCTCCTGCCCTCAATCCCTCCCAGCATCAGGATCTTTTCCAGTGAGTCAGCTCTTCACATGAGGTGGCCAAAGTATTGGAGTTTCGGTTTTAGCATCAGTCCTTCCAATAAACACCCAGGACTGATCTCATTTAGAATGGACTGGTTGGATCTCCTTGCAGTCCAAGGGACTCTCAAGAGTCTTCTCCAACACCACAGTTCAAAAGCATCAATTCTTTGGTGCTCAGCTTTCTTTATAGTCCAACATTCACATCCATACATGACCACTGGAAAAACCATGGCCTTGACTAGATGGACCTTTGTTGGCAAAGTAATGTCTCTGCTTTTGAATATGCTATCTAGGTTGATCATAACTTTCCTTCCAAGAAGTAAGCGTCTTTTAATTTCATGGCTGCAGTCACCATCTGCTGTGATTTTGGAGCCCCCCCAAAATAAAATCTGACAATGTTTCTACTGTTTCTCCATCTATTTGCCATAAAGTGATGGGACCAGATGCCATGATCTTTGTTTTCTGAATGTTGAGCTTTAAGCCAACTTTTTCACTCTCTTCTTTCACTTTCATTGAGAGGGCTCTTTAGTTCTTCCTCACTTTCTGCCATAAGGGTGGTGTCATCTGCATATCTGAGGTTATTGATATTTCTCCCAGCAATGTTGATTCCAGCTTGTGCTTCTTCCAGCCCAGCATTTCTCATGATATACTCTGCGTATAAGTTAAATAAGCAGGGTGACAATATACAGCCTTGACGTACTCCTTTTCCTATTTGGAACCAGTCTGTTGTTCCATGTCCAGTTCTAACTGTTGCTTCCTGACTTGCATACAGATTTCTCAAGAGGCAGGTTAGGTGGTCTGGAATTTCCATCTCTCTCAGAATTTTCCACAGTTTATTGTGATCCATAGTCAAAGGCTTTGGCATAGTCAATAAAGCAGAAATAGATGTTTTTCTGGAACTCTCTTACTTTTTCGAAGATCCAGCGAATGTTGGCAATTTGATCTCTGGTTCTTCTGCCTTTTCTAAAATCAGCTTGAACATCTGGAAGTTCACAGTTCACGTATTGCTGAAGCCTGGCTTGGAGAATTCTGAGCATTACTTTACTAGTGGAGAATTCTGAGCATTACTTTACTAGTGAGATGAATGCAATTGTGCAGTAGTTTGAGCCTATATGTTCCACTATATAGTGGAAGTCTGCAAAAATCATGTATAAACTGTTCTGTGTGTGTGTGCTGAGTCTCTCAGTTTTGACTGGCTCTTTGCGACCTCTTGGACTGTAGCTCAACTGTCTATGGGATTCTCCAAACAAGAATATTGGAGTGGGTTGCCAAGCCCTCCTCCAGGGGATCTTCAAGACTTAGGGACCAAACTTATACCTCTGATGTCTCCTGCACTGGCAGGTGAGTTCTTTACCACTAGTGCCACTTGGGAAGCCCTGTGAACGGTTCTATAATATCTCAAAATTTAATAATACGGTAGTGAATCACTGTTTTTCAAGTTTGACAGTGCTTTTTATACTTCAGTGGCAAATATATAATGAAAAGATGGAGAAATAAGCATAATTAGCTGCAGATTTCATTTACATTTCTGGAAATTTTTATTTCTTTAATGAAGAAATGCTGATTGAATTTAAAACCCACAACCATAAGGATCAGGATAGTTGGTTGCTTACTAAGTGAAAGATGGGGAACTTATGTTTAATCATGAATTTAAAATAATTTATTCCCACACATCCTCATTGACATATGAGTAGGTACATGTGAAAAGTATTTCTAAATGAGTCTCATTTTAACTTATTTTTTAAGCATGACAATGTTGTAGTAACTTTAGGGGCTATTGTTGATATATAACTAATTTTATATAACTAAGTAATAATATAGTTTCGTATAATTTTCTAATTTTAAACAATGAAACACTGTATATTTTTGTTATGTCATAGAACTACTTATTTTTATATCTTTTGGGAAGCATAAATGTTGTTAATATAATAACTATAAGTGTTGATACTAACCCGAAGCACTCTCTCTTTTTCAAAACCACCATAAACTATGCTTCTTTTTGCTAGATTTGCAGTCCAAGTATAGTCTTAAACTGTAGGTGAAAGACAAGGCCATTTTAATTTGTGTTAAGGACTAGTTAAAAAATAGAGCATAGATGCTGTATGCAAACTTATACAGTGCTATATGTCAATTATATATTGATAAAACTGAAAGGAAGAAAAAGGATAGATGCTACAAGCACTTGTTTTATGGTAGTTTGAGTAAAAGCTTAATTGTATATGTACTGATCTTAAATGCAAAAATCTCATAATACAAATTCTCATATGATTTAGCCTTATAAAATTCTTTGTGTCCTCATTTTATAAATTGATATTTGAAGACAATATAAACCGACCCAGATCATATCGCAGCCACAGATGAGTAATCTTGTACCAATTATTTTTTGACATAAATTTTTATAAGTTAAAGTTAAGACTACCCACTTTAAAAACTTCCACATTTCAAGTAATAGTGCATGAAAATATTTTTCAGATCTGGTTTTATGTTCTATGTGATTAGAACTTATAAAAATAAGAGTTAAAAATATAACTTCAAATAGATATCTTCGGTTGTTTCTGATATTGTCCTTTATTAGCTTTCTTTCAAATGTATTCATGGTCAAAGTTGTCTGGTTAAGATAAATTAAGGTGATAGTCCCTTTGATTTGAAAACCAATATGATGGTCCATTATTTGCAAATACTGTTAAAGTGGTTACTTTTCTTCCTTTTGAGAATGTAAGAATGAAACACATTGTTTTGCTTTGCAGTTATATTTTCAGTTTTCTGAGTTCATGTATTTTTAAGGGATATGTTTTTTAATGTTGCACTTGTCGGTTTTCTTACCATTCTATGATTTAAAGCAGGTCCTGGTCCTCTTAGTTAGTTACAAGGGCCAACCAAATGAACTCTGTTACAGCAGGACTCAACTGTAGGAATTCAAAGATACAAGGATTGTCACTTTCTTTCTTCCCTCACAGACACTAAAGTCCGATATGGGTGTATAGACACACGTACATAGTCTGTACTTTTCCTTAGAGCACGTGTGGAGGTTATGTTCATAATCACATTGTTTGATCAGTTATCCAAGGGGTACGTGGATGTTCTTGGACTACATAATTTTTTCTCCGAAACCAGCTTTTCTTATTGTACTTGGGTCTAAATAGTGCATATGTCCATTTAGCTGTGCACCCTGAAAACGACTCACTTCCTTTATTATGTTCTACTGAAGTTGCAGAGCAGTCTTGGAGAAATTCTTGAGAAAGAAGAAATCACAGTAATTAAACTTGATGTTAATAAAATTCAGAGAGTTACAGTGGAAGCAGCCTTTGAGAGGAGAGTTCCCAGATCTCCTACGACTTCAGATGAAAAGTGGTGTCAAATCAGGTATAGAGCATTTGAACTTTTAGGGTCATATGCTGAAAGTGTCAGACTTACCAGCCTTCCACCTCCACTTCCGACAAAAGTCACAGAAACAATGAATTGTTTTCACTTGGTCCATATCACCATCCTGGGGAACCTAAGCTGTGGTTCTTTAGTATTTGTGCTATTAAGAGAGGACATTGTGGGGACTTCTCTGGTGATCCAATAGTTAAGACTCTGCCTTCCAGTGCATGGGAGTGCTGGTTTGATCCCTGATCAGGGAACTAAGATCCTACATGCCATGTGGTATGGCCAATACAAAGAAAAAGGAAAAAAAAAAAAAAGATATTTTTTTCTTTTTAGATTCAGTTAACTCTTAACCACAAATTAATAACAGTAGTGAAAGTGGGATTCCTTTGTGAATCAGCTGGCAAAGAATCCCCCTGCAATGCCGGAGACCTGAGTTTGATTCTTGGCTTGGATAAAAAAAAAAAAAGATATTTTTTTCTTTTTAGATTCAGTTAACTCTTAACCACAAATTAATAACAGTAGTGAAAGTGGGATTCCTTTGTGAATCAGCTGGCAAAGAATCCCCCTGCAATGCCGGAGACCTGAGTTTGATTCTTGGCTTGGAAAGATCCCCTGGAGAAGGGAAAGGCCACCCACTCCAGTATTCTGGCCTGTCCATGGGGCCACAAAAAGTCAGACATGACTGAGTGACTTTTTTTCCTTTTCAGATTCAATTAACACTTACCACAAATGAACAACAGTAGTAGTAGCAAAAAATGTTTATTGTGGTTATTTGATCCAAAGGCACAGAACTGGCAATATATTTGAATGTGTGTGTGTGTGCATGCTCAGTTGTGTCTGACTCTTTGTGACCCCGTGGACTGTAGCCCTCTAGGCTCCTCTGTTTGTGGGTTTTCCCAGGTAAGAATACTGAAGTGGGTTGNTCTTTTCTTTTCTCCTTTGCTTTTCACCTCTCTTCTTTTTAGTGCTATTTGTAAGGCTTCTCCAGACAGCTATTTTGCTTTTTTGCATTTAAAAACCATAGTTTTATTTAATTATTTAAGGACAGATCAGTCGGGATTTAGTAATATTACTAAGAAATATTAATCATTTTTTTTCAGATGAATTAAATCATTTTAATTGAAATCAAAGTCATCTATGCTGAAAACAGGGAGCTTTTCTGCGTAAGCTAAAGTCACTGGAAACAGAACCTTGTGGATCTTATTAAGCCTACTTATAGACATTGTAAAGGTTTTCGTTGGCTTCAATGTAAATGTTATGTGGTCTTTGGAAAAAAGCAGCCAGGGTTTCCTCGTGTTTCCTATTTGTTAAGTGATCAGACTCGCAGTTATGATGTGCCCACTTCAAAGCCACATTCTGAGTACCCAGTAATAAAACTAGTTTTGTTAAGATATATTTTTTAATTCTGCGGTTACAATCGAAAAGAAAAGCTATATTCAATGTGAATTGTTCTCTTTGACAAAACAATGTATTGAAACTGGGAGTTTTTGTTTCTCCCATTTCAGAGAAATGACAAAGCAAGGATTTCAGAAATTCTGAGGATATATTTTGATATTTTAATAGGCCTCTTGCCAGGTACGATTAGACACTCCATAAATAATTGACTTGAATTGTTTGGGTGTTTTCATCAGGGAGACCATAATATCGATTTCTTTTTTACTTTAGAAAATTCCTGGAAAGTCTTCATTAAGTAGAAAACAAAACAAACCAGAAGACCCACAAGGAATAAATAACAAAACTGACTTTGGGGCTATGGAGTTTGACTTAGCAGCTTGTACTCGAAGCCTCTATAACAAAACCTCTCCACTAATGTAAAGCAGCTGTGGCAATTGCACAAAATGATCCAAACTGTTGAAAAGCCATTAAGAGTCTGATGTATGTAGAATAAAAAGGTTCATTCAGCTTTTTAAAAGGTATCCCAATATGGAGTGTTATTTTATTTTATAACCACGTCTTAGTCATATTAAGTTTAAATGCCACAGAAAATTTTAATGACCATGTGGCTGGGTTTTTTTGGTGAAATAGCAAGAATTCTTCAACATGCCTAAAATTCTTCCAGGAGAAAAATGGTACAAATCTATTAGGGGCACTGTAGAAGTTCCCACTATGAAGTGAACTGTTAGAAAGTTGAGTATCACATGCAGTATGATTTACCATTTGTTTGTAGAAGCACCTAAATAAATAAGAATTAATTTCTTTAATTCTAAGGCACATAGTCTTCAGGAAATAATGAAAGCCACTTGCTTTCCCAGCTCTTTCAGAAATCTGAACCTCAAGTAGGAACTGTAGAGTTTAACTTTTATTTTTAAGAGATTGCATGATTTTTTAATACATGTTTTGAATCCTTTCCTAAGGATGCATGAAAGATGATGCCTTCTATTTCCCCTCCTATTTTTCCTCGTAAGGTGATGTCTGAAGTTTTTTATGCATTCATCTGCCTCACGTACCTTGATTTTTAGGAGGACTATCTCTATTCCCTTCAAATTAAATCTGAAACTAGCACAACATTGTAAATCAACTGTGTGTGCTCAGTTGGTCAGTCGTTTCCCGCTCTGTGACCCCATGGATTGTATCCCACCAGAATCTTCTGTCCATGGACTTTTCCAGGGAAGAATACCGGAGTGGGTTGTGATTTCCTACTCCAAAAGATCTTCCTGACCCAGGGATTGAACCCACATCTCCTGCATTGGCAGGCAGATTCTTTACCACTTTGCCACCTGGGAAGTCATAAAAAATTAGCTATACTTCAATAAAAAAATTATATCTAAGGGAAATGAGGCATTAGTTTATTACTATAATCAGTATTCTACTTGATATGAGTCCATCAGCTGGACTATGGTCATCAAGGAGCCAGAGAAGGTGTGTGAGTGCTGAGGCAACACACCAGCAAGAGGGCAGTTCCGATCTGCTGAACATCATCCATCTGCTGAACATCATCACTCTGCTATGTCCCCCTAAGACCAGCAGCAGTAGAAACCCTGATTCACAGGGAAAAGGATGCCGTCTTCCAAGACATAACCAAATCCAAGAACCAGGAGCCTAGGATTTGGTTGATTGCAACAAATATTTGAGTCCTTTGATCTTCGAGGACGCCATCAACCCTACTGTATTCAAAGCCTTTTGCTAGAAGTTGTGAGGAAGATCACATTGCCCTTGACTTCAAAGGGCTGCATTTTGTTGGAAAGAAGAGACATCTCTTCTTTCAGTACATAAAGCACAGTACATACCTGTGCTGTCAGAGCAGGGTTCTCCCAGGGCATGGTGCTAGTGATCAGCACAATGAAAGTAGGGCAAGTGCCCTAACCCCTCACTAGGCCGGTTAGATTTGAGTATAACTGATGGTGGAGGATGGTGCCATTTCCACGAGGTGCCACGTGGCATATTTCAAGACAGGAGAGTCCACCAGGGTAACAAAAGCTAGTGTATTCTGACTTGGGAATAGTGAAAAAGAAGTTTGTAGAAGTGAGTAGACGTCATATTCTTGTTGTTCAGTAGCTAAGTCGTATCTGACTTTTTGGGACCCCATGGACTGCAGCATGCCAGGTTTCCCTGTCTGTCACCATTCCCAAAGTTTGCTCAAACTCATGTCCGTTGAGTTGGTGATGCCATCCAACCATCTCACCTTCTGTTATCCCCTTATCGTCCTTCCCTCAATCTTTCCCAGGATCAGTCACAGAAAACTAACCAAAATGATCACATGGATCACTACCCTGTGTAACTCAATAAAATTATGAGTAATGCCGTGCAGGGCCACCCAAGATGGAAGGGTCATGGTAGAGAGTTCAGATGTCATATGCTAGTCTCTTAATAAATATTCATTGACCAACAATAAGAACATTCCAGATAAGCTACAAAATCCTTGCTTACTTATGTTTTCAAAACTCACCAGAGAGCTGAGGATGCAGAGAAACTGAAATTTAGTGAATTCTGAAGAATCACAAGCCCTTCCTAGGAAAGAAGAGACCCGTGGTTATTTTTGGAAGCAAACACACCACCGACTAGGGTAAGTAGAAACCAGTCCAGTGTTTAATGGACTTTTGATAGCCACCTGTGGGCTGCTGTGATGGATTAAAACTTTAGGGAGGCTTGTCACAAAGTGAGTCAGCACCCCTCCTACCAGGGCTTTTACTGAGTGCCAAAGGCTGGTACAGGGCCTGGGGCTGAAAGGGTATCCCATCCAGTCCCGGTCTGGTGCACCAGACTTTCCCTGAGTCTATAGCAGCAGACCCCTAATGGTTGGCACCAGATTGCCCAGTGGAGATGAACTTCATGCAATTTGGAAAGTTGAGGATCCAGCTGGAAAGCACAGGGAACTCTCAGTATCTCCCTAGCGCTCATACACCAGATCCTGCTGAAGACATGAAACCAGTGGTAAACTGCATCTAAGTGAAAGTGAAAGTGAAGTCTCTCAGTCGTGTCTGACTCTTTGCGACCCCATGGACTGTAGCCTACGAGGCTTCTCCATCCATGGGATTCTCCAGGCAAGAATACTGAAGTGGGTTACCATTTCTTTCTCCAGGGGATCTTCCCGACTCAGGGATCGAACCCGGGTCTCTCGCATTGGAGGCAGACGCTTTAACCTCTGAGCCACCAGGGAAGCCCAAACTGGATCTAAGGCTACCACTAAATCCAGAACCATCTCAACAATGGATTAGAGTGGCTCTGTGCCCCTGGTACCCCATCCCATAACAGAAATCAGATTTAAAAAATGAGTATGCCCTTTTCTGGGAGTAAAGATTATTATTGACTTAAGGTTCTTTTTTTCTTCTAGCCAAAATGTCCTGTATACAAGATTAAGATGAAATATTTTAAGTTTGTGAAAAGTGAAGTGAAACTGTTAGGTGCTCAGCCTTGTCCAACTCTTTGTGACCCCATGGACTCTAGCCCACCAGGCTCCTTTGTCCATGGAATTCTCCGGGCAAGAATATTGCAGTGGGTTGCCATTCCCTTTTCTAGGGGATCTTCCCAATCCATGGGTCAAATCCGGGTCTCCTGCATTGCAGGTGTATTCTGTATTGTCTAAGCCACTAGGGAAGCCCCTTTGGTTTGTATCGCCCTGTTTTTTTTACTTGCCTACAGTTATTTTTTTCCCAGTTGTTAAAATTGCCCTTTTTGAACACACATTGCAATTAGGGAGTATTTTCTAATCCTTTGTATTCTGCAGCTACCAGTATTGTCAGAGGATAGACAGCAAAATTACATAAAATAATTCAACCATTTAGTTTACCAACAGCTGCATATTTTAGGTGCTATGGAAATGACAAAGATGAATGAGATACCATACTGCCTTCAGGTTGCTTGTGATCTATAAATTGATTGATTGACAACTGTGATAGATGGAGAACCAGATCATAACTAAGTTTTGACAATGTCGTGACATCTGTCTCCTTAAGTTCCAGTGCATTTTGATTAGATTAGGTGAGATTATGCAGGTGAAGCAGTTAGTTTAGTGCTTGGCACACACTAATTCCTCAATACTGTTATTATTTTCATTATTATCATTATTATAGAATTAAAGTTGAGAGATGCTTTGAAGTTCTTGGATACATTTCATACAAACTTAGTCATCCCTCTCTAAAATGGCAAGTAAGTTAGTCCCTAAAGCTTAAGGTTTGGGGTTTAAGATAAATTGGCTTTTGCTCCATCAGTATTTAAAGGTGTATTCAGAAGTAAGACAATCAAATTTTTTGCTCTATCAAAAATGTTCCACACCACTTTCCCATTTCACCACTTTCTGGTTTTTTGTTCCATCACATCATCTTATGAGATGATAAATGTGAGAAAGACAGCTTCTATTGATTATAAATTTGTTAGGTTCTTTGGACACTGAGGTAGAATTAAGGAAACAGAATGTAACAAGCTTAAATTTCTTTTGGGATAGTCATTTAATTTCTATAGGTTTACCATCAGCTCCCCTCTCAGTTTGCCTCCTGGTAAAGATTCTGTTGAAAGAACGAAGCATCTATTTTCTTGGTTGCCTCTGTTAAATGTGTAGATATAATACATTCCAGGTTATTTCAATCAAACTCTTGTACAAAACCATCAGTACCTTACAGTGGGAATAGGGCCATATAGTAAGCGACTTGATTATAGTCTTAAGAAAATTCTATGGAATCTCACAAAATATATTGAACGACTTCTGTCAGGCACTATGTCACTAAGCTAGTCTCCCTTTCTTCTGTTCTCCCACCTTCAATTACCTTCTCCACATCTTTTACCTTCTTTCCTGCCCCCTTCTGTTTGTCTGTAACATGGTCCCTCATGAATTCTTCTGGCTGTGTTTGTTTTTCTCTTCTGATATGCTAGTTTCTAGGTGATAAGTTGAGCATTGTGTTCTTAAACATCTAAGGATAGCTTTAATTGATTTAACCACTTGACTTTAAGCCACAGTTCAATTTTCAACTGATAGGATGGCACCTTTTATAAGGATAGAAAATATGAGGCCTATAAGTCAAATGGGAGATAGGGTAAGTGCCTCTATCTGACATCTTGATTAATATGAATTAAGTCAAGCCTGGTTTAGTAGTTCATAGGTTCATGTCAGCAATGATAACAGTACCATTAGTGATGACACTGAAAAAGTTGAGCCTTTAACTAGGATTTCCTTTGAAGTTCAAGGGACCTAGCTACCAAAGTTCAACTCCAAATCAGGATGGGAAATAGAAAGGAGAAAATGCTGGAAGCATCAAATGGATATAATTTATTTATTCACCCTCATGCTTCCTAAAGCTCTCAGGTCATTTTCATTAGGTATAGAATTACAATACAGTGTGAGTATTTAAGCCAACAGTTTTATTTTCAGAAATGAAATCATGTTGCATGTTGAGAAGATAATTCTCTGTAGTGCAGAAAAAAATGGGATTATTCATATTTCCCTGGAACAGAATATTTAACAATTTCCATGTAGCTGCTCTGTCCGGTTTCTCTAGAAGGACTACCTGTAGGAACATTAGAGTCTAATCGTTAGATTTTAATGTGCTCAGGGCACAGCTGCTTTTCCATTAGTCTGCAGGGTTACTCATGCAGTGGTCTAGAATCATCTGTATCAGGAACACTTGGGGAAATGATAAAACACTGACAATCTTGGGCCCCACCTCAGGTCTACTGAGCCAGATCTCTGGAGACGAAGCCTGGGATTCTGCATTTAATATTAGCTCTCCAGGTATTTTTTATAACCACTTAGTTTGAGGCTGAGTGCCTTCTAAGCACACGGCTTTTAAATGGAGGGTTTAGGAAACTCAGGGGAAAACTGGGATTTTTATCTTTAAGCAAAGGAGACACTAGTGAAGGTAAATTCTTTGGTATTCCTACATATTTCAATGAAATGCTTATCCCGATGATTAAAAAAATTTTTTTATTGGCGTATAGTTGCTTTACAATGTCGTGTTAATTTCTGCTATACAGCGAAGTGAATCAGGTATATATATATATACACATACATGTATCCCCTCTTTTTTGGATTTCCCTCCCATTGAGATCACTGCAGAGCACTGAGTATAGTTCCCTGTGCTACACAGTAGGTTCTCGTTAGTTATGCAGGTTATACATGCTGCTGCTGCTGCTAAGTCGCTTCAGTCGTGTCCAACTCTGTGCGACCCCATAGACGGCAGCCCACCAGGCTCCGCCGTCCCTGGGATTCTCCAGGCAAGAACACTGGAGTGGGTTGCCATTTCCTTTTCCAATGCATGAAAGTGAAAAGTGAAAGTGAAGTCGCTCAGTCGTGTCCGACTCTTCACAACCCCGTCGACTGCAGCCCACCAGGCTCCTCCATCCATGGGATTCTCCAGGCAAGAGTGCTGGAGTGGGGTGCCATTGCCTTCTCTGATTTTATACAGTGTGTATATTCAGTGTGTATATACATATATGTGAATACACAGTGTGTATATTCATGTCAGTCCTAATCTCCCAATTCATGCCACTCCCTTTTTCTCCCTTGGTATGCTTGCTTTTGTTCTCTACATCTGTGTCTCTAGTCATGGTGAGATAAAATTACAAGAAAGGAGGGTGGCATTAGTGGTAAAGAACCTACCTACGAGTGCAGGAGACATAAGGCAGGTTTGATCCCTGGGTCAGGAAGATCCCCTGGAGTAGGAAATGGCAACCTGCTCCAGTATTCTTGCCTGGAAAATTCAACAGACAGAGGAGCCTGGTCGGCTATAGTCCATGGGGTTGCAAAAGAGTTGGACACAACTGAGTGACTGAATGAACACACACACATACACACACACACACACAGATACAGACAATGGAATGTATAAATCTCTCAAAGTAAGTATGCTGAGTGCAAGAAGCCAGATAGAAAGAGTGCATATTTTATGACTCCATTTATATGAAACTCTAGAAAATGCACATTCATCTCTAGTGACAGAAAGCAGATCAATGCTTGTCTGGATGGGAGTGGGGGGCAGGGAAGGATTGAGATGGGTGGATGACAAGAGAGCAACAGGAAACTTAGGGCTGACGGATACCCTCACTATCTTAACTGTAGAGATGGTATAATGGTAACATACATGTGCCTAAACTTACCAAACTGTATCCTCTAATATCTGTATTTTTGTGTATGACAATTTTACCTCATTGCTGCTACTGCTGCTAAGTCACTTCAGTCGTGTCCGACTCTGTGAGACCCCATAGACGGCAGCCCACCAGACTCCCCCGTCCCTGTGGTTCTCCAGGCAAGAACACTGGAGTGGATTGCCATTTCCTTCTCCAAGACTAGTAGGTCCCAAACAAAAACTCAATTAGAAATCAGTGAACTTTGTTTAACCATCACCAAATAAGTTTTTCAGCCATTATGAATCTAGCTTCTCTTCCATGTACTTTCTTCAGCCCTTGAGTAGTTTAATCTTCAAAATATAAGGTGAGTTCATTCTCTACTGCTCCCTTTTACAGTCTCAGAAAGTAAAAGGAGAAAGAGCAAAAGGTTAGAAAGCCTATTCAACTTAAGGGTGTCCTTTGGAGCTGAGTCTGTTTCATACCACTTCCTTCCTTGGCAATCAGGTAGAGGACAGTGGAGAGGAGTGTTGCACATGCTCATGGTAAAACATGAACCAAGTACACAAAAGCATAAAGAAGAAAAACTAATCACTTACCTACCCATCACAAAGTCAGTCATAACTAAACATCCTTTATATTGTTTTATTACATTGTGTGTTTTCATAAAAGAAGTTGGTTGTTTTTCATCTGCAAGTACTTTTCATTTGCAGATGTGTTGGACTTACAATCAAATGGCAATGCTATTAAAAGTTGATAGTCTTAGAAACCGGTCTGTGGCCAGCACATTAAGCTGTTTAAAAAAACTTTGCTTGTATAGTAGAGTTCTGTCTTTGACCTCGATATGTCTTTTAAAGATTAATTGTGGGGATTCCTTGCATATGTTCAATTCCTATGATGTTCAATTAATAGGAGCTTCAATTACCCTTCTTTGAAGATTGAGTGAAGATTAACCTGAGAAAAATGTCAGGAAATGTAACTCTCTCTCTCTCTCTTTTTTTTTTTTAACATCAATTATCTTATGAGGATAAAGAAGGCCTGAATCATAAGTAACTGAGAACTAAAACACCTCACAGAATTATAGATTTAAAAAAAAAAAAAAACTTAAGCTAATGTTTGCAAAATGTCTATTGGAAGGTATTAGTCTGTATATACTAGATTGTGATATAATACGATACTGTAGGGTCCTGTTCTGTCAAATCTGAAAAATAATAAAATGAGATAGATCTCATTTTTTTGTCTTTCCTTTCACTAGTATTTGGAGGTAAGAATTAAATTAAATATATATAATTCTAAAAAAATATATAAGCAAAGACAAAAATGCTTAATTTCAATTAGAATATGAAATAAAGAAAATTTGAAAATCCGTCAGAGTATGAAAGAATATTTTCGGTTTCTAAACTTATAAAGAGTAATGAGTATCCTTATTCAGATGATGTAAATAGATCCATATCTACTAAAAAAATTGAATCAATAATTCATAATCTCCCAGAACAGAAATCACCAAGGCCGGATGAGTTCCCTGGTGAATTCTATCAAACATTTAAGATACTTTAGCACCTGCCAACAAGATGAAATCCGAATGGCTGTGGAGTCTGATTCTAGCTCATTCACTATCTTGCTAGTGTCTCTTTACTGTAAGAGCCTCTACTTTCTTTGTGTTTAATATGAAAGCCAGAGAAGCCAGATTCAATAGATCATGAATATTCCACGTTGTTGTTCAGTCGCTAAGTTGTTTCCAACTCTTTGTGATCCCGTGACTGCAGCATGCCAGTCTTCACCATCTCCCAAAGTTTTCTCCAACTCATGTCCATTGAATCAGTGATGCCATACAACCATCTCATCCTGTCACCTCCTTCTCCTCATGTCTTCAATTTTTCCCAGCATCAGGATCTTTTCCCATGTGTTGGCTCTTAGCATCAGGAGGACAAAGTATTAGAACTTCAGCATCAGTCCTTCTAATGAATATTCAGGGTTGATTTCCTTTAGGATTGACTGGTTTGATCTCCTTGCTGTCCAAGGGACTCTCAAGAGTCTTCTCCAGCACCACAATTTGAAAGTATCAGTTCTTCAGCACTCAACCTTATTTATGGTCCAACTTTCACATCCGTATATGACTACTAGAAGAATCATAGCTTTGACTAGATGGACCTTTGCCAGCAAATTGATGTTGCTGCTTTTTAAATACACTGTCTTGGTTTATCATAGTTTTCTTTCCAAGGAGCAAGGCTCTTTTAATTTCATGGCTGCAGTCACAGTCTACAGTGATTTTGGAGCCCAAGAAAAGAAAATCTGCCACTGTTTCCATTGATTCCCCATCTATTTGCCATGAAGTGATGGGACCAGATGCCATGATTTTACTTTTTAAAATTTTGAGTTTAAGCCAGCTTTTTCACTTTCCTTTCACCTTCATCAAGGGGGCTCTTTGGCTCCTCTTCAATTTCTGTCATTAGGATGGTATCACCTGCATACTTGAGGTTGTTGTTATTTCTCCCAGCAATCTTGATTCCATCCTGTGCTTCATCCAGCCTGGCATTTTGCATGATGTATTCTGCATATAAGTTAAACAAGCAGGGTGAAAATATACAACCTTGATGTACTCCTTTCCCAATATTGAACCAGTCTTTTGTTCCATTCTGGTTCTAAATGTTGGTTTTTGGCCTGCATACAGGTTTCTCAGGGGGAAGGTAAGGTGGTCTGGTATTCCCATGTCTTTAAGAATTTTCCAGTTTGTTTTGATCCATCCACACAAAGGCTTTAATGTAGTCAATGAAGCAGAAGTAAAGATGCTTTTCTGGAATTCTCTTGCTTTTTCTATAATCCAGTGCATGGTTACAATTTGATCTCTGGTTCTTCTGCCTTTTCTAAATCCAGTTTGTACATCCATTTGTACACCAGATGTACAAGTATTGCTGAAGCCTGGCTTGAAGAATTTTGAACTTTACCTTGATAGCATGTGAAATGAGTGTAATTGTATGGTAGTTTGAACATTCTTTGGCACTGCCTTTCTTTGAAATTGGAATGAAAACTGATCTTTCCCAGGCCTGTGGCCATTGCTGAGTCTTCCAAATTTTCTGGCACACTGACTGCAGCACTTTTAACAGCATCATCTTTCAGGACCTGAGATGGTTCAGCTGGAATTCTATCACCTCCACTAGCTTTGTTCATAGTAATGCCTCCTAAGGCCCACTTGACTTCACATTCCAGGAAATCTGGTTCTAGGTGAGTGATCAAACCATCATGGTTATCTGGTCATGACGACCTTCTTTGTATAGTTCTTCGGTGTATTCTCGGTACCTCTTCCTAATATCATCTGCTTCTGTTAGATCCATACCATTTCTGTCCTTTATTGAGCCCATCTTTGCATGAAATTTTCCCTTGGTATCTCTAATTTTCTTGAAGAGATTTCTAGTTTTTCCCATTCTATTGTTTCCCTCTATTTCTTTGCATTGTTCACTTAGGAAGGCTTTTTATCTCTCCTTGCTATTCTTTGGAACTCTGCAGTCAGATGGATATATCTTTCCTTTTCTCCTTTGCATTTCACTTCTTCTTTCTCAGCTATTTGTAAGGCCTCCTCAGACAACCATTTTGCCTTTTTGCGTTTTTTTTCTTGGTAATGGTTTTGATCACCACTTCCTGTACAATGTCATGAACCTCTGTCCACAGTTCTTCAGGCACTCTATCTCTCAGATCTAATCCCTTGAATCTATTTGTCACTTCCACTGTATAATCATAAGGGATTTGATTTAGGTCATACTTGAATGGCCTAGTATTTTTCCCTACTTCAATTTAAGCCTGAATTTTGCAATAAGGAGTTCATGATCTGAGCCACAGTCAGCTCCTGATCTTGTTTTTGCTGGCTGTATAGAGCTTCTCCATCTTTGGCTGCAAAGAATATAATCAATCTGATTTTGGTATTGACCATCTAGTGATGTCCATATGTAGAGTTGTCTCTTGTGTTGTTGGAAGAGGGTGCTTTTTATGATGAGTGCGTTCTCTCGGAAAAACCCTTTTAGCCTTTGCCTTGCTTCATTTTGTACTCCAATGCCAAACTTGCTGGTTACTTCAGGTATCTCTTGACTTCTTTTGCATTCCAGTCCCCTATGGTAAAAACAACATCTTTTTTGTGTGTGTTAGCTCTAGAAAGTCTTGTAGGTCTTCATAAAACTGTTCAATTTTAGCTTCTTTGGCATTAGTGATTGGAGCATCAACTTGGATTACCGTGATATTCAATGGTTTGCCTTGGAAATGAACAAAGATCATTCTGTCATTTTTAAGATTGCACCCAAGTACTGCATTTCAGGTTATTTCATTGAATATGAGGGCTACTTCATTTTTTCTAAAGTATTCTTGCCCACAGTAGTAGATATAAGGGTCATCTGAATTAAACTCACCCATTCCAGTCCTTTTTAGTTCACTGATTCCTAAAATGTCAGTGTTCACTCTTGCCATCTCTTGTTGACCACAAACAGGAGTGCATAAGCCCCGTGGTACAGAAAGCAGACTTGGAGAGCTGAGAGATGTACACACAAGCCCTGTGACACAGAGGGTGAACTCAGGATGCTGAGAGAAGCCCACACAAGTCCCTGCCTAGCAAGCTTCAGCCTGCAGAGCAGGTTGGGACCTGGAGATAGAAGCTCCAGCAAAGATTCCAGGCACAAGTAGAGGACTGGCAGCAGTGAGGATATGCTAAGGGGGCTACTTCGATGTGGCTGTGGAAACAGATGTGTCTAACATGTTGGCAGAGTAGAAGGATATGCACTGATCTGCAAAACACCAAAATCTCAACTTGCTGCTGAACAACCTTTGGCAGGAGAATGTTGGATCCCACCAAAAGAGATAGCCCATGTCCAAAGGCAAAGGAGAAGCCCCACAAGACTGTAAGAGATGTGCAATCACTTTTAGAATCAAATCTCATACCCACCAGAAGCTCTCTGAAGGTGCAAACAAACCTTGTGCACACCAGGACCCAGGGAAAGGAACAGTGACCTCTACAAGAGGTCAGACCTGCCTTTGAGTGTTTGAGTGTCTCCTGCAGAGGCATGGGTCAGCAATGGCCTGACACAGGGACAGGAACTTTGGCTGCAGCAGCATAAGTCCTCGTAGAGGAGGTTGTCATTAGCCCCACCATATAGCCACCAGTCAGATGACCTACACACTGGAGAACTTCCCAAGAAGTTCTCACACTGTTGCAAAAATTCCTAGGGCCCACAACCATTTTCCCAACCTGGGAATCCAGCAAAGGGACTGAGATCCCCCAGGGAATTGACTTTGAAGGCCAGTGGTGTTTGATTACAGAACTTCCACAGGACTAGGGATACAGACTCTTGGAGGGTACCACAAAATCTTGTGCCCACCAGGACCCAGGAGAAATGAGCAATGACCCCACAAAAGACTGAGCCAGAGTTGTCTGTGAGTCCTGGAGTCTCCAGTGGAGGCCTGGGTTTACAGTGACATCCTCTGGAGTCAGGGACACTGAGTATCATAGTCCTGGGAGCCAGGGCATGCTGGCATAAGTCCTTTTGAAGGAAGTTGCTTCAGGCCAAACTACAGGGAGAGAACACAGCCACACTCATTAGCAGAAAATGGGATTCCAGATTTACAAGATGCAGTTTTCCCCACAGCTAGTCCCTCCCATCAGGAAGCTTCTACAAGCCTCTTATCTTTATCCATCAGAGGGCAGACAGAATGAAATCACAATCACAGAAAAATAACCAAACTGATCACATGGATCATAACCTTGCCTAACTCAATGAAACTATGAGCCATGCTGTGTGGGACCACTAAGATGAATGGGTATGATATGGTCCGCTGGAGAAGGGAATGGAAAACCACTTCAGCATTCTTGCCTTGAGAACCCCATTAACAGTGTGAAAAGAGTAAAAGATATGACACTGAAAGATGAACTCCCCAGGTCGGTAGGTGCCCAATATGCTACTGGAGAAGAGTAGAGAAATAGCTCCAGAGGGAATGAAGAGGTTGAGCCAAAGGGAAAACAGTTGTAGATGTGTCTGGTGGTGGGAGTAAAGTTCAGTGCTATAAAGCGTTTTGTATTGGATACAAAATATCCATACTGCACAAAAGGAGGAAAATAATATAGAGCAGATATAAATGAAATAGAGAATAGAAAAACAATAATCAATGAAACAAGATAAAATATCAACAAAATTGCCAAACTCTCAGCTAGAATACTAAAAAAAAGAGAGAGAGATAAAGCATATATAACTAAGATAAAAAATAAAAGAAGGAATATTACCTTTCTCTCAGAATTCCCTGTCAATCTCATTTCCTCAGAATTCCCTCACATTCTCCCTCAAGCAGAATTCCTCTCACCCACATTCACTCAGATCCCTCTCACCCTCCTTTGAGTAACCCTCAAACTCACCTCCTTTTCTTCAGAGTTCCTTCAGAAATCCCCTTCTTCCCTAAAGAATTCCCTCAGAATCTCCTTCTTTCCCTCAGAATTCCCTCAGAAATCTCCCTTTGCCAAGAAATTTCCATCCTTCCCCTCAGAATTTTATCATAAATGTCTTTCTTTGTTTCAGAAATCAATAAAGTGTAGTCACTCAGTCATGCCCTACTCTTTGCGACCCTGTGGACTGTGTAGCCCACCAGGCTCCTCTGTTCATGGGGTTCTCCAGGCAAGAATACTGGAGTGGGTTGCCATTTCCTTCTCCATCAGAAATCAATTATTTCCCTCAAAATTGACTCAGAAATCTCCTTGACTCAGAATTCCCTCAGACATCTCTTACTTTTTCTCAGAAATCTCCTATTTTCAATCAGAATTCCCTCAGAAAATCTCATTATTTACCTCAGAAATTTCCTTTCTCTCAGAATTTCCTCAAAATCTCCTCATTTCCTCAGAATTCTCTCAGCAATCTCTTTTTCTACCTCAAAAATCTGCTTCTTTCCCTCACAATTCCCCGAGGAATCTGCCTCTTTTCCTCATAAATCTCCATTTTTCCTTCAGAAATCTTCTTTCCCTCAGAAAATTTCTGTATTCTTAAAATTTCCTCAGAAATTTTCTTCTTTTAGTCAAAGTACCCTCAGAAATATCCTTCTTTCAGATAGAAATCTTCTTTTTGTAAGGTTTCCCTCAGAAATCTTGCAGTCAGAAATCTCCAACTTTCATTAAAAATCCCTCAAAAATGTCCTTTTGGGTCATGTATCTTCTTCTTACTGTAAGGACTTCCTCAGAAATCACCTTTTATTCTGTAAAAAAATCTTCTTTCTGTCAAATATTCCTCGAAATTTCCTTCTTTCTATCAGAAATTCTTGTCTTTCAGTCAGAAATAGACTTTTTCCCAGACAGGCTTCCCTTAGAAATCTCCGTTTCCCTGTTTGAAAATTGCTTCTTTCTGTGAGAATAACCTAGAAGCTCCATTTCTCTGTTTGATCTAATTTCATCACAAAAGATCCTTCTTTCCCACCAAATTCACAACAAAATTACTTTCAATCCACTTCACCTCAGGACCTCCATCTTTCCGTTAGATTTACCACAAAACATACTAAGTTCTAGGGCTTCCCTGATAGGTCACTTGATCAAGAATCTGCCTGCAAGGAGACCCCAGTTCAATTTCTGGGTCAGGAAGATTCCCTGGAGAAAGGATAGGCTCCCCAGTCCTGTATTCTTGGGTTTCCCTTGTGGCTCAGCAGGTAAGGAATCCACCTGCAATGTGGGTAGACCAGGGTTGGATACCTGGGTTGGGAAGATCCTCTGGAGAAGGGAAAGGCTACCTATCCACTCCAGTATTCTGGCTTGGAGAATTCCATGGACTACTGCACAATCCATGGGGTCACAAAGAGTCAGACACGACTGAGAGATTTTCACCTTCACTTATACTATGTTCAGAACATCCAAGTTTCTATCAGATTTTTAGCTAAGAACCCTCCAGTTTCTGTCAAATTTTGCTGCAAAACCCTGTACATTTCATTACATTTTACCTCAGAATTCCTAGGTTCTGTCAGATTTTATCTCAGAACATCTTAGGTTCTGTCAGATTTTATATCAGAACCCTCGAGTTTCTGTCAGAATTTAACCTCAGAACATCCTCTGTTCTGTCAGAATTCGCTTCAGAACCCTCGAGTGTCCGTCAGATTTTACCTCAGAACCCTCTAGTTTCTCTTAGCATTTAGCTCAGAATCTCTTGTTTATGTCAAATTTACTACAGAACCTGCATGCACACATACTCCCAAACTTTTTTAGTTATGTTATTTTTTCTTTTATCTTAATATAATTTAGATTATTAAAGATGGCTGTCTGAGCTCTGTGTTCCAGAATGCCCGGGATGGAACAGATTTGGTGGTATTTGGCATTTGCATACGTTATAATAAAACTGCACCTGCACAGACAATGATGTTTACTCCTGACTGGGGAAACAAAGTCATTGATTATATTGCTTTATATTTCAGAAAGGAATATAACTTGGCATCTGGTGCTAACTTGGTCAAGAGATGCTATTAAGGGGCGTCTGTGGTGGTCCAGTGGTTAGGACTCTGTACTATTGCAAAGTGCACAGGTTCAGTCCCTGGTTGGGAAAACTAAGATCCCACATGCCACTGGGTCAAAATAAAAAGATATAGAAAGTGAAATATTACTAAGGATATTGGAAGGAGGCTGTATTAGGAGTTTAGTAATATGGAAACCAAAGTTATTTCTATTTTTGTAATCTCCATTTAAACTCAAGCCTGTGCTGGGGTATTCCACTTAATGGGGATCTATTTTTAATTTTATATGAACTTGGCAGTAACTCTCGTGGACTACTTTTGCACCAGGTACTGGAACATTATGCTATGCTTAGACTGTATTAATCCAGTTGCTTCCTCATAGATCTTGTGCCAGCATTCCCATTAAAACACTAGAGAGCCCAGCAACATTGTTTTGACAGCCTATGAGGCCAATTTCTAGTCCTGTGGCAGCAACATGCCTTCTGGAAAGGTCTTTTCCTTGTTTGCATCTGAATTTCATGTTGGCTGTTATAACAGTGCTGTCTGCTTATCTTTTTTCAGAAATACTGGGAATGGTAGAGATTCATATTGGAATCCAGAAGGTGTTTAACCCTTTTGCTCACATAGGCTGTTTTTAAGTATTTTAAACAATAATCTTATGGATATAAGAGGAAGGGCATGGGAGCAAGAGTGCCTTCACTTATACCCAGTCCTCCTACAAGTCAGGACTTATTTATTTATTTAAAATATTTAAAAAATTGTAGTTTATCTTAAGTTGGAGGATAATTGCTTTACAGTGTTGGGTCAGTTTCTGTTGTACAGCTGTGTGAATCAGCTGCATATATACACATATCCTTTCCTTCTTGAGCCTTCCTCCTGTCCACCCCATCCCAACCCTCTAGCTTGTCACAGAGCACCGAGTTGAGCTCCCTGTGCTATACAATAGCTTCCCACTAGTTATCTATTTTACACATTTTAGTGTATATATGTGAATGCGACTGGGAAGAGATGGAGAGGCAGATGTAGAGAACAGACTCGAGTCCACAGGAGGGGAATGAGAGGGTAAGATTTTAAAAAAACAATGAAGTTTTCAAAGGCCAGTTATTCATGTCATTGTCCTGGTACTTCAGAGACTTTTCTCATTATATTGTGGCATCTCTGTAATTCTTCAACATCTTCTATGTCTACCATATTTATTTCTCATTACCTCTATACCAAAACAAAATTGTGTACGTGTTTTTGGAAAAATTACTGTGATGTTCACTTTTCACAAAATATCTTCATAACATTGAGGAAGTCTTTAAAATGTTTTTGGCTTTTTCCAAATAAATAAGCCCCAAACAAACCTTTAGAAAACCTTTTCTTTGTCAAACAGTATTTTTGTGAAGAAAGTCAAAGACAGCACACTGATTGAAACCGCCCACCCTGGCCAGGCACCACAGTAAATATTTGCATGAGTTGTTTTATGACAGGAAATCCTGATAAAGAATACGGAACTAATAAGCCACCACCAACCGGAAGAGTTCAGGAAAGGTCAAAAGGAGACACCGAGTGTCTGTCCACTTTTCAGAATCCTGCTCACTAGCATCCATCTTGGCTGAGCGATGCATGCACCACCAGGAAAGACTCTGAATTAAAATGATTGGCTAAAGACCACCTGGAAACTAAGCCCATCACCATAAAACCCGAGACTGTGAGCCACACAGCAAAACAGTTCTCCTGGGTTCCCTTACCCTACTGCTCTCCACCCGGGTGCCCTTTCCCAAAAACCTCTTGCTTTGTCAGCACATGTGTCTGCTCAGACAATTCATTTCTGAGTGTTAGATAAGAGCTCACTTTCGGGTCCTGGAAGGTGTCCCCCTTCCTGCAACAAATGGCGACTCTGGTGGGACTCTTATTCACTGAGACTGACATCCTGACCACTCGGGGTACTCGGGGGCCAGCTTGCCTGCCAATGGACCAGACCCAGCGGCTGCAACTGGGACCCTTTTGTCCCTGGTCTCCTCCTGATGTGGACAACTGGCCAGAGTGCCCCAACCAGGTAAGGAACAAGAGACTTTATTGACCTCTCTCCCCTTCCCTCTCTCTTTCCTCTCTTTAACCCTTCCTATCCTTCCCCGTTTTTCTAGTCCTTCAGTCCTGGATGCAGGAATCTGGTCGAAGGGGCTCAGCCTGAGCTGAGGATTGGAGACTGATCACCTCCTCTTGGCAGAGAACTCGAATTCTGGTTCTGGTCTGGTCTGATTTCTGGTAGAGCCAAGTTCCAGTCGTCCCTTCTCTGGAGGCCCAGGGTAAAGTCCCATAATGCCTGGGTATCTGCAGGTAGCAGGAGACGTCTGTAAGGCCACCCCTTTTCCCCCCCTCTCCTGCCTCCTCCCCCTTCTTCTTTCAACCTGGCTTCCTTTCCTCCCTTTGAAATCTTTGAAGCTATCAGTACTTGGATCTGAAGTTCTGTGTCTCTATAGGAGGTTTTCTGAGAGACTGTATTCTTGTATTTAAGGGAGTGTCCGATGAGGACTGCCAGGTTTATATGTGTGTGTTTTAACTCTGTTCTGTGTTGTGATTTTTGATGGCCATTTTGCTTTGTCTGGCCACCATTTGGTTTAGACCTGCCACCATTTTGTTAGAACTTGATTTTCTTTCCCTGTGCCTTGAGACCAGGGCTCTCAGGAACAGTTATCTAGACCATCTCTAACTTCTGAGACTGAGGGAAAGGGGAAAAAGACTTTAAAAAACTTATTTATTTCAACTTTTTTTTTATAAACTAGTAAATTTTATATTGTAATATCTAATTCATGACTAAACTTAAAAAATGAAGCTAGATCTTACACTGTGTCTGTCTAAATATGTCTTGGTATGTCTTTGTCTTTGGGTAATATTTTTGAGGTTAGTTTGTAAATGAGCTCTATTTAATTGACTTAAAGAAAGGTAAGCTCTTACAAATCAAATAATTCTGAATTAAACAATAAATTCCAGGTTCATGTGAACTGGGAAATATTCAGTATTAAATACCTGATATTAATGTTTGTTTGTTGATCTAATATAGACATGTCTTAGAGTAACTAACATTAAGTAAAATATTTTCATTGTACCTAGGTTTAATATAAGTTAAATATTATCATATCAGTTACAAGTTTGTCAACAAGGAAATCACCTCAAGTGAAAAAACTTCTAAAAAATGTAAATAAGATATGAGCTTTTAGATAAGCTCTATTAAGAATAATTATTCTTTAAGAATATCTGTCTAAAATAGTCTCTCCAGATTGGCATAACTTTTAATTTCTAAGGGTTGTGCTAAGTGTGCTAAGTGTTAGAAGTCTGTTGAATAGTTAGGTAATTTACAAATAAAATAAGGTTTTGAAACATTTACTACTAAACACTAATTTCCTTTTACAGAAAAATAAAGAAATGTAAAACTATAAGTAAATAATGTTTGGTGCCATCTTAAAGTGTTCTAAAAAAAATAAGAGTTTTAAAAATTATCACTGGTATTTATGCTCACCAATCTATAAAATGCAAATATAAAAGTTAGTTCTTGGTTGCTAAAAAAAAGTGAAAAATGTTTTCAGTTAAAAAAAAAAAGAGGTGTAAAAAAATACTAGAAAGAGTTATATATGATTAGGATTCTCTAAAATTGGATTACAATTAGTTAGATAAATAGATTTTATTAAAAATGACACAACCATAAAAAAACTGGTTAGAGTCAACTAGGTCCAAGATGGCAGAGCTGACTTTCACTAGACCTTGAGCCTTGGTATTTACACCCATTGTGACATATCAACAAGCTAAATGATATACCCTTCAACGTTGACAAAATCTGACCAAATGTTCTAAACCCTTTTAATTGATCTTTTCAATAAAACTTCCTAAATCAAATTCTTTTGAAAGTCTTTTGACCTCTAGCTAACTTTGGGGTGCTTCAGAAGGCACTGAAACATCTCAAAGAGAGATATTAAACTGTTTATTTGGTTGGTTAAATTACATAAAAAAAGATTATCAAATGCGTAATAAATCTGCTCATGTTATAAAATGCATGGTAAAATTACTAATACAGATATCCTAAAAATTATATGGAGTTCTTAACAATTTGACATGTCCTGGTATTCTAGTAAAAAACCTGAAGACTTCACAAAGTTAACAAAAGACTAAATGAACCAGCGAATATGCTTATAACTTTTATGGTTTCTGTCTGAAAAATTACGGGTTTGAATCTTATGTTTTCCCAGAGTAGAGAAAACCTTCCTTTCAAACTAATTATGACAATACTTAGGTAAAATTAAACGTTATAAACAAAACAAGATTTTCTCTCTATCTGACTCCTCCAAAAATTGGAAATTCTTAGGTTTCCAGTAAGTTTATCAAATGAGTTAAATAGGTTATCTCATGGGTAAAAAAGACCCTTTTTGAGACCTTAAAAAGGGAAAAATTCACCTAGATTTGTTAGACAAAATCTGTGATGAGCCTTTGGTGTGAGTTTCCAGGCCCTGTTTTATTTTAAAAGTTCAGTCTGAGACTCTATAAATGTTTCAACAAAATAAAAAGTCTATAATCAATTATGGTTATATAAAACATCAGACTAAAATTAGTGAAAACGGACCTATTTTGAAAACAAACTAGCCTTAATTTGGTTATATTTGATAAAAATTAGGGTAACTTTAGGGAAAAAAAAAGATGTTTCAATTAATGTTAAATCCCAGTCTGTTAATGGAGGTCTACCAATGGAGGTAGTAAGACTCATTTCTTAGATAATTCTTTGCTGTTATGCAATATTAATGTAAAATTTAATTAAATTCTTAAAGAACACCCTAACTTTGTTTCTGAAGTTTATCTCAGTAATCTGTCTTTGGATGAAGATCAGATGCCTCATGAACTGCAACCAGGACTAAAAAAAGACATAATTTAAGGGACTGTCTCCAACCTGAATAGAAAGACTTTTTTATCAGGAAAAACTACACTACACCAGGATGAAAAGACGACATCAGAAGTAGACAACTTGCCCAAGATGCTGGACTTGATTCGTATGATCATTGATAATGTTTTCCTGACTTCTTAGACTTTTGCATATAAATCAAATGCTTTTCTATCATAGGCCTGATCCTATGCTAGTTTTAAAAATCAATCCAATTGTTGGATTTGTGGCCAATTACCTGTGTCTAGTTCTGGGTTATCCTGGTAAATTTCTTTACTACAAGACTCTAACTGGTTGGCCTTAAAAATATTTACTTAAAAATTGTAGTCATATTTAGGTCACTGTGATATTACTAGATGAGATCCCCTCACCAGGCCAATTAAAAATGCCTGCTCTGACTCTGGCCATAAATTTCAACTTTTTTCTATTACTCAAGCTCAATCAGAGCAGCCAAAAAAGTTTCAACAAAAGAGAAAAAAATCTCCTACAATTATGAGATGCTGCTGCTGCTGCTAAGTCTCTTCAGTCGTGTCCGACTCTGTGTGACCCCATAGACGGCAGCCCACCAGGCTCCCCCGTCCCTGGGATTCTCCAGGCAAGAATACTGGAGTGGGTTGCCATTTCCTTCTCCAATGCATGAAAGAGAAAAGTGAAAGTGAAGTCGCTCAGTCTGTCCGACTGTTAGCGACCCCATGGACTGCAGCCCACCAGGCTACTCCGTCCATTGGATTTTCCAGGCAAGAGTACTGGGGTGGGGTGCCATTGCCTTCCCCGA